>OY856411.1:252941838-253541838 GCA_963693085.1 Alisma plantago-aquatica
TCCGTCAAGCATATGTTCGCCTTCAATGGAGATAAGACCCAAAGCACAGTGCCTTCACGCGGACTTCGCCAGGGAGACCCTCTTTCCCCCTACCTTTTCATTTTATGTGCAGAAGCTTTTTCATCTTTGATTTCTACCACTACACTTGAAAACCTGCTGCATGGCATCAAGCCAAGTAGGGGGGCGCCACCTATCTCACATCTTTTTTTCGTAGATGATAGCTTACTTTTTGCTAGAGCCAACACTGTCGAATGTCTGAAGATAGCGGAAATTGTCAGCCAATATGAACAGACATCGGGTCAAAAGATAAATTTCTCTAAGACGGAGGTTGTCTTCAGCAAAGGGATAGCGGCAGCCAAGCAGGAGGAGCTGAGGCAGCTCCTTGGGGTGAGGGTTGTCGACAGGCATGCGAGCTACTTGGGGCTCCCGACAATGGTGGGGAGATAAAAAAAAAACAGGTGTTCAGCTACGTCAAAGACAGAGTTTGGAGGAAGCTTCAAGGGTGGACGGAAAAGCTTCTGTCAAAACCAGGGAAGGAAGTCCTCATCAAAGCGGTAGCCCAAGAGATTCCCACATACGTCATGAGCATTTTCCAGTTGCCGGCAGGGACCATAGAAGAGATTCAGCGGATGATCACGAGATTCTGGTGGGGAGCAAAAGACAAAGAAAGGAAAATATCATGGATGAGCTGGGAGAACATGTGCAAACCAAAGCGACAAGGGGGTCTTGGTTTTAGGGATCTCTACACCTTTAACCAAGCTCTTCTGGCAAGGCAGATGTGGCGGCTAGCAAACAATTCAGATTCTCTCGTGGCTCGTATTCTCAAGGCGAGGTATTTTCCACGGACGACGATATGGGAAGCAAGAAGGGGACACAATCCTAGTTTTTCCTAGAGGAGCCTTTGGGGAGAAAAAGCGTTGTTAAAAGAAGGTACACGATGGCGGGTGGGGGATGGTACGTAGGTGAACATCTGGGAGGATAGATGGCTGCCAAATGAAGGTGAAACGCTTGCACATCTCAAAAGGGAGGGTGGACCAGATGTTAACACAGTGAGGGATCTAATGACGGAAGATGGTTCTCAATGGGACGCCGGGATAATCAGTGAATGTTTTCCAGTGAGCTACGTTAGAAGAATACTTTCTATACACCGCAGCATGAGGGACCCCGAAGATTCTTTGATGTGGTGGCCTTCAAGGGACGGGGAGTTCATGGTTCGCTCTGCTTACTGGTTGGGGCTGCTAGGGAAGGAAGAGACGAGAAGGTTCGTACACCAGCAGGGGGATACACTATGGAAACACATATGGCACGACGGATGGAGCCCGAAGGTAGCACACTTTCTATGGCAGACAAGCAGGGGTGGTCTAGCGACACGGGGACGCCTCTTTGACAGACATTGCATGGAAGATGGTACATGCATGCTTTGCGGGGCGGAGAAGGAGACAATTCCTCACATGCTTTTCCGCTGCCCCAGTGCAACAGAGGTGTGGGAGCAGACGCCGAGGGAGGTACATAAGTGGGTGCACGACGTGAGGGACGCGGACATCATCTTGGCGTTGACAACAGCTATGGTGGGCAGGCCAATACAGGAAGCTGAACTAATGGTGGCGGGCATGTGGACGGCATGGAAAACGAGGTGCAATCGAGTTTTCCAAAGCGACGAGGTAGGCTGTGGATATCTCCTACGTGGGGCGCTGGCGACGGTGCGTCAGACTGGCAAGGGGAGAAGGAAGATGAGGGGTGGAGTGGGACGACGGGGGCGAGGGCATGAAGTCTGACGTGGGGACGACGAAGGGCAGCAGGAAGGGGGGCGCTGACGAACTCCAGCCAGTGTTGCATGAGCTGGATGGGCGAGGTAGGGGGGGAGATAGACGCCCCGACGGTCAGCAGACGGGGGGAGAAGCAGGTGACGGGCGTCAGGGAAGTGAGGGGGAGCATAACGGGGCGCTGTCGGACTTGATTTGTAGATGGAGGAAACCAGAGCATGGGAAGATAAAAATTAACGTGGATGGCTCGGTGGGTGAGGATGAAGGAGCGGGCACGGGTCTGGTTGCTAGGGATGAGACGGGACGGTTGGTGGCCATTGCGGGGGAGAAAATTTTCCAAGGAACGGGAGTAGCCATAACCGAAATGCTAGCAGCAAGAGCAGCACTCCTGTGGGCAAAGAAAGTGAGGTATGACAACATAGAAGTCGAGACGGACTCACTGGAAGCAGTTCAAGCATGCACATCAAAGAAGCTACGGCGGGACTACCTAGGAGCGATCGCCAAAGATTTCAAAGTGCTACAATGCCAATTTTCTTCTTGTAGTTTTGTTTATGTCAATCGTAGATGTAATAGGGTTGCCCATGAGGTAGCCAATCTAGCTCGTAGAGGTCTAGTAGCTAGTTTTTCCTTCACGCATTCTTTCCCTTCAAACTTGTTAGATCTTATAAACTTTGATTTATCTAGCAATTAGATTGTGTGTCGGGGAGCCCATCTTGGGTTTCCCATCCCACCCTAAAAAAAATGACAATAATTTATGCAGTATTACAAAATGAGTCTTTCTATTACATTTTTCGTCGTCTCATTACAACATTGGGTTGTCTCATTACAAATATGTGCCTTCCTATTACCAAATAGATGTACAGGTAACTAACCTTGGTTACCCGCACATGTAGTGAATAAATGGCTATATATATAAATATATATATATATATATATATGGATATATATATTTATATATATATATATATAGTATGGCTAGAATACACTCGAGTGTACATATTACATGAATACTCTCAAGTGTCTTTGCATATCAATACTATTTTTTGCAAAATGTAAACCATTGATCTTCACAGTCATACTATAACTAGGCTACATATAAATTTTGAGCCCATTTGGATGAGTGTAAGTCACTCATCTAAGGGCAACAAAATTGACGTGCGAAACTGATTTGAAATGTATAACTTTTGCAGTCTTCATAACATGACCTATAAATGTCCAAATGTGCTCAAATTTTACATATGAGATATTCACAACATGTTTAAGAAGATCCATAGATTAGATTTTTGAAAAAAATATTGCATCATGAAAAACTACTTGAGTGTATTCTACTCCGAATACACTCAAGTGTATACTAGCCTGTCTCTCTTTAGTATAGGAAAATTATTGGCATGACCGACCACCCACCCGCTGGCCTACCCGGTTCTCGGGAACACGAAATCGATGTGTGTTCCAAGATGCATTAAGATACACTAGAAATTATGCATACTTGTTCATACAAAAGCCATATAAAAGTACCGATGTGATGCCCCACTTCCTTACAAAATCTGACAAACACTCTTATGTGAAATTTCATTCCTTGCATACAACTTTTTAGTTTTTAAATTTTTTATTGAATTATGTTGCCTTCCCACTTCTTTGCTTTGTGTTCCTTCACTAATATGTGAGTGTTGTACTTTTATCCTTTATATTGAACTGTCTTATCTATATTGTTTTGACTATCGTTATATTATTTTATTTATTATTATGAATTCATTAGTTATCTTATTTGTTGGATGTAAATATACTACTGAAAAGAATCAACTATAAAATGCGTCCATACAAATATTTGTCCAGATGGCCAATGTTGCTATTAGATTTCGTAGGTACTGTACTTATGCTTCTAGACCAGTTATACAATTATATTTATCTAGATGGCCAATGTTACTATTAGATTCCGTAGGTACTGTGCTTATGCTTCTAGATCACTTATACAATTATGCTTGATTTTGTAATTTGCTAGGTACTGTACTTATGCTTGAGTAATGAGTTGAAATTAACAAGTGGATATCGTAGTTATGGATGCATTTTATAGCTGATTCTTGATCTGATGTGTACTGTATTTTTGAGATCATTAACAAGTGAGTACTCAACTTATATCTATATTTTGTAAACAAAATATGTCCTGATGACAAATGTTGCTATGAGATTCTATAGGTATTGTGTTTATGTTTCTAGATCAATTACACAATTATTCTTGATTTTGTAATTTGCTAAGTATCGTACTTATGCGTTAGTAACTGAGTTGAAATTAACAAGTGGGTACGGTACTTATGGTTGCATTTTATCATAGATTCTTTATCTGATGTGCACTGTACTTTTGAGATCATTAACAAGTGGGTACTCAACTTATGATTGCATTTAAAAAAAAAATCTCCAAATGACCAATGTTGCTATGAGATTCCATAGGTAATGTGCTTATGCTTCTACACCTGTTATATAATTATGTTTGATTTTATAATTTGGTAGGTATTGTACTTGTGTTTGAGTAATTGGGTTGGAATTAACAAGTGCGTACAATACTTATGGATGTATTTTATAGTTGATTCTTGACCAGATGTGCATTGTACTTTTGAGGTCATTAACAAGTGGGTATTCAACTTATGTTTGTATTTTGTAAAAAAAATTGTCCAGATGACCAATGTTGCTATGAGATTGTGTAGGTGTTGTACTTATGCTTCTAGACCAGTTATACAATTATGCTTGATTTTGTAATTTGTTAGGTACTGTATTTATGCTTGTATTTTGTAAAATGATTTTTTCCAGATGGTCAATGTTGCTATGAGATTCCGTAGTTACTGTGCTTATGCTTCTAGACCAGTTATACAATTATGTTTGATTTTGTAATGACACAAGTATTGTACTTGTGTTGGAACCGCGTATAGTACTTGGGTAAGATAGTTGAAAAAATACTAAGAGAGTCCACTTCACTGCAACACGCTCCAGCATGACCGTTAGTAGCTTGACCTAACACAAGTATTGTACTTGTGTTGGGCTAGTTCTACGGTAGAGAGATCTCTGGGCGGATGAGTATGTCGGCAGAGAATCCCTTGAACGAGAGCTATTGTGTGATCGGCGGAGGCAGATGTGGTAGAGCCCGGTGAGGTTGCTGCAGCGGAGCTCACTGGTGGAGAAGGTGAACAAAAGAAGTTGAATCGGAGTATCGTATGTCCGAAAGTGTAAGATTGGTGAGAGATGGGGAACAAACATACAGTACTAACATGGGAATGCTAATAGGTGAAATAGAACTGGAGAGAATAGTTATAAGAGAGAAAACAAATTAATAAAGATGAAAGATGGAGAGAGAGGAGTGAAGAGAGAATTTTAGAAATCTTTATTTGTTGCATGGAGTCAGTTGGTATGAAGTTAATTCGCATTAAAAGAAACATTTCGAATAGGCTTTTGCGGACTCCCCCGAGGGATTGGGTGAGACAACTGGTGGATAAGTGAATGTGGATTAGTATATAGTTTACACTAGTGAACAAATGCTTACTTCGGATTCCCCCCAGATCACATGGTGAGGAAATGGGCGAGGAAGAGTCAGCATTTGGCAACAACGGCTAGCGCAACTGCCACAGGAACAGCAGCAGCAACAACGCTGCGTCGTTTGCTTTGATTCTACTTCTAGCCCACCAGTCGTACCAAAGATGCCATCTGTGGATTGATGCTCTCTACTGTAGTGGTCTGCAAGCCGACCAAACCAAGCACTGTCTGGGAAACAGAGCAGAAGCAGAGCAACAAGCACGAGGGGCATTGAAATATCCAGTAGTAGAAACAGCTAAATGGGTTGTCGTAACTTTGGATTACTGAACTATATTAATTATCTTACAGTGCATGTAGAGTATTGCCAAAACGAGTGGCAGCAAACCGGGGACATTGCAAGATGAAATGGCACCAGATCCAAACCCCTAAGCTGTCGTCTTGGGGGTAGATAGATCCAAGGGAATTAAAAAGATTGAATTCAGAAGAAACAATAAGACAACATTCATTGGACTATGTACAGCTGACGAGCACATGGGTGAAACGCAGAATCGATCAGATCGATGGATCCATCATCTCTCTCTCTCTCTTTCTCTCAAGTTGGTCGGCCGTAAAAAAAATTAATAGTTTTGGAAAACAGAGAAACAGAGCTCGAACTCTCTTGGTTTCTGTATCCACAACAACAAGAGAGGGCCGACGGACGAATAGAACCGATAAAAATGTAAAATTTGAGGCGCGGCGCCAGCTCCTTGCTTCAGTAAAGATTGAACTAGACATAGCAATTCAGCTCAGTTCCTCGTCGTGAAACGGGAACAGCAGGGAGGGCAAGCCCGTGGAGAGGGAGACCGACTACATCACTGAACAAAACGGACCAAATTGGAGCTATAGTATAGCTAGGAGTCACCGTAATCCCTCCAGCACACGAGCATCGAGACGCACCTCCTGACAATGTAGAACCTTGCACGCTGCTCCTTCACCAGCTTCGCGCACCGACGGGTGCGCGACGACGACGATGATGATGAGGACGAAGAACCCGAGGGGCACTTGGAGCTCCGATCTCCTCCGCCTCTTGCCACGCTGCCTTGCCTCCTCAGCGTAGGAGCCGCATTGCCGCTGGTTGTCGTGGCGCTGCAGCTGCTGCTGCGTGACAGCTGCGGCCTCCACTGGGAAGATGAATCTGCTTGTCTCCTGCTGGAACTGCTCACGCTCCTGCTGCCGAACCCTTTCTTGCTTCCCGAGAACTTCCAGCCTTCGTCGATCAGCGGCAAGGAGGTGGTTCTTTCCATGACCAACGCTAGAGAGAAGGTGGTAGATCCAAGTCCTCTTGCACCTTGTCGTACTTGTCCCCTCCTCTCAGATCTCTTTCAGCTCACTACTATCAATGATGTAACCGTTCATTTCCCGTCCCTGTCGTGTGATCGTGGAGTGGCAGGGAATATGCAAGAAGTGAATGAGTCAATGGTCGTGTGAGAGGTAAGGCGAAGACGACACTGTAGGCCACGGTGCGGCGGAGCGGTTACTTATAGCCAGAGCCAGATGAGGTGGGGGAGAGAATACCCCGCCCGACGGTACAAGAATCCGATGGAAGACCGAAAACGCTTTGGGTTACTTCACGCGGTGAAATTCAGATGCCCGACGCATCATTATAAACAAACCCAATATTCGGCAATTTGATGACTGCTCTACCATGGTCCTGCAGCGGAGTACCCTGACCAAAATTTCGTTGGTTTTCATCTTCATTACTATATGAGTCCTTCAATAATTAAACAATCTGTTTATTTATCATTGTTTCTCTGCTACGTGCCTACCATTCTGAAGCTGCAGAATAAAATAAACACAGTTGCGCAATTTAAAAATCCCGTGCCTGGGGAGTCGAAGTTGAGTAAGCAGGCAGGTGTCGTCAGAGGCGGGCCTCCCTACGTCAGGCCCTCATGCCGCTTTCGTCCATTGTGGATCTCTGGCTGTGCAGGTCCCAAAACTAATATGGCCATACGTTATACGACCGGGTCCCAATACTAGTATTCTCTCAATCTCTCTCCGCTCCTTTCATGCAGCTTCTCTACCGTTGGAAAATAATGCAGTCAATTAGGTTACCATGAAACAATGAAGTACCAACTAGTAAACTACAAACAATAAATAGCACTAAACGTGCGTGTCGGTGAAGGTGTAGTCCGATCGCTGGATCAAACATAGACTTGGCCCCTCACATGAACTAACGCTTCAGGTGGTTGGCCTCTAAAGTTCAATCACTCTACATGAAATTATAGCCGTTCAATGCTAACAAAAGGTGTTAGCTAGGTTCCGAATTTATCTTAAGCGGGTACTAGGAGTTCACAAACTCATAGGTTTGGAGAAGGGGCTTCATGGAGATGCCTTGATGCCCTCTGACGTCCTGTGCACAAACGGAAGTCTGAGAACCAACCTCTTTCATGTGTGTAACCTAAGCCAAAGCAGAGCTTTGTCTAGCTAGCTTTAACAGTCTCCAGCCAAACTGAGAGCACCCTCAACTCCGTAGGGACCTGGCAAAGGTACAACCAATTGTATTAATATTTTTTTTTAATCAAAATTGGTGTTTATTTTGCTAGTTAACAAATCAAATCTAAGAGTAAGCATCATATTAACTATGGTTCAGCAATGTGAAACCCTAGATTCAGTTCAAATAGGGTTACAGGGGCATAGTATCTTTTTCATATGTAGTTGGTGGATAGAATATTGATAGAGTAATCATAACATATCGATTCCTTATGTTTGAGGGTGGGTTAGGGTTGTTGTGAAATTATAGCCATTCAATGCTAACAAGAGGTGTTAGATTTTGAATTTATCTTAGGCGGGTACTTGAAATTGTTTGACCAATTGTATGAATATTAGTATAAAATATGATTACTCTCGATCCACCACAGTTTTGGACGAGCAATCGTAGGTGATCATAGTGATAATTTTACCCCTCTACAATGACAAAATGGATCAAATGTTTGAAGCAGGGCTCATAACAATCCTAACTCACTCCCAAATGTTAGTCATTGATAACTTATGATTAATTTTTCATCATTCTATCAAATTACATGTGAAAAAGATATTATTCTTGTGAGACCCTATCCAATTACATGTGAAAAAGTACAACGTATGATTACTCTCGATCCACCTCCATTTTGGACACACAATCGTAGGTGATCATAGTGATAATTTGAGCCTGCTACAATGATCAAATAGACCCAATGTCTGAAGCGAGGTTCATAATAATCCTAACTCACTTTCAAATGTTAGGAATTGATATAGTTATGATTAATTTTTCATCATTCTATCCAATTACATGTGAAAAAGATATTATTCTTGTGAAACCCTATCCAATTACATGTGAAAAAGTACAAAATATGATTACTCTCGATCCACCTCCATTTTGGACGTGCAATTGTAGGTGATCATAGTGATAATTTGACCCCTCTACAATGATCAAATGGACCTAATGTTTGAAGTGAGTTTCATAACAATCCTAAATCACTCTCAAATGTTAGTAGTTGTTATAATTATGATTACTTTTTCATCATTATATCCCATTAAATGTGAAAATGATATTATTCTTGTGAAACCCTATCCAATTACATGTGAATAAGTACAAAGTACGATCACTCCCGATCCACCTCCATTTTGGACATGCAATTTTAGGTGATCATAGTGATAATTTGACCCCTATACAATGATCAAATGGACCGAATGTTTGAAATGAGGTTCATAACAATCCTAACTCACTCTCAAATGTTAGGAATTGATATAGTTATAATTACTTTTTCATCATTCTAACCAATTACATGTGGAAAAAAAAAATTTCTTATGAAACCTTATCCAATTACATGTGAAAAAGTACAAAGTATGATTACTCTCGATCCACCTCCATTTTGGACGTGCAATCAAAGGTGATCATACTGATTATTTGACCCCTCTACAATGATCTAATAGACCTAATGTTTGAAATGAGGTTCATAAAACTCACTCTCAAATGTTAGGAATTGATATAGTTATGGTTACTTTTTCATCATTCTATCCAATTACATGTGAAAAAAGATATTATTCTTGTAGTCTGATCACTGGATCAAAGATAGACTTGGCCCCTCAATGAACTAACACTTCAGGTGGTTGGCCTCTAAAGTTCAATCACTCAAGAAGCATTTACACCCGTTGAGTTAATATTGTTTTAGGTGGGTACTTGAAATTCCTGACCAATTGCATAAATATTTTCATCAGATCATTTATTAGCTGCTTATTTATTTCGATAGTTAAGATATCAAGTTCCTAGAAAGTTATATACCTTCCCACATACCCGATTCTCAAGAGTCCGCAAAAGGCTGGTCCTGGCCATTTTTTCATGCAAATTAATTATACACCGTCTACAAAAAGACTGGTCTAGCTATTTTCTCTCATGCAAATTATTTTCACACCAACTAAGTCCATGCAGAAGCTAAAAAGTCTCAAAGTACTCTCTCCATCTCATTGTACTATGGAATTATTTTTTTCTCTCTTGCAACTCTGCTCTCCACCTCCATTCTTCCCAAGTACAGTATGTCCGCTTCCCAGCTTTTGTCAATCCTACCCGAGCACACCGCCACACTATTATTTCAAATTTTCATACATTCAAAAAGTAGTATTTGACAAAATTATATACAAGAAATACAATATTAACAGACACATTGTACTAGAAGCACAATACTAACAACCACATTTTGTAGTATAAAAAGTACAACATAACTTATTTAAAAACGTACAGTGCGAGATGTACAATACGAGATGTACAATACTAACAACAATTTTACACATATTGTGTACATTTTGTTCTTTACAAAGAATTATAATACAAGACGTACGTATGCCATACAATACTAATAACACATTTTAGAAACATAGTACATGCACATTTGAGATGGAATCTGGACTAAGGAGGAATCGAGAGACAACAAAGCTTTTTGCAAAAAAAAATTTGGAAAGAAATAGAATGAAAAAAAATGAAGTACTTCTCATAATTTGTAGTGGGTGGGATATCACATATGTAATTGATTGGGTAGTGGATACAATAACAACACTTTGCATGTCATTGCATGACTTTTACATGACAATAATTTAAAAAAATGGTTGCAGGTGTGGGATACATTAAAGCTCTCTTTTCCCCATATTCTTGTATACCAGCAGGTGGGTTAGTGCCTTTGGCTAGAATTTTCCAAACTATACTCTAACATCAACAGTATATTTTAATGTGAGAAAATATCAGTGTTGACCATGATTTTTCATTTATTTTCACCATTTTATAATGACGATTCGGACTCACTGCCTACTAGTATATTTTGGAACTTGGTGAAGTAGACAGACCAACTAGCAAACCAAACAGGAACAAACCCAATGTCTAAGACCTTGTTTGCCTATAGATCCCAAACTTTCTACTTGGGGTATGCTATCTCCAAGCTGTTTTGTCAAAATTAAGTTCGAAGATGTGAATCTGAATTAAAATTTACAAATTGGATAATTATACAACAAGATGAACTGGATAATTATACAATAAGATCAATGCCCATTGCACAGAAGATAGTCCCTATCCGGAGTAGGATTCTAAACTAAGAGGGGTCATGATTTTTCTACACATCTTTACATGATTACAATAGAGGAAACCTCCCCCATATACTTGATTTCGACCCAAACCCCCATTTTGGTACCAAAGTAGAGCTTGCTGAGTTGACACAAAAGGGAAAACTAAAATAAAACATGTTTGGCATGTGATTGAAATCTGATTTTGCCTTTTATTAATGTGTTTGACCTATG
This sequence comes from Alisma plantago-aquatica, assembly GCA_963693085.1. NCBI lineage: Eukaryota > Viridiplantae > Streptophyta > Magnoliopsida > Alismatales > Alismataceae > Alisma > Alisma plantago-aquatica. The sequence goes on from OY856411.1 coordinate 252,952,920, forward strand.
TACAACTCAGCAAGGTCAAATAGCCATGATGTTCATGTGAAATGAGGTTAAATTCTGAGTGAGAAGACCTAATTTGACAATGGGAGTAGTTCAACTCAGCCCTAACTAAACATGACTGGACAAGTTAAATATCAACTCAATCCAAATTCTTTCTCACAAATGAATATCATAATATCATGATTTAATATATTTTAATCCTAAATTCAAAATATGTTATCTAAACATAACTGAATTTACTCAACCCAGAACGAGATACATCAATGAAGTAGCACATTTCATATTTCAATGTTTGAATGTGTTTCCTAATGACACTTAGGGGTGTGATCAGGTGTCTAGAGAGCTTTACAAGGTCACTATTTAGAAACATATTTGAAAAGAGATCCATCCTCTTTGAAAGGGGGTGGTTTGTTTGAGTGTAGAAAAAATGTTGTTTAGGAACTCACACCCAATCTAGTTTGATTATGTTTGGCTAGCACCGAAAGAAGGTGCAGTGAATTATAATTTCAATAAATATTTAGAATATAAATACCAAGAATAAATTCACATAAAAAAGGTTTATTGTGCACCTTTCTCATTTTAATCTTGATTTGCATTTTAATGAAATAAAGAAGAAAAATCTTAATGTGTATTATTTAGTTGTAGTTTAATTATCTTAGAAATTGCTTACTAAAAATATTTTCAATTTAATTTAAACAAAAATATGTATATGTATTATGAGGGTTTTCTTAACTAAGTTATAAATATTGGTTATAAATCAATTTTTTAATTAAAACAATCAATTTTCATTTTGAAGGGCCATAAATAGGAACTTTGTGGTTAAATTTACCTAGCCAAAAGAAGTACTATGATGGATGATAATACAAAAATTTATACCAAGATGTGTGTTACTAAGATAAATTACACAACCATGTCGACCCCCTCCTCAAATTATCTCCATTGAAGGTAGACCAAGGAGGCAAGGGCCCACACTCTACTTTCCAGGATGCAAATTTAATAAATAACCAATGATATTCAATAATTTCAAAAAAATTAATATTGTTTGATTACATAATGGAAGATATATGCTTGTCTAAGAAGTTATATAAATTTCAAAAGGGAAAATTTATTACATGAAAGGGAATATCAAGATTAACTCTCTAGTCCTCCAACTGTCTTTAGCCTTATGTCTTTCAAAGTAGTCTTCTGGATGTCCATATCTTCATTCTTTTTTTTTATCCCTCAAAGCTTGGTTCTCTTTTTTGTATATATCACGAAGGTGTGGATATTTACAATGCATGAAAAGCTAAGAAAGAAACTAGCTATATCACCTATACATGAAAAAATAGTAAACATCAAACGAAGGTATCCACAACTGCTCTGATCTGACTCCACAAAGGTTCCATTATCTTGAAGTTTTCATCAAAAAATCATGCATTCCTCTCTCTCCATATTTCATAACAAATCATGACAATAGTAGAACAACTCTTTTTCTTGAACTTCAATATATCATTCATATTAGCAGGAACTCTGTCAATATAGTTATCATCAACTACAAAACTCTAGACCTTCTTAGTTGATTCACACAATTAGAAGAGATGGTGATGATCCTCACCATAATTCTTGCACATAATGCACATGGATGGGAAAGATAAACCTCTTTTCATCAGGCTATCTTGTGTAAGTAGCTTGTCCATTACAAGTTTCTAAGAGAAAACCTTGCATCTATTAGGAACTTTAGCCTTCCAAACCCATACGAACAATTCTACTTTAGGATTCTTTACCCTACTTCATTCCCAAAAATATTTTTGTCGCTTAGGGTTGACTCCATCTAGCAACAATTCATCCTCATTCGAGCTTGTATAGAATAACAACTTTATTTCATCAATAATGTGACTGTAATGTATGGATTTAGAAGAAATAAGATCACCATTTTCCTCTAACAAATAGTTAAGGTGGGAAAACTTGCCTTTGCCCAAATTAGACAAATCTTTAATCGATAATGTATCATCCTAAAACCTCCTTTACCAGTCCATGGATCTCTCTATAGTAGAATGTTTCTACCATTTCTAGGTTTGAAGTAAACATTGTCAAGTTTACGACAATATTTATACATCATAGATGCAAATTACCCTAAAAGTTTAGGAAAATATTTATTTAATTTTTATCAAACATGAGGCAAAAGATCAGGATAAAAAAATATTATTTGTTATCCAAAACTTGGTTTCTAAGTAAAAAATAGAAAATTACTTAATAAATTACCTAAACCATAAGACTACTTGGAATCTTCTTGATTTTCGTTTATGATCTCAAAATTTGTTTATCAATCAAATAAAAATGTCACTGGTGTTTGATTAATTCACAATATTGAGTTCTCAATTTGTATGCCAAGGACCTATTTGGAAACTCAAAATAGTCCAGTTTAGGGTTTAACTGGATTCTAGAGGTCATGGTTCAATCCTATATTCTTTAATGTGTCTAACAACTTCATGATATTGTTGATTTCACATATAGGTCTCAGCTTAACATAATTGTCTTAGTTGAATTCTTAACTCATTATATTTGCAAATTAAGCTTAATATTTTTATTTTGGTTAACTTAACGACTAAAAAAAGTCCTAAGCATGAATTATTAATTAAAGTAATACTACTAAACTTATTACTTTGACACTTTCAAGATCATATATTTTGATCCTCAATATAAATATTCTTGAATTTCCAATGATTAAATTGCAACTATCAAAGTTTGAGGTTATCACATTTGCCCCACCTTAAAAGGATAATTTTCCCCAATATAAAAAAAACAAAACTTTTAAGGTGGATCAAAAATCTAGTACCATCATGCATTATTGGGCTAGAAAACCACCTCAAAGAGTGTCTATATAAATTATTATTAATAACTTTCATTGAGGTGAAAATATACATAAATTGAGGCTAGAACTAGGATTCCTTAAAGTTTGATCCCACATGAATATCTGATGCTTTGCTTTTAGACCTGGAGATTGTATTTTCACTTAGATCTTAGGCACATAAATCATCTTTTAACTATAAACATGAGATGGTGAGGTTAAACATCTATACATAATGCCATTTAATGAACTCTGGATCAAGATATTCATCATACATATAACTGCAGTGTATAAATGGTGGCTACTGAATCCTTACACCTATATTAAAATGAAATAAATATTGGAATATATGCCCATAGAGCCAAACATATGGTAATTGTAGTGGCATATCTTATAAATGATTTGATTAATAATAAAGGCAGTCGTCCAATTTATTCTACTTTATTCAGTTATGAGATAATGATGTAACATAATAAATGTCTAAAGAATGATATTACTCAATGATGTATGTGTTTGGGTTGAGGACCTAAATGATGAGATCATATGGATGTTAAGAGCATATGAATTCTTATTATGTCCCTAGTCAAATGTTACTGTGTAAGGCTAATTAATAACAATAACACTTAAGATTAGAGCGTGTGTTGGTTTATGACAGAATCTCATTAGTCATTATATGTGACTTCAAACCAAGCACATGGATACTTGTTAGAGAACAATGTATCAGACAAACCCACCTTGAGTGTGACACATGGAAACCATGATTGGCAGTTAGAGTCATCTCTCATAGTGATGGTGGTGATTGTGATTCTTAGACCTAAAATCACTACACTCATCACACGTCATTCGATGTACTTTGACATCATCCACCATGACCTTGAATAAGGGTTGCCAAAAAGGTGGTTCTCAGGTGAACCATGACACATGGGGATGACTGTGAATGATGTGTATGGGATTTGTCCCTCCTATAGGAGTTTGATTTCTTGGCCACTTGATAAGGAAGACTGAGAAATGCATGGCCATGATGGTGTGAGTCAACATGTGATACCGAGCATACACATATCTAAGATAGTCTTCTCTAGTTCAAGGAACATGGATTGAATGTTGAAGAGGATGACGATTCCATGCCTCGAGTTGAAATCTAGATATCAGAGACAAAGGAACTATACAGTCACTATAACACCAGTCATAGATTGTAGGTTGAAGTTGTTCTCCAACTTATCCAATTACTTGGGTAGTAATGAAGTCTTGATAGAAACTAATCATTGCTTGTGAAATCATAATATGATTATGAATATCATTATCAACATAATTTGGAGCCTACCAGTTCACACACATAGGATGTATTGGAATGGGAATATAATTGTGGACATGATCGAAAATGTTCCAAATCAAAATGATATCCAAAATGTTTAGGTAATCTATGAGAATAATACTAGAATGTAATCTGATTTAATTGGTTAAAATATTTAAGGAAATTAATTAGCTTCAAACTGTTAAGTTGGCTGGATAATCTCGGGGGATTGACTAGATCCAGATAATGAAATAAATTTAATCATTTAATATGATTAATTGGTTAATTAATTGATTCCAAAATATTATTTTAATAGTCCACAAGCGGCTTCTTTTATGCAATCACGTCCTTTCATTTACCAAGGGGTTTTGGGAAACCCTACTTCATTTCCTATGCTATTTATAGGGGCATGACTGATGGATTTTGTGAGATGCTTTTGTACGTGAACCCTAGTCATCCTCGTCCCCAAGTGAGAGAGACAAAAAGCAAATACGGTGTTAGCACATCATCAAGAAGAAGGCTACTCATTCCCATTTGTAAGACCCCTAACATTGCTTTATGGATGAACATGCTTTCTTGTCATAATTATATGCTTAAAAACCTTGATCAAACCTTTTTATGTGCTTTGATATCATGTGACAAGCTTATGTTTCAAGTTTGGTCCAATTTGGACACTATTTGAGCTAGTTATATATGCATATTTGTGCTTATTTTGGACCTGATTGTAATTTACTCACTTCTAGGGGTTTTCTTGGAATTTGTCACATGCTTGTTGTGCCTTACATTTTTTCACATCATGTTTGTTTTGGTTTTGATTTGAGGTGCCTTGTTTCACCTTGATTTGAGTGGTGACATATCATGATTGAGGTTAGGGTTTGCTCTCAATGATGGTGAGGCACCTAGGGTTTGGAGATATCCATTTTTTCATATTGTCCTAATTTTTGGTGGTAAATGAAGTTATAATGAGCCATATAGGGTTGGAGGTCAATGCGGTTCCTGACTCATCTTGGTTGCCAACATCTAGGGTTGGCGGTCGATGAGTTTTCTAATCACTTTGGTCGCCAACATCTTGGCTTATTAGTCGCTATGTTTTTCTAGAGCACCTTGGTTGATGAGTTTTCTTGGTGGGGTCACCTAGTTTTTGCTTGACTTGGTTGCATGAGTGAGTTTCTTGCATGGACAATATCTCTTAGACGCATAGCAAGCTTAGCTTGACATCTAACCCCTTTCTCTGTCTCCCACCCCAACTTATATATACCTCCCTCTTTACATGCAAACAACCTCTTTACACACCGAGATTCCTCTCTCTTCTTCCTTTGTTGCTTGGAGAACTTCCTTCTTTTTTTGTGGAGAAGGAGGAGCTCAAGTTGAAGGAGTTTGGCCAATTTACCTTTCATGTTAATATAGGGTTCTGATCTACCCTCTACTTGTGCTTGTGGAGCTTCCTTGCTTTGCTTCTTAGTCTTGAAAGAGAGAACTCCCTCTTTCTCTTTGTTTATCTTCTATTCTACCCTTTACTCTCTACATCTTGTTCAGTTTAATGGTGGATCTGGATCTGGATGTTGAAGACACTCTCTTTCTTGCTTCCTTGACATAAGTTTGCTTGTTGAAGGAAAAGCTAGCTTGGCCGAGAGGAGTTCTCAAGATAGGGTTCCTACCTATCTTCTTCAAGCTACCTTGTTGTTTGTAGTTTCATCACCATCTCTAAGGTGATTTATATAACTTTCTCCATGATTATTGCTTACTCTCACCTTGCATACACATGGTCTTACCCTAAAATGTAGTTCCAAGTGGAAAGATGACGTCTTTACCTCTAGTTTGTGTTGTATGATTGTTCTTGAGTAGATAATTCTTTTTGGATAAACCCTAAACCCTTATGCACGAACCTTGCTTGATGATAGAAGTTTTTGGTGCTTACATGCTTGTGGAAATCATGGTTTTACTCTCTTAAATGATGGTTTCTAGATTAGGGTTTTCAGTTTATCTTCCTCCTTGTGATGCAACGTGATGACCTTTCAGATTCTTGGTGGTAACTAACATGTTTGGTCTATTAGTAATCGATGAGATTTTTTGTCTCTTCATGGTCACCAAGTTTTCACTCTCTTGTGGTTGATGAGATTTTGGTCATGATGATCGCTAAGTTTTTAAACTATGTTTGGTTTCCAAGTTTTTCTCTGGGTTTGGTCACTAAGACGTTGATCATAGGTGGACACTAAGATTTAAACCTATGTGGTTGATGAGGTTTGCCTTATCATGATGGTTACTAAGATTTACACCTATTTGATGGTTGTCAAGCTTGTGTGCCTTATGTGGTCACTAAGAATTTTCATGTTAGTTGTCTCCAAGAGTTGTGATTCCAATCGGTCTCCAAGTTTTATGTTTTCATTGGTCACCAATGTTACCTAATCAGAATGGTCATTAAAAACCCTAACCCTTGCAGTCGATGAGGTTCCCTGACCTAGGTGGTCACTAATAACCCTAACCCTATTGGTTGCTATGTTCTTTGACCCTAGTGGTCAATGAAGTTTCTAATCCATGTTGGCCGTGTGATCTTGAACCCTAGTGGTAGCTAAGGCACCTAACCATAGTGCTTGCTAAGGTGTCTCTAACCTATATGGTCACTATGTTTTACTATCCTAGTGGTTGATTAGATTCTTGGATCTTATGGTCAATGGTGATGTTGTACCTAATTGCTTTCATGTTTGATGGAGAGGCTAAGAATTAGGGTTTACCTTGAGGGTTGTTTTTGTAACCCTAATCCAACTCATCTTGCTAAACCTAACCCTAATTAAAGTAAGTGATGACCCTGCTTAACTTTCTTGAGTGATTAGTATGATGATGGAGTATTTTCTCTCTATATGTTATTGTAACTGTAAGTTGTTGTCATATAAACATCATAGTTCCTAAATGCAAAGTTGTGTTGAACTTATATGTGCCACTTGTATGATGATGGTTTGATGAACCTTGATGGGGGCATGGATACATAATTATATTCTTACAGGGAATGATGTGATGGTTCTAATGACCTTTGGGCATGATTGAGCCCTTAGTGAGGTGTTATCCTCTTCATGATGTGACAAGGATTTGTATCCTGTGATGGAATGATGATGATTATGGATCATGTATGTCAATGATGTAGTACCATGTGATGATGTGATAAGCATTATATATCATATGTTTTATATCTTCTAAAATTGCAATCTACCCATGTTTTTGTAGAACTCTTTTACATTTTGTATGTAACTTGATTGATTCAATCTTAACTCACCCTATTGGCATTAACTAATCAAGTGAAACCCTAATCATGTAGTGCCATGTTCCATAGATCCATTCTAGTGTCATGACATGTTGGATGATGAAATGAGTATTCCTATGGGAAACTTGGAGCGCATACCATTGTGTATGCAAGGTACATGAGATCGTATGTCCTTGCCATCTTGATCCCAAGGTTATGGAGGATGGTTGTGGTCATAACTCGATAGGATAACGACTTCGGTCGTATCTCAAGTATTTCTATATATGATGAGATAGATGAAAGATGCGCTTGTGCCTCAGATGATAGGATTTTGTATACCCTGGTACTAGTGTCACTACCTATATACCAAGGGAGGACTAGGCTATTTTGCAGCTTGATTTTATATGTCCCCGTGACTGACTCGTACTGACCAATGGATGAGATCTTAGGAATCTGGCTCTTTTAGATCTTGTATGGCTTGATTTCTGACTTAGTAGTGGTTAGTTGGAGTTGAGTGGTATACCTCAACTCCTCAGGGCTTAATAAAATATGTAATCCAACCATGTAATATATATGCTTAGGGTTAAATACAATTCACATTGGTTGATATTCCTTGCCTTATTTTCTATACTACCTCATTGTTATATAATGTGATAAGAGAAATTAAATATTTAGTAGAGGATAGTTTTACTTGTTCCTTCATATACTTGCTAGTCATGCCTGTTGCTATGCCTATCAGTTTAGTGGGCTTAGTATGTTTAATATGCTCAATCTACTAAATATGCGTACTTAGTTTAACCTTCCTAATCTGTTTAGTAATAATGTTACCTACTGTAATCAACAATTGTTGGTTTAGAGTTATATATCTTACTAGGACGTTGGTCTCACCTCGTGGGTCACCACCTCTTTAGGTGGTCTCCAGCGTTGTCATCATGATCGTGGTGTTGAAAAAGAGTGGTAGAAGCAAATGGTTAGATAATTGTTAGTAGAGTCCTAGAGTCATCCATGTACTCTCAGGTCTAGGTAGGAAATGTTTTATAGATGGTATGTACATCGAGTTGAGTTTTGGAAGTATGCATGTATTCTTATATGACATTTATATGTAGAACATATCTTTTGTATATAGGTTGTAGCTAAGAGCACTGGACATACATGTAAATACCTAATATGATATGTGATGTGATGTAAGTTGTTGAGCCCTTATGTATATGTTTCTAAACATGTTGGCAATGTTGAAATCAATTTTAATTAACTCAATTTTCTACTATTGTGGTTAATTAGTAGTTGATTGTGAATTTTTGTTTAGTGTAATCTCATTTAGCATGATAGGGCATCACACCACCAGCTTAGGTAGAACGATGTGGAGTTCTAGTCCATACTCATGCACAAAGTAGAGACACAGACGCTGACCGCCTACGTTCAGAGGACGTCGACTAGGAAGAAGTAGAGACACAAACACAAATGTTGGACTTGCTCTGCAACAAGGTATATCACATGCATGCTCTTTCCGAATATGATGTTACCAACTAGAACTGCTAGTAGGGTATGTGGATAATTTTTTTGTTGTTTCCACTACGCTTGTCACCTCCATGAACCCAATAAATATTTATCTGCAACCTAGATACATATTGCACTTTATTTCAAATATGGATATGATGCCTCCACATTTTGTCTTATACTATAAAGATTGAGTCATGTTATGCTAAAAAATTACTCTTCATACATGGACATCTTTATAACTCCAACTAGTTCTTATATGTTATTAACCCAAGGGGAAATAAGATTTTCTCAGGTCCCTTGAGTATGTGCACAATCTACCTCAAGATTTTATTTCAATTGTTTTTATTACAAAACCATCATTACATAAATCTCTCTCTCTACACACACACACAAATATATATATATACATATATATATATATATATATATATATATATATATATATATATATATATATATATATATATATATATATAGTCAGGCTAGAATACACTCGAGTGTACGGATCACATGAATACACTCAAGTGTGTTTGCATATCAAGACTATTTTTTGCAAAATGTAAACCATTGATCTTCATCGTCATACTATAACTAGGCTACATACAAATTTTGAGCCCATTTGAATGAGTGTAAGTCACTCATCCAAGGGCAACAAAATCAACGCGTGAAACTAATTTGAAATGCATAATTTTTGCGGTCTTCATAACATGAGCTATACATATCCAAATGTGCTCAAATTTTGCATATGAGTTGTTCACGAGATGTTTAAGAAGATCAATGTATTAGATTTTCAAAAACAATATTGCATCATGAAAAACTACTTGAGTGTATTCCGCTCCGGATACACTCGAGTGTATTCTAGCCTGACTCTCTCTCTCTCTCTCTCTCTGTATCTATATATATATATATATATATATATATATATATATATATATATATATATACAGAGAGAGAGGTGGCCTTTTTCAATCCCCTTAGGGTATCTAGGGGTATAGGAACCTATGGAGTGAGTAGCTTTCTCCAAACCCTGCTGCCCTCATGTAGATATAGTGTGATTTCTCCTAACCTTTCAGGTCTCATATATTTCTATGGATTCCCGATTGAACCTAAGGTTGATACACACACACACACACACACATATATATATATATATATATATGTTCAATATTGGTGGCCTTTTGATATATATATATATATATATATATATATTTATGTGTATGTATGTATGTTGTATGTGTGTGTGTGTGTCTATATATATATATATAGACATATATATATATATATATATATATATATATATATATATATATATATATATATATATATATATATATAGGCTATTCACTTACTGCCCGCACAGGTAGATAGGTCAAGTTACCAGTGTTGAAGAAGAGGTGGCACACAATTGTAATTAAATGGTAAGTATTGGTCCGGTGACACACGGTGTAATTATTCCAAACGTATTTGACTTGTTGATTTATTGACCGGGTCTTTATTTCTGATTGCATCTGCTGGAAAAGTAAAAAAAAAGGATCACAACGGGAGATGTGAGGATGAGATTGGGATATTTTATTATATTACTCACGAATTCGTATATCACGTTGAATCTGATCCCCATAGAGAAAAAGGTATGAACACAACAATTATATTCTAGTTGATCACATACCAATCTTGAAGTATACTCATGCCTAATTTAACGAGTCTAAAACTATTATAGTAGTGTCCTTTTGTGAGATAAGCAAACACATGGGAAATAAAATGATACTTCCAGATTATATTACAAAACATCATCTTCAGTTACAAATTTCTCCTTTGCATTACAGATTCTCTATTCTCATTACAACTTATCATTTATCATTACAAAGACAATAATTATAAGAAATGGCAGCAAGTAAATAATTGGCATTCTGACGACGTATACTGAATTCCAACGACAAGTAAAGAAAGATGACATTTTGTAATTATACAGAATGCCTGTTTTCAAAATAGACAACTTGTAATGGAAAGGAAACATATGCAATCAAGGATGACATTTTGTAATACAAATCTGAATGCATCAAATTCCACTGTCTACGAAAAATGATACTTCCAGATTGTATTATGTAATGTCATTTTTTAAGTTATAAATTTCTCCTTTCCATTATAGATTCTATGTTCTCATTACAACATATCATTTATCCTGACAAAGACAATAATTATAAGAAATAGCAGCAAGTAAACAAGTGACATTCTGATGACGTACAGTGAATTACAACGAAAAGTAAAGAAAGTTGACATTTTGTAATAAGAAATAAATGTCTGTAATCAAAATAGATAATTTGTAATTGAAATGAAACATATGTAATCAAGGGTGGCATTTTGTAATACAAATCTGAATGCATCAAATTCTACTATCTAAGAGAAATGATACTTCCAGATTGCATTATGTAACGTGATTAGTTACAAATTTCTCCTTTCCATTACAGATTCTCTATTCTCATTACATTATATCATTTATCCTTACAAAGTAACATCACTAGACATTTCTGTAATGTAGATTGTAATCTTCATAAAGTCTATTACTTATTACAATTTTTATTTCTAAATTACAACATATCTACGGTTTAATACAATTAACTTATTTATATTACTGTATTTTCAAACACATTACAAAGTATTCAAATATGTTCTGGGTTACTCTAGTTCACATTTATTTTTTTATTTACATAACATAGATGCCTCAATTTCTAAAGCTACTTTTCCCACTAGTGCAATGCACTCATAGTTATTTGTCGTCTAGATAAAAATAATGACATCACACCCATTGTACTGGATTTTGAATAAAAAATGACAGAAATATTATTATATAACATACGTAAATTTACTTTTACGTAATTACAAAAGATGCCACTGTTAATCCATGCATACGTGATTGACTTTCTATATAATAACTAAATTTTGCGTAATTACAAAATATGCCACCGCTAATCCATGCATACATGATTTACTTTTCTGTATAATTACTGTAGATGGCACCACTACTCCAGCAATTGCATATAATTTAGATTTATTTACATAGCATGCCACCGCTACTTTGCACGGGTATTATAGCCTTGTTACCCGTGCGGGCATTGAAGACTTACTCATATATATATATATATATATATATATATAAATATATACATATATATATACATATATATACATATATATATATACACACATATATATATACATATATATAGTTATATATATATACATATATATTATATATAGGTATATATATATACCTATATATACATATACATATATATATATATATTCCTATATATACATATATATACATATATATGTATATAACTATAAATATAAATATATATATATGTATATATAGGTATATATATAGGTATATATATATATATATATATATATATAGAGAGAGAGAGAGAGAGAGAGAGAGAGAGAGAAAATGGAACTTTGCATAAGTATGATGAAATTACAATTTTGCCCAATTTATGTTCACTCATGATCTCAAATCATTTTTCTTGTCTTCATAATCATTGTTGATACTCATGATCAAAATATGGTGATCAATGTAGTTTTTATACACATTATAACATCTTAAATTTGATTGATTCATCACTTTGTCCAATGAAGTAAATTGATCCATCAAACGTCATGTTATTGTTCTCAAACATTTTGTAAAGGTCCTCCATGTTTTTTTGAAGCTGTGTTCCAAATTTGAGAGCAATTGGACATTCCTACAATTTACTATAATTTCTTGAAGATAATGTGTTGAAAACCATCATTTTGTCTTTTATTTGACCTTTTTCCATGTCAGCGATCCAAGGCAAGGATCCTGGGGTGATCCCATCCCTTGTATCTATCCGTAGTGGATTCCGGCCTAATCCAGCGGCCATTGACCCATCTTCTACCTCCCACAATTAACGGGGAGGAGTAAATGAAGGTTGAGAGAAAGATCTCCCGCTCTTGACCAGTTTTTGGAAAATGAAGCGAGCCAAAATCTAGCCCTCGCAAATTCGAACTCAACGAACCCAACTTTGACTACATTTAAACTGCTATAACACCATCACAACAAGCTCCTCGCCTCCTCTTCTCTTTCCAGCGGCTATGGCTGCAACCAAGACTTGTCTAGCCCTAAAACCCTAACCCCACACTATAAAAGGAGACCCGATGCTCGAAATAACCACACCTAGTCGTGAGCCCCTTTCTTTCTCTCTGTTTTTTCCCTAAGAACCCCTTTCCCTCCCTGACCTTCCTACTGTTGTGCGGTGCCTCCGCAATGCCCATACTGGGCGTTTCCTCCTCGCAACACCGGGCTACCACCTAAAGTGCTCTTCTAGTCCGCGAGTTGGAGATATGATTGGGCGGCACCTTGGTTGATTCCCTCGCCCACTGATACTCCCAGAGCCGCTCCACACCGGCATGGTCCTCCGCGGATCTTTTGGGCTCGCGTGAGACCTGTGCGAGTAGGGGAAGGAGTCCTGGAACTTCTCGGTTCAAGATAAACTCATCGATTCAGCAAACCAACTGAACCACTAATTGAACCAAGAAAACAAGTGTTGAACCAACCAAATCAGACTGTGAATTGAATCCTTAGACCAAGCAGCCACCTCGCATGTGTGGATCCATCTCAGCCATTACTTGTTCATCCAATGGCCCTCATATTTTCACAAACAAAGGTATTTTGTCTCTCTTTGGCCAATATTCAATTAAATTCCTAGATCTTACTTTATTCGTAGAAAACTCATACTGGCTCCAAATAATTTGAATAAATAATCGATCTTGACCAAAAAAACCCAAGGATTAGTTTAAAAATACTTTGAAATCCTAATTCTTGATGGATTACACTGATATACCTATATCTTAAACTATTTCCAATTAATTTTGTCATATGGCTCGATAATGATGTTGAATCTTTGATAAACTCTTATTATGACTCTAATGCTCATCTTGAATCTGAACTTGACTATGTATGAGTATAGATATGATCTTGCAACTCATCTCTCCTAGAATGTGAATCATGTACATGAACCAAGGATTAACTTTAATATTGTGATAATGGATCTAAATCTTGTGGAAAGATTGATCATGTGTATGATTCATGACGCTACTTTAACCAAACTGATCTTTGAATTCCAATTATATTAAGTACCATGATGATAATCTAGAAATTGATGATTGACTTGGATGATCATAAAATAAGGATTTACACATATGATCCTAGAAAACCTAAGTAGGTCATTCACACTCGAAATATTCTTGACACTTGAATAATGTTAGACATATTGATATAGTATGAATCATAAGTGGATGACCTAACCCTAAGGTTTACCTAGGAAAATGTAATCCTAATCTCTAATATTGAAACATGACATTCAAAATATCATGATCTTAACCCTTGATCCTATCTTGATGTTTTAGGATTTGACTCGAAGGGTCTACCTATTATTTGTTTATTATACTCAAAATCCTCGGTGAAAGGTACACTATTATATGACTCCTCCTTGATTGTATTGAAGATACTGTTATGTATCTCTTGATTGTATACTTGGCTATTTATTTGGATGAGCTATTGTTCCCTATGATTAGTCTTCCATTTTTCTATACCATATTTTGAAAAACATGAAAACATAAATTGCATGCCCATTATGACTGCCTGTATATTGATAATGATGATGATATTGATAATGTTGATAATGTTGATATTGAGTACAACAACCCCCTCATTTGGAGGTGGGACTTGTACATTGACCTCCTATGTTCCTATGGTGAGAAGGAGCCCAGTGACTTACCCCATCGCGTTGGGGTGATAAAGTCACAAAAAAATATACAAGAATGCTTCTCGAATTACAACATAATGGGAACTCATAATAAAATTTGAATCATTGAATAACAACCTTTTTGTCGAATGATATTGAATGTTTGGAAATCATTTGTTATACTTTGAAATATAAGTCCTGCCAAGTATACTTATTTTCTTATAAACTGTTTTGCTTTATTTTGATAGCGTACCGTGCAATTGCATGATTGTGTCTTAATTTTATTGATTTTAGGCATTACAAATGGAATATTGAATAAAATCACTTCCGCACTCATACACTCTGATGACAAAGATAAATCGGGTATATCTCCATATTGGGTTAGTTTGTTCTTTAATTATCCAGTTTTTGAGTTATTTATTTCTTATTGTATATGCCAGTGTGTTAGATCCTATCGGGCCACTCAGGGACGGGCGCTTCAATCCCTTTACCACTGTTTAGGCAGTGAGATCGGGATTGGGGTAAGAACGGTTCCGTGACACAGAGAGAGAGAGAGTCAGGCGATAATACACTCAAGTGTACGGATCACACGAATACACTCAAGTGTGTTTTCATATAAAGACTATTTTTTGCAAAATGTAAACCATTGATCTTCACCGTCATACTATAACTAGGCTACATACAAATTTTGAGCCCATTTGGATGAGTGTAAGTCACTCATCCAAGGGCAACAAAATCAACACGCGAAACTAATTTAAAATGTATAATTTTTGCGGTCTTCATAACATGAGCTATACATATCCAAATGTGCTCAAATTTTGCGTATGAGTTGTTCACGAGATGTTTAAGAAGATCAATGGATTAGGTTTTCAAAAAAAATATTGCATCATGAAAAACTACTTGAGTGTATTCCGCTCCGGATACACTCGAGTGTATTGTAGCCTGACTCTCTCTCTGTCTCTCTCTCTCTCTCTATATATATATATATATTTGTGTGTGTGTCCAGTATTGGTGGCCTTTTTCCTTTCCGTTAGGGCCTCTAGAGGTATGGGCACCTATGGAGTGAGTGGCTTTCTCCTGACCCCACGGGCGTCATGTACTTATAGAGTGATTTCTCCTAACCCCTCAGGTCTCATGTACTTCTATATCTTCCCTACTTGACCCTAGGGTTGACTTAGGGCTCCACCCTGCATAGGGTTAATTTTTTTTTTACTTTTTTTCCTATCATGATTAATGATTTATATCAAAATAAGGGTCTCTAATATCATCATAAATCTATGTATCATGACTCATCCCTAGAAAAGGAAGCTCTATCACTTAGATGCATTTTTATAGTATACCTTTCAATGTACTAGCTTTTCTTTCACACATTTGTTTTGAAATTTCAGCTACCAAGGTTTCATCTAAACATTGAATACGTGGGAAAAATTCAATCATTAAGGTAGTCACCCTTTTGTTTCTAATTTATTTTGAGTAGGTAGTAGTAGGGGTTTACATTCCCTGTGTTTGTACCATCATAAAACATCTAATCTTTCAATTTTAGGTCATTTTAGGGCATATGGAGTTATCTCAAATTTATTTCAAAACAAATAAGGTTGTTGAACTCATATTTTAGAGGAAAATTATATTCTTGGGTTTTTTTCTTGATTTTCATTTGGATGTTAGGCTATCTAACCATATATCATGGCCCCATTAGCTTATAACTATCCCTCCTTCATGAGGTCTTTCCCCACAATTGGGATGACCCACAACACGTCTGAACATGCCTCCTCAGAAGAGAGTTTTGTGTCATATGTATTTCCTTAGATAGCAATTGTATCTCCTATGTTTTGCATATATGCATAACCATTAATGTGCACTCACATACTTACATTTGTGCAATTCTAGTGGTACCTAATATTGGAAACTAAGCTAGGTTACCAAACTTATTTGTATTTTCTCTTTCTTTTATTATCACTTCATGTTTTCTCATGTAAGGGTACTGATTTCCTTAATTATTCATATATACTCAAGATTAGTGTTTTCTTTATCAGGGTTAGGGAATAACCCTTCCATCACATGGTTTTATTTTTCCTCTAACTCATTGAGGGACAACTGGATTACCTCAACTCATCCCTTGATTCTTTAAAGTTTCTAGGACTTACCCTTCTAAGAGTAACATACATTATGTAAAACACCTTTTGTAATTATATCTTTAGTTTGCATTACATGATTCAATTGAGAGAGGATGCCTTTGCCCTACTTCATCATGAAATCCTTTTTTGAGATGAGGATATAAGTGAATTCTAGGTTAAAGAAGCAAATAGATGAGAAGAGGATGAAATTTAAGATGATAAGACATTAAAGGAATATTACTTTAGGCAAATTTTGAAGCTTTGGCCATGCATGACTAATACTTATCCATGAGTCCTTTGTAAATCATCTAGTAGTGTAAAGGAAAATATTGACATCCATAGGGTTGTGATCCTTTCGAGATACCATTGCCTTCAAAAAATACCCTAACGGTTCCATGATGGATCTATGGAATTTATAAATTATTCACTATTAAAGTTGATTATTAATAAAATGATACTTGCAACACTGCCATAAAAAACCTAGCCGATGGCTCTAGGTGGGAGAGGCAATGACGATGACTATGTTTGTGGTAGTCTTCCTAGTGGGGTCACATGCCTATTTGGTGTACCACTCGCACGCACATCATAAGTCTACGAGCAGCAATCTAAATCGGGAGAGTGTTTCCAAGGAGCCAGTCTCAGTGGTAATCGAAGAACGCTCAGGTCCAGAGTCAATGGATGACAAAAGCCTTGGCAAAGAAACCACACAATCATATGTGGCAATGATTATAGGCACTAACCCAAAGGTGCCTCCATCCATCAAGCGTGTATCCCCGAACCTATTGAGATCTAAGGATATCATTATTGATTTAAGTGGAGCCATCCCTGCCATCAACATGAATCCATCCAATATCCAGCCGCTCCTAGAACCCTGGAAACATGCCGTAATCGTCAAGGTCATTGGCATAAACATTGGCTTCCAAGCGTTGGTCAACAAGCTCCAAGTTCTGTGGAGCCCCACCGAAATGTTCAGAGCCATTCATTTGGAACTTGGTTACTATATTATCCAACTTGCATACCAAACCGACTTCATCAAGATGATGACCGGTGACCCCTGGACTATATTTGGCAATTATCTCTCGGTCCATTCACGGACATCAAGTTTCAGACCCTTAGATCCTATCCCACACAAACTACTGGTTTGGACTAGGATACCTGATCTCCCTGCTAATCTCTTGCAGAATCAGTTACTATCGAGCATTGGTGATCGAATAGCAAGACAATCAAAATTGATGATACAATCATAGATGGCTCAAGGGGGAATTTTGCATGGGTTGCAGTTGAAGTGGATACATCTCAGCTCTCCTTCCTACAATCATGATAAATAATTAAAAGTTCTGAATTGAATATGAGAACATACCCATTATATGCATGAGGTGTAGTCGAGTGGGTCACACTGACAAGGACTGTGCATTCATTCCATCCTTTACCACACCAGGTGCATCGTCATACACGTCTCAACTGGTGGCTATTACTACACCCTACTCCCATGCGATTCATGTTAAGAAGCCTGACTGTAAACTTCCTAGAAAGAAGAGCACACCACAAGACACGGACAACACTAAAGTGCATCTAAACACTAGGACTGCAACCTTGGCTCCACCAAATGAAACATAAGTGTCGAAAGGATAGGAATTAGTGACGAATCAGAAAAACAAGAAGAAAGGTATGAAAAAGTAGCCATCAGCTCCAAGCCAAATGGAAGCTAAGACTGATCATCCCAGCCAGACCCCTCTAGGAAACCAGGACACAGTAGTGGCCCTTGTTGATGATGAGATCATAGAAGGTCAGGAGGAAAATTCACTATTCCAGTTCGGTAGTAACATCCCTAGCATGGAAACTAACACTCTAGTTTTTAACTGGGGAGATAATGGGAATGGAACTAAAAGGATCCTGCTCTACAATCGGCATGTAGTCTACTAGCATGTGAAGATCAACCCAGGATGGGAAAGGAAAAAGGGTAAGATTACCTAGATTCTTGCAAATGCCAATAACACGAAGGAGGCAAGGCAAATTCTACAATCTATTGAGAACAAGGTTATGGAGGACGACCAAGCCTGTGAGAGCAGCCAAGCAGTAGGGCTTGTAGCTATGATAAAAAAAACCCAATTGTTATTTAATGGTGAACATTCTCTACTGGAATGTTTAGAGAACTAAGTCTGATGACAAGATTCAACACCAAAAAGAATACAAAACTATGTATAAAATACACATCCTAGCCCTGGTTGAAACAAGATGCAGCAGACCTATTACACTTGATATCATCCGGAAGTTAGGGTACTCCTACTTGCACCACGTGGAAGCCCTCAGGTTCTCAGGCAGTATTTAGCTTCTTTGAAACTCAGCTCAGTGTAATGTAGAGATTCTAATGAATCACAGAACTCTGATCCATTGCAATATAAACCAAAAATGGTTTCTTACCATTGTGTTAAGTATTCCTAACCCACTCAAGAGACCCTTACTCTAGAAAAGACTACTAGAAATCTCTCACTATACACATAACGCCTGGGTCGTAGTGGGTGATTTCAACACAATTTTGGATCCTACTGGAAAAAAGGAAGTAGATATTTTGATAAAAGAGTGTCCAGTATGTTTAGGGACGCCTTGCTACACACATGTCTGGCCGACATAAGGGAGAAGGGCCATTTCTACACTTTCAAAAGGCTCAATGTCCATGAGAGGCTCAATAGAGTGATTGCTAACAATGCATGCCTCAATGTTAAGGGTGGATTCATAGTGTTAGCACTCCCACATCTTTACTCTGACCACAATCTAGTTCTCATAAGTAATAATGGATCTCTAAGGAAGGTTAAGAACACCTTTCAATCTAAGGAAAGCTAGAGCACGATGCCAACCTTCAAGTTCAAGCTCCTCCCACAATGGAACAACCAACTCTCCTTCTCTGAAGCACTCCCAGCTTTCCAACCTTTTGTTCTTACATGGGAGGCGCAACATCGCAAGAAGACCAATAGAGAGTAGCGTGCCACCTTGAAGCAACTTGACAAGAGTCAGGTAGTTTCTAAATCAAACACATCAGTTTCTATCAAAATTAAAGTTTTCTTATGGCAAGAAAAGTATCATAAGATACTTATGCAAGAAGAGGATGACTGGCGTCAGAAGGCACACATCCACTGACTCAAAGAGGGGGACTGCAACACTCTCTACTACCAGTCCTATGTCAAAGCTAGAAGGTAAGGGAACAAGATCACTAGAATTTGGAATGAAAATAGGGACTGGATCACCGATAATGATTCCATCAAAGAAGTTTTTCTCAACTACTTCTAAAATCTGACTTCATCGAGCTCAACGGCGTAACCGACTACAGCCGACATCAACAACTATAGAGGCGTCTTCCCATGGATCAACTATTAAACCAACAACTACCTCACCCGCAACCCCGACCATGATGAGAGCAAGTGAGTTGCAGATTCAATGGCCCCAAACAAAGCCACTATACCAGATGGAATCAATGCGGAGTTTTTACAATCTAAATGGGTACATGTAGGGTGATTAGTTTTCCTCACTGTTTAGAACACTTTCAACATTGTCCATATTGAGACCAGTATGGTAGATGTGTACATGGTGCTCATCCCAAAAATTAGACAACCACAATGTTACATGGACTTTCAACTGATGTCCTTGAATAACACATGCTTTCAGATCATCTCTAAGGTCATTGTGGATCATCTAAAGCCCCTTCTCCCTTCCTGGGTTGCAGAAATCAAATCAATCTTTATACCAAGAAGACATATCACATACCATATCTTAATTGTTCAAGAAGTAATTCACTCAATGTGGAGCAAGGTATCAAAAAAGGATCAAGTCTACATTAAACTTGACCTTTCTAAAGCATTCGACAGAATGCATCGCCACTTTATCCGAGACACACTAACTAAAGTGGGATTTCCTATCATTATGGTAAACCTTATTATGGAGATTATCTCAAGTGGATCAACCTCCATTCTCTGGGAGGGTGAAACATTGTTGACCTTCAAATCATCCAAGGGGGTTCACCAAGGAGACCCGATCAGTCCATATGTATTTGTTCTTTGTATGGAATGACTGAGCCAGGCAATAAAGCATGAGGTACAAATTGCTACATGGAAATCAATTATCTTATCTAGACATGGGACTCTGTTGAGCCATGTCTTTTTTGATGATGATATTATGCTGATGGTCGAAGGATCTGTGATTCAAGCCGGTATCATTAAGCAAGTCCAAAAAGATTTCTGTATAGCCTCAGGTCAGGAGATATCAAAAGAAAAATTGTAATGCTTCTTCTCACATAATACTCCTTAGTTTGTTTGCTCAACTTTTTGTAACAAGTTGGGAATATCTTGGACCAACGACCTAGGGCGGTACCTTGGTGTACCACTGCTTCACATCCGTCTCAATCAGACTATGCATGAAGGCATTGTTACAACTTTAGATGATAGGGTGAACAACTAGATGGAATGACAGTTGTCGCTGGCTTCCCGGATCACCCTTGCAAAGTCCACACACCAAGAAATCCCTACATATGCCATGCAGTCAGTCAAGCTATCATTGGGTATCTGTGATAAAATAAATAGACATGTGAAAATTTTGTATGGTCTAGAGGGTGTGAAAACAAGAAGCTCTCTCTCATCTCTTGGAATAAAATTACATCATCTAAAGAGTATGGAGGCCTTGTCCTGAAGGATAAACGAGACCTCAATGATGCTTTAATGTAAAAAATGTTTGGAGTTTCCTCAACAAACTCGATCTACTTTGGGTCAAAGTTATGCAGGAGAAGTATATTAATGAGGGGCATCTGGTTACGAAATCATCTTCACCAGCATGGTCCTTTATTAAGAAGAACCTACTCCTAATCATGGGGGAATGCTCCAAAAATATTCATTCAGGAACATCAGTTAATGTCTGGCCGGATCAATGGATCGCAGGTCATTGTCCTCAAGACATTGACCTGGAATGTTAGGCCCCTTCTAACCTTGAAGACTTAAGGGTCATCTCCATGGTCCTTTACAATGGAATCTAGGATAAAGATTTCATAAACACCTATCTATCCCCGATTGTCTATCAGTACATTCAGTATATTCTGTCTCCAGACTCAAAAGTCGGTCCTGACATGTGGGATTGGTCACATGAGGATGAAGAGGAGCTCAACTCTAAGTCAACTTATAACTGGTTATGACGTGCCAAGGATGTTATGGTGAATGGTAACTGGTCGACTATTTGGAAGGCCAAAATTCCTGAACGAATAATTTTTTTTGCATGGCTGCTTCAGCATACGACTTTACTCACTAATGCAGAGAAAATATGGAGACATGGAAGTCGATGAGGTCTGCCCAACACATCAAAATGCTACAGATTCCTTGTTACACATCATGAGAGACTGTCATATCATCAAGCCCATATGGCGTGGAATTCCTATAAGTTTGGGATTCTTCAAGCTTGTCGAGGATTCCTAGATTAACACCATCTTCTCTAATGAGCCTATTCTCCTCGTTGCCTGTTGGCACATATGGCGTGTGAGGAACATTCTGATCCATGAAAGGAAAGCACCGCACATTACTTCCAGCATTACCTTTATCAAGTTATCAAAGCTGCTTGTTTATTTTGCTAGTTAACAAATCAAATATAAGAGTAAGCATCATATTAACTTTCCTTGGTAAAGTGAAACCCTAGATTCAGTTCAAAAAGGGTTTCACGAGCATAATATCTTTTTCATATGTAGTTGAAGGGACAAACATACAACCTTAGCTAAGTCAGACCAAAACATAGATTAAGTGTTCTTTACAGAACAAGGTGACCAAACAAAGAATAGGATAATAAAATTAATATAAACTAAGTTAAATGTGATTCAAATTATTTTGATGTATTTCAATATTTAGATAAAACTTAGATTAGTTTTTATCATATAAAACTCTCATTAACATGCAATACCCATACCCATTGTACACCCTTAGGGCTAGTTTGGTTGGGTGTAGTGGGGTGTAGTTTAGTGAGTTTTCAATGTAAAAATGTACATTAAACACACACTTTTTCATCTGACTACACTCTACCAAACATCCCCTTAGCATGGTTTTAAAAGCATTCATCATTAGTGTCTATTCACTCCTCTTTCAAGATCAGGTTACATCTAGATTATAGGCATGTCTCTCTCTATTGATATGACAAACAACCAACCAAACATAAAACCATATGATCATTAGCTCTATTATTCCAACACTTTCATGTATTCATACCACTTTTAACTCTATATCTGAACAAAACTAATATTTTGAGACATTATCAATAAAACATCACAAGATGGTAGCTAATCATGCAAGTGAATCATTCAAGAACAAGAGTAATGATATAAACATAGATAAGATTATATACATTCAATGGAATATGAATGTATACATGTTGGAAGAGCCCCTATGCTTTTTCCGATCTAAATTAGGTGGTCTATCCACTCATGTCCATAAGATACAATCAAGATTTACAAATGAAGAAGGGCATAGCCCAAGGAAAGTGTAAGGAGATGAATGAAGAGGGGAGAAGAGGGAGGAAACATAACAAAACAATATACTTAGGAGTATGTATATGTTTCTAGAACCTACTCATAAATTGAGGAACTATACTTGATACTATCGTATTTGGTATACCTTGAAGACAAACTATGTCATCAACATAGATTTGTGCCAACTTCTCTACATTGTAGGTGGTCTTGATGGAAAAAAAAGTGAGTTGACTTTGTCAACCGATCGACAATAACCCAAAAGGAATCGTGGCTTCTTTCTATCTTAGGAAGACCAACCAAAAATTACATGGCTAGGTGATCCCATTTCCACTATATTATTGGTAAAGACTGGAAAATCCCAACAGGTTTTTGATGTTCTACCTTGACCTTTAGACACACTAGACACTTGGCAAGGAACTCTTCCACGTCATGCTTTAGACCTGGCCACCAATACAAACCCTTGAGCTTATGATACATCTTTATACTATGGGATGCATCATATTCATTGAGGAAAGAGCTTCCTCAAGTACCATCTCTCTCAAATTTCCAACGTCAGGAACCACCATCCTATTGTGAAAAAACACAGTGTCCCATCATTTGTCTCATGCAATACATCATGCTTCCCTCTTCCAAACTCTATTCTTATGTTCTGTATCACAATGACATCGCTCTATGCATATCTAATTTACTATATCAAAGTCGGATTCACCTACAAATGTGCCAACAAACCTACCAACAAGGACACTTCCAACTTTACATTTAGCTGCCACCAACATGTCCTGCTTGCGACAAGCCATGGAATACAACTATACTTAGTCATAAGGCGATGATGAAGGCAACTTTCATCTCAAATCATCAACTACTACATTCACCTTTCTAGGATGATACTCTATCATATAATCAAAATCTTAGATCAGTTCCATCCATCTCCTCTTCCTTAGGTTCAACTCCTACTTAGTGAAGATTATAGAAGGTTCTTATCATCCCTATAAATTTGACATTTCTCTCCATACAGGTAGTACCTCCAAATCTTAAAGGAGATAACCACAACTTCTAACTATAGATCATGAGTTGGGTAATTCTCTTTGTGCTTCTTAAGTTGTTGACACACAAAAGAAATTATGTTCTTGTCCTAGATCAATACACATCCCAACCCATTCTTTAAAGCATCATAAGAAACAATGTAGCTTTCCCCAGGCTCTAGTGACACCACACATGATCACTTGTCAACTTCTCCTTCAACAAATGGAAATAAATTGACATTTTTCATCCCATATAAAGAGAACACCCTTCCTAGTCAACATGGTCAAAGGTAAATCTATTGCACTGAAGTTCTTGAAGAACAACTTGTACTAACTAGCTAAACTTAGGAAGTTTCAAACCTTAGTTGGTGTCTTTGTCTAATCCCACTCTGATACTGACTCCAACTTCTTTGTATCTACACAAACACCCCATGCAAAGATGAAATGACAAATAAAAGACACTTCAATTAGAAAAAAAAACTTGCACTTAGTGAACTTATCATACAACTATGATACCTCAACAACTCCAACGCATGATGAAGATGCTACTTATGTTGTTGACTATTCCTGGATCATATCAAGATATCTTGTAGGAAAACCACAAAAAACTCATTTAGGTACGGTCTAAAGACTCTATTCATCATGTCTGTAAATGCTTCCAGGGCATTGGTTAACCGAAACAACATAACTACAAACTCATAAAGACCATACCTAGTCCTAAAAGTAGTCTTTGGTATGTCATCTACCTTTATTCTCAACTAATGATACCCTGATATCAATTCTATCTTTAAAAACATTATATCACATCTCGACTAATAAAATAGATCATCTATCCTCGGGAACAAATATGTGTACTTCATTGTGACAATATTCAACTGTCATTAGTCTATGCAAATCCTTATCAAACAATCCTTCTTCTTCACAAGAAACATTGGAGCACCCCGAGGGGACGTGCTCAACCATATGAAACCCTTCTCCAACAAATCAATAAATATTTATTCAACTCCTTCATCTCCACTGGAGCCATCCTATAGGGTTTTTGTTCTATGGGTTGTGTACAAGAAACTAGATTGATTTTAAAATCAAACTCTCTAGGGGTGGAACACCTAGAAAATCATTGGAGAAAACATCCTAAAACTCACATACCATGGGTACATCCCTAGTACTAGGGATTCTCACCTTGGTGTCTACCATATGAGCCAAGAAAGTTTCACATCCTTGTCTCATCAACTTCTCTACTATCACTACTTACACAAGACATGAAAGAACAATCTTCCTATCTCCTTGGAAAGTCCAAGAGATATCCACATCACATAAATTTGCAACCATGGAACCAAAATCCAAAACAACCTTGTACTTCTTCAAGGTATCCATCCCTAGGGTCACATCACTTCCATGCACATTGAGTGTCATAATATCCTGTTGAATGTCGTATTATGAGAAAGAAAGAACACAAAATGGACACACCTCCCACAACACGATGAAACTAGCTAGATGGGTTTCTAACAATAGATCATTAGTTCTTCTATAAATAGACAAGTTTCAACTACTTATAACCCCTCTAGTGATAAACAATTGGGTCAAACCCATGTAAACCAAAATAGGTAGAAAGGTAGATGTAGATAAGTTAGAATGAAAAATTTCCAAATAAACTATCATGACACATAGGTTGACCACTCCTTCTGTCTGGCTCATGGTATAGAATCAAGTTGTTGCTTGTTATCATCCTTGATCTCTACTTGTTGATCCTGAACACCCTACCTTGGCAATGTTTGACCATGTCCTCTGCTGCTATTACTATTATATTGTTGCTTCTATGATCCTTGTTGTCTCTTCCTCAATTATTCTTTAACTTCTTGGTTCTTCATGGTGTAAGACCATTTCACATGTCCAACTTGACCATACTTGAATCATGTCCTCATGTCATCATACATATTAGATGACATGTCACCGACATAGATCACAATTTATTTGCCCCAGTTGCTGGAAAAATACAACATCTCCCTTGTCTAGTTAAGCATTGTGACATTACAAATGTCCTCAACTCAAAAATTGCTGAACTTTATTGTGACTGCTGGTATTGTGACACTAAAAAACCTCTACTTCTTGAAACTACTTGATGACTATTTTGGGAACTGATCTGAGCTCTTCCTTTCATTAGCCTCTCATTGATCAATAAATATCGTCTCTATCCTCTTAATAAACTCCACAAAGGTGGTAAACATGTCACGTGACTCCAAAGTGGATGTCGTCCTTGCGAACTCAGCATTCAAGCCCTTCTTGAACCTTCTAATATTATCCTTATATGTCAACCCCATATAAGGAACAAACCTCAACAACTCTACAAATTTTGTCTCGTAGTCATCCACCAACCATGACCCTTAGCATAAACACTTTAAGTGGTCCATCTTCTCCTCCATATATATCTCGGGGAAATTAACGACTCAAAAAATCATGCCAAAACTCATCCCAAATGATCACCTCACCCAACCTCTTCTCCTCCTCTATGGACCACTAGTGTCTAGTATTACCTTTCAAGAGGTAAATAACATGTTTAACATTGTCCTATTTAGCGACATTCAAAATCCAAAACACCTTATTGGGTACTCTTCCCTCTGGTTGTAGCGTCGAAAGGGGGCGGGATCGACTGTTGTGGCCCCATACTGGGTACTCTTCCCTCTGGTACCCGCCTCCCATCACCATCTCTAGGTGTCACATGACTACTCCCAACATGTTCTTCATGTTATCTATACATATCTGCATAGACATAAACCATGATTAGATATGTTGGATATGTAATAAGGAGACAATAACCTAAATCCTATGTACATGTACACTCAGTGAACCTAAAGTTGTGATACCACCAAGTGCGACAACCTGCCACACAAAATAAGATTACTCAAAACCAAAACAAAGTTCAAACAATTATTATCTATATTACCAAAAATGTGCATAATTAAAATTGAATAAATTCCTACCATTTCATTGAAAAAGAAAAACTTGCACCAAGGTGCAAAAACACATATGTTTATACCAGGTATCTTTACATGAATATCCATGGCCTCAACCAAAACCTATATACAAAATGTACCTCCCTAATAATTACAAAATATACATTGTTCATGGGTTACAACCAAAAAATCAAGTCGATATACATGATGTACAAATCCCGCTGCCCAGACTTAGGAGCATAGGGATGACTTTAGGACTCTAACAAGAACACCAACCTATCAACTTCGCTAGTCTCCATTTAAGGGTGTTTTCCACCATAGATTTGACTACATTGTTGATCACCTAAAAACGCATGGAAACCCACGAGTTGAGACTCCAAGTCTTTGCAATATTATATGACCTTTAATAATAGATTTTTCTTATAAGCAGGTTATCTAACAATTCAATTAAACATATATTATAACATAATAGAGAACTAATTAAAGCATATAAAATAAACACTTATAGGTAAAGATACATGCATATATAATTGACCATGTAGGTATATGATTTACACATGACACTAGTAAGAAGACAAAAGTAATAGTTATCATCAAATGTGATTTGCCAAAGAATCCTAACATGTATACTACACCATTGGATTACATATTTTATTAAGCTCTGGGAAGTTTGAGGCATATCATTCAAACTACTAGATGACCACTATGAAGTCACAATTAGCTCCACCTAGGATGACTGGAATCCAAAGATCTCTTGCCCTCTATCAATACAAGTGACAAACTATAGTGGCACCATGATCCTAGTAAAAAAATGCCTAGTCCATCCTTAGTACACAAACCATGAAACCAAAACTAGGGTATAAACACTCTGTTCTAATTTACGACCACAATCACTCTCTATCACATAAAATCTGAGACATAGACACAGTCACTCTCTATAACCTTACAATTAGGATGACAAAGATATAATCTCCCTCCACGTGCATATACCCAACAATATATAACTCAGAGCTTCTTTAGATTACTTGTTTCAATCCAACAAATTTTGACCCTTAGATAGGTATATGGCCATAGAGAACTACATGGTTATGGTTACACTTGATTAGCTAAGTCAATTAAGTAGCTTTGACTGCATCAATCAAGTTACATATAAGAACCTATATGATTCTTTCAAAATAAATCATAAACTGCATATTAAGAAGATGTAAAGTGTGAGAATCTATTTTGCATCACTCAATCATGGTATATTTATCCATTCATGACCATAAAGGGGACCAACCCACAAACTAGGGCACATACAAGACACATTTTTCCTTTAGACTAAAACAATAGTAGTACCCTGTAAAACATCATTATGATCCAAAAAAATTTTGATACCTTAACAAGGAATAATAAAGGTAGCCCCAAAAATTCTAGCTTAAAGTTTCAACGTATGTAAAAGTTATGTTATTTCTAAGAATTCAACAATAATATAGTCAAAACCTAGCATGGATGAGCTACTTTAAGCACTAGACTTTCGTCTAAGACTTATTACTTTCATATGGTAACCACCAAACAACAAGATTCAATGGGTTGAAACCCCTTTCATTGGGTACTCAAATACCATAAAAATGTCCACTTTAAGAACATGTACACTTGCATTACGAATTTCAGACTTTGTATGTTGAAAGAAAAGTTTACTTTTCATAAGAAGGCATAGGAAGGGTATATGGAAAACTTCAAGATTCATATTATCATCCTACTTATTCAAAAAAATACATAATAGGCCCTCTTTAGCAAACTACAAATTTATAAAACAAGATTTACATTATGCATGTCATAAGTAGGAAAGAAATACAGCAAAAGTTATATCACTCACCTTAAGGTGAATAAGAACATCTAGATAGTAATAAACCACAAGCAAGAGAAGCAAGGACCCGAGATTTATCCTCTAAAATCTCCAAAAAAGCTCCTATCTAAAAGAACAAGGTGTATCTAGAGCAAAGATAGAAGAAAAGAGGGTTCTTCATCCATGTGGATGAGTTTTTAGATAGAATCACCATGGATCTCTACCATGGTATAGAATAGAAGGGAAAACAACAAGAGAAAGAGTTAGGATAAGACTTTGCATATACAAATCAAGAAACTAGTCATGAAGCATTATATTTGTCCTAGAGAAGATTGATCCAAGGCATGCATCAACACTCATGTATGATCCTTCAAGATTTCATCTCTAGGAGGCCCTCTTGTAGTCTACTGATGTTTCTCAGTGATCTCTAGAAGAAGAAACATGTTAGGGTAAAAGGTTCATTTTAAGGGAGTAGGGAGGGGTATTTATATCTAAGGGAAGAAAGAAAAAGTAAAAGATCCAAAGTAGGATTTCCATCGGCCAAATAGTTGGTTTCCCATTGGTTTGCATATCTAGAACCTCCATCATTTTACAACCATAAAAAAACTATTGGTTTATGTTGGTGAAAAACTTCCTTTGATTGTGATCAAGTAGAAAAACCTTCAGTCGTGAGCATGTATAAAAACCTTCGTTTGTTGAACATGCAAACAAACTTTGGTTATTTTTCATGCAAAATAAACTTTCTTGTTGAACATCAAAATAACATTTGCTTGTTACCGTCCAGAACAACCTTTGGTTGTTGAAGCTAAGCAAGCATTGATATGTGATTTTACCATCACTTGCACACAAAACTATTATACGCAATTAGAACCTTAATGTAAAAAGGTTCAAAATCATTCAATTAAGATAAAATTCTCAAATTATTAAGATTGTCATGAAATAAAATATAAATACATTAAATTATAGTTAGGTCCCTGGAAAAAGGAAAATGGGCTGTAACCCTACAAAAATGCATAAAATTGTCCAACTTGAGCAAATGAAGTCCAATTTTGCCCAAATTTGAATCATAGTTTTTTGCAACTGATATTTGATTATAATAAGAATTAAATTATGAAAGAAAACCCAGTTAAGACGACCAAGATATTTCATGTATAAAATAAGGTTAAGGGCCTTACAAGATCTTTCACAGAAGTGGCCCTATATCTTATGGTATTTATTTATTATATATTGAAACACATGTATGTAACATAAATAAGAAGAAGTTGAAAATCAATAAGTCAAGACAAACTTATCTTTTGTAGTATTGTCTAGGAACATAAACGAGAAGTGTTTTTTAGACTCCATAAAGATGGTTATACAGACTCTTTTAGGTTTGGATC
This sequence comes from Alisma plantago-aquatica, assembly GCA_963693085.1. Taxonomy (NCBI): domain Eukaryota; kingdom Viridiplantae; phylum Streptophyta; class Magnoliopsida; order Alismatales; family Alismataceae; genus Alisma; species Alisma plantago-aquatica. The sequence continues at coordinate 252,983,313 of OY856411.1, forward strand.
AATATAGAAATGTGTATTGTTTACTATCAGGATGACAGACAAGCCCTTCATTGAAGATAGTGAGAGAGTAATTGAATTACTAGGATTCCTACATGCTGATGTGTGTGGACCTTTTATCACAAGTGCAAGAAATAGGGACAAGTACTTCATCATTTTTACTAATTATTTCACTAAATTTGGATATGTGTGCCTTATGAAACACAAATTGGAATCCTTTGAAAAGTTCAAGGTATTCATGATTGAAGTACAAAATCAACTTGGAAAAAGAATTAAAGAGCTTCAATCAGATTCAGGTGAGGAATACTTAAGATACGAGTTTGAGGTCCTTCTATGGGATGTGGTATTGTATCACAATTGACTCCACCTAGAACACCACAACATATTGGTGTCTCACAAAAAAGGAATCATACCTTCATAACACATGTTATGATAAATGATGAGTTTAGATGATCTTTCAATTTCCTTTGGAGGACATTCTCTTGAAACCTCCACATTTACACATAACCTTAACCTACAACCTTTGGAGTATGTTTAAAAGACACCATATGAGATGTGGAATGGGAAACGTCCCAATATGTCTTTCATTAATGTTCGAAGCTACGAAGCATATGTTAAGAAGAAATTCTACGATTAGCTTGGAACCAAATTGGATAAATGTATATTTTTTGGACACCCGAAGGAAGCTAAGGGTTGCTAATTTTATATTCCATCTCTCAACAAAGTGCTTGCTTCCAAAATAATGTTGAATTCCTTGAAAATAAATTTATTTGTAGAGGAAATACTGGGAGGAGAATAGAACTTGATGAAATTGAAGACCAAAGAGATAACATTGAACCTATGAAAATATATAAGGAACAAGAAGAACCACAAATTATTTTGGATTCTAAAGTCCATATTGTACTACAAGAAACTCGAAGGTCTAGTAGGGAACATCATGAGCCATATAGATATGAATTTCTCAAGACTCAAGAAGAAAATTTGTTGGTCATTGAAGATGATGAGTGAATTGTTGGTTGTATGCCTTAAGAGACAATCATATGATTATTGTATTTTCACATATTGCAATTAATTTGATTATTAATAAAGGAAATTCCAATCATGTTTAATTCAATATGAGATAAGGAATAAATATAATAATGTCCTAGGAATGTATGACTCAATGACATGTGATTTCCAGTTGAAGACCTAAATATGAGATCATGTGTATGTTAAGAGTATTAATTCTTGTATGCATCTATGGTCATATATAATTGGGGAAATCGGTTTGAGAATAATACATTAAAACCAATATGTGTGGTCATTTATGATTGTATCTCATTTGTCATAATTTTGGATATGAAATCAAACACATAGGCACTTGCTACGAAGAAGTGTACAGGATAAACCAATTTTAAGGATGATACAAGGAAGCCAATAATGACAGTCAAAATCATACCTCAATGCGACAGTGGTGATTTTGGTCCTTAGACATGAAGTCACTATAATGATGACATGTTGTTTAGTGTGCTTTAACACTACTCAATGTGACCTTGAATAACAGTTTCTATAGAAGTAGTGCTTAGTTTCAGTGTACACATATGGATTACTATGAATGATGCATATGGAATTTGTCCCTCCCATTAGAGTGATGTCAGAGTCAGTTGATGAGTGAGACAATGAAATTCATTGCCATGCTCATGTGAGTAAATATATGATATTGACCTCATGTGTATCTCAAATTGTGTAGTGTATATCAAGGAACAAAGATTGAACATTAAGAGGATGACATTTCCATGCTTTATATTCAATATAGAGCAAAAAAAGGGATTATATGATCATTGTATAGTGGTCAGGATACTAGGTGAAAAGTTGGTCTTGAACTTCTTTAGTTATTTGGGTGGCGTGAAGTCTTTATGGATACCAATCATTTCTTGTGAAGCCATAATTTGATTATGGACATCACTACCAATGTAATGTGGAGCCTATAGGGTAACACACATAGGATGCATAGGAATATTAGTACAATTGTGGACATGTTTGGAAATGTTTAAAGTCAAATTAATTACTAAAATTTTTAGATAATCAACTAGAAAAATAATAGCTAAAATCCTAGATAGATTGCTAAAAGGTATAATTCAATTATCTGGATTAAAAATTGTCATCTCATATGATAAATATACTGGATTAGGCCGAGAGATTGGTTGGAGTTTCCATTTGGGTGACTAAAAAATTAATCAACAAACTAATGTGATTAATTGATCAATTAATTAATGGTTTAGTTACAAAATATTATAAGTAAGTTGACCGACTGATTGAATGTCTGTGAGAAAGCCTCTTTAAATGCATCAACTTCTTCATTTATAGGGTTATGAAGGCTGAGTCTCGGTTACACGATCTTCTACGCAAGAACCTTAGACGTCATTACCACAAGGGAGAGAGAAGGAAGGAGATTGTAATGCTAGCGTGTTGCTAACAAATAGGGTACTCCTTAATGCCAACTCAAGCATCATGACAAGGTGTTCATGTCCATCTGTGTGGACTACATAGAGAAATAGGTGCTACATGATTGTGTTGGTAACATTTCTCTGAGGACCATCCATGTATCACTGTGAGCGATGCACACACTACACCCGAACGTCGCTGGACTTGATCCATGACAAGTTATATCCCACACACCATCTTTTGGGATACATCATTTTTGACATGATCTACTTGTAGGAAATGTGAAGATAATTTGTTATTATTTCCTATAAATTTTTTCCTCCATGATACATATCACCAACTACTTACAATGAGGATATTGAGGGAGAAGATTTTGAGAAATGGGTTGAATCCATGAGAATTGAGATGGACTCGATGTATACCAACAAGGTATGTACCTTGGTGGATCCACCTAATGGGGTAAAACCCATAGGGTGGATATGAGTCTTCAAGAAAAAAAATAGACATGTACGGTAATGTATAGACCTATAAAATTAGATTGGTTGCAAAAGGTTTCAAACAAGTTCAAGGTGTTGATTATGATGGTACCTTTTCACCGGTTTCAATGATTAAATCCATAAAGATCATGTTTACACTTGCAACTTGTCATGACTATAAGATTTAGCCAATGGATGTCCAAACTGCTTTCCTTAACATGAATCTTCTAGATTATGTGTACATGACACAACGAGAGGGTTTTATTTCTCCAAATGAAGCCTATAAAGTCTATGAGCTAAAAAGGTTAATTTATGGATTTAAGAAAGCATCTAGGAGTTGGAATCTATATGTTCATTAGACAATCAAATTGTTTGGCATTATTGTAAATGAATATGAACCTTGTGTTTACAAGAAGGTTAGTGGTATCATGACTTTATTTCTCATATTGATGCAAAATGACACACCTACTATGAAAATGGTTAAATTATGGTTGGAATATACTTTCTCCATGAAGGACTTAGGTGAAGCATCCTTATCCAATGAATCATGATCTATAGAGATATATCTAGAAGACTTCTTGGCATAAGCTAAAGTGCTTACATTGAAAAAGTGGTACAGAGGTTTAGCAAGCAAAATTTTAGAAAGGAACCTTACCCATGTCTCATCAGATAAGTCTCTCTAGAACTCAAAATCTTATCTCTTTGTAAGAGTGGGCAAACATGAGTAAAAGTCCTTTTGCCTCAACAATTGGATCCATCATGTATGAAATGATATGTATGTGCCTAGATGTCTGGTATGATTTAAACATGATGAGAAGGTACCAATCAAATACAATCATTAAATAGTAGTAAAGAACATCATTTAGTACTTGATAAGAACTAAGGATCACTTTTCTAAGTCATGGAAGTGAGGATTAGTTAGTTGTAAAAGGTTACATTGATATGAGCTTCCACACTAAACAAGATGATTACCGAACACAACTCTGATTTGTTTTTTCTAAATTCCACAACTGTGATCTGGAAGAGGTTTAAGCAAGAAACAATGGGTGATTATACAACAGAGGTTCAGTACATTACTGCATCCAATGCATCAAAGGAAGAAATATGGATCAATAAGTTATTATGAACTTGGATTGGTTCCAACCATTAAAGAAGTACTAGAGATTTATCGTGAAAATATTGGATCTATTCCCCAAGTTAAGGAACTAGGATCACATCAACATTCCAAGCACATACTCATGCATTAACATCTTATATGTGAGATTTACAACAAGGGGAAATAAAAAAATTTAGAGTATCAAATGGAATCAATGTTGTTGATCCTCTAACTAAAGCACTTTCACAAAAGAAACATGACAGTCGTGCTATATACATTTCACTTAGGTGCATGAGTGATTGGATATAGTACAAGTGGGAGAGTGTTGCTTATATCCCCTCAGAGTCACCATTTGATGATTCTACAAGGGATATTTTTTGCATGGTTTGACAACTAATATAAGGAAACTCCACTTATTATGTTTGTTTTAGTAATGAGATAGTTAATATACCTAATAATATCCTAAACATATTTTGACACTATGAAATATAATTTAGTTTAAGGAGATAGACTTGTAATCATATGTATACTATGAGTATTTATCTTGTTATGTCTCTAGTCAGTTATTATTTTGGATAGTATGTGACAACAATAATACAAAAGACTAGCATGTATGGTGAATGATGCATTTGTCTCTTCACTCATGATATTGGATATCAACTCATATCCATTGACATTTTTTTACAGAATATCTTAATGTGACAATGGTCATTGTGATACTTATACCTGAACTCGCAATAGGAGCACATGTTGTTATATGTACTTAGATACTAGCCCAACATGTTCTAAATACAAATTGCCAAAAATGTGGTGATTGGGTACACTATGACACATAGGGATACTGTGAGTGATATAGATGGAATTTATACCTCCTTCATAGTGATACACGCAACCACTTGATAAGTGAGACTATAAAATGCATCGCCATGATCATGTTAATGAATGTGATATTGTGCTCACATTGTCTCAAATAGTATTCTCTAGTTTAAGGAACATAGATTTAATGTTGAGAGGATGATTTTCATTACTCTATTTAAATTTGGATATCTTTCTTAAAGGGATTATACAATTATGGTAACATTGGTCATCATATAGGTTGTAATTTTTTTCTAACTCATTGCTATTACCGGGGTGGCATTTATTTTTAACATCACTACCAATGTAATTAGGAACCTAATGGGTCACACGTGTAAGGATGCATAAGGGAATAAAAGTTTGCAACCAAACTTATGGTTAAAATGGTTCGAAATCATGAGCAATCTAATTAGCCCTCTACTGGGTGATCAAATGTCTAATCAGTTAACCAGATTGGTTGATTTAATAGATCAATTGATAATGAGTTGGTTGACTGAGTTTTCAATGGACTAATGTTTTCAATGGACTAATGTGATCATCTGATCAACCAATATGATCGAGCAATAACAATGTAACATGGAAAGTCTCAAATTGGAAGGAAACTGATATCTGAATGAACTATCCTGACAAGATGATCAACTAAGTTGATTGGGTAATCATAGTGCCAAACATAATTGTGATTGTCCAAATAGGTAACATGATTGAGTGATCGTGATCTAGTATGCATTTTTTAACATTCAATATTTTTGGGATTGCGATACGAAAAGGGATTGGAGTTAGGGTTTTATAAGACCATGACTCTACTACATAACTAGGGATGTCCCAAGGGTGAGATATATATTTTGAGACAATTAATGAGAAAATTTGATTTTCAAACTTATCTCTGGGAGAGAGGAAGCCACCCTAAGTACTGCCTCCCAAGATCGGAGAAGAAAGGGAGTTTCAGGATGACTAACACTTCAACAACTCATGTTCCTCTTTCAGTTACTGGTCAAGGTGGTGCACCATGTTCTCCCTCATCCACATGGATGAACTAGAGGTTGAGGCACACATGTGAAGGCTTGAATAAGCTAATATAAAAGAAGACAACTGTGTAGTATCTTTGTGGCCAATCTGCATCTCTTTCTTATCCATCCAAATTTCTTGGTGGCCGTTTTGGATCTTGATCTGGAATATCGTGTTCTTCATAGACATAAGACACTTATATTTGTTGGAAAACTTGCGTACATAAAGGTATAACCTTTACCCTTCTTTTGTCTTTTTTACATTGACGTTTTATAGACACGACAAATCCAAAGGAAAAGGCATAAGGGGGGGGTTCTTTTTGTTATTCGGATGCACCGCGTTCCCTAAAACACAATAGCTAGACTCTCATACTAGCCTTCCAGTGGGGTCAATGGCACATTGAAACTCAGGAAAACACTTTGTATCTATGGTAAAATGCCTCATTATGAAGGTTGGTTGTATTTATAGAAGATGGTATGTGCCCGCACAACACAAGTGTTGGGGTGCTTTTCTAGCACTCCAAGTCCCAAGGTAAGTGACTCTAGGCACACACTTAACTAATCTCAGCGGCAAGGAGCTTTGTAGAGAGTCCATCAATTTAAAGGGTTTGCAACATTCCAACACTGGAAGACAATATCTTGGGAATCAGAGACACTATGAAGCTCCTTTTTCATATGTATGTGCAGACATGTCATTGGTGGTTGGATGTTAGAGGCCTATCATCAATGTGATTGGTGGACCAGACATTGGTTAGCATTATAGGATCAAGTCAATATTCTTTGTGTATATTGGGCATTTATGTGAAACATAGGTCATGTATTAGGGTGGGGGTTGCTTCTTTGAACATCAAGATGATGTGAAGATTGAACATCGATACATAGTGTTGACTAGGCATTGATGCATGTCATAGCCTGAACATCAGAATGAACTTTCCTGATGTTTCATTGGTTTCTTGGGCATAATCTTCATCAATGGGGGAAGCACACATTCAACCAATTTGTTACTCCAATGAAGTATTTGGTATTCTAGTCATGTTGGTTGATGACACAAATTTCCCTAGGTTCTTCATGAATTGGTGAACAGATGGATTCCCTATGAAGCTATCTTATGTTGTCCTATGTTTCCTAAGTTTTTGTCAATCTATGACTCCTCCAAAATGATGGGAAATGCACTTGTTATTATTCCATGAAATGATGTAATTTAAGAACAAAATGGAGTAAACTCTATGTGCAAGTAAAATTAAGATACATCACATCAAAATCTAGAATGATAAGGGAAATAAGGTTAAGTTAGGCAGTATCATCCACAATATTGGATGCTATAAACCCCCTAGACATAGAGTCTAGCTTGTCTTCAAGATAATAAATAGAATCAGAGTATGAGGTGAAGAAAGAGGGATTTGTTAGTTGCATGTGATTTTTTATAGTGATCATTTCTATATGTTAGTTCTACATTAAGATTTCTTCTTAGTTACTTTGTCCACCTATTATGTTCCTAGATCCTATCTCAAACTCAGAGCTGCTTGACCTTTGGTCTGATACTCCCTTTTATGAAGGTTTGGTTCTTTCTTTGTGATATTTATTCCAAAACTAGCTTCCTAGATGTATTGTGCACTAAAGTCTTACAAGGTAGCTTTTGTTCCAACTTTTTTTTTTAATTTTTTGGATCTAAGAGAGTGTGTACGGTAAGTTAAGACTAAACTATAACTTGTTATTCTCAGGGTAACTGAACCATATGTATGATTTGACAACAATTGCTTTACTTTTGAGGTACAAGGGGTTATTTTATAAAGATTCTTGGTTCTACTACCGGTCAAAACATATCTACATTCATGAATGTAATTATACACTAACTGAGAAGCAACTTTGGCTCGAAGCATGGAACAACTCTCATTCTTTTATTCCACTTGGGTTGTTATTCTCTCTCTTTTTGGATTTTGGGATGATGGGATGTTTTTGAATTTTTTGTGGCTTACAAGCCTCTCTCTCCTTTTTAGGATTTTATCACTAAAAGCATAGCATTTCCCTTCATATATGATTCATGCATTTCCAATCTATATTGGGGTCTTGGGTGATTGCTTTGAAATATATCATACTACAATCCCTTCTATATCTTAGAAGTTTCTTAAGAAATATATTTTTATTATCAGAAATCATCAATATCTTATGGGGGAGTGGACGTAAAGACACGATCAATTAACAAATCATGTGAATTTAGTGCCCACATTTATCACTTCATACAATAATTTGCTAAGACATGACTTGATGACAATTAGGACTAGTCAAGAACTGGAGATTAATTCTAGGAAAATTGAATCAAATATTTCCTAAAGAAAAGACTTTATCCTTCATCTCGTCAAAAAATTCCTAACCGAAGGCAAAAATAGGAATCTAACCTAGCATGTCAAAATAGAAAAGGAAAATTGTAAGTGTCATAATAGTACATGCAAAGGTAGTATGTACAAGAGGAGATGAGGAAGTAGATTTTAAAGAATAGGGGATGGGATAGTACCTATCTCGCTCATATATACTCCCCCCAAACTATGTCCCTAAAGATTCAAAGAATGACACTGAATGTAAACAAGCAAGACTTACTCTTGTTTGTGGAGTCCCTTATTAGCCTAGTGAGAATGTAGCAGTTGGGCATCATAAACTCTAGCCAGAGGATTGTACAACTCATTCTACAACCTTTCGACTCTTTCAACAAAAGATGCTAAGACATGCATCTTCTGAAGGCAGTGGAAGACACAATCGTTGGATTGTGTAATCTATTAAGGACTTCTATGATACAATTGTAACTTCTTGAAGTCCTCTCCTAGTACATTCTTGTATCCCTTCTTGTGTTTTTGTAAACGTTTTGTAATTTCTTGTGAACGTGATTTATCTTTGTCCATGATGACACTTTGTGTCCTTGTCATGTTAGTGTATTTTGTTGGTCCTTTCTTATCATCAGATCTATTGTACAGAAAAAAGTTTATATCTAGTATTTATCACTAGGCCTAGGAAAGAAACTGAACTTGGTCATCTAACCAAAGTGAACTTTGATAGATGACCCAGTTAAGTATGGTCTAGATGGGTATTGCGGTTAAGTTTGGTTTGAAAAATTTTCAAGCCATCCTTAAGTGGTTTGGTTATAGCCTGGGAAATCAGTTAAATGCTTAGACCAAACTTGAGCAACTCTATATATGTGTATGGGTGCGTTTATATCTATATATATATTTATTTGTCAATATATTTACAAATACGCATACTATATGTAGCATATATGTTCAAGTATATTTTTTCTAATCATGATATAGTCAATATATATAAAATCTTTTACATATTTTCAACAATGTATTTATGGTTATCTTGCAAATTTCTTTTATATTAATGATGAAGTTTATATATAGATAAATTCTAAATTCACCATTTGTTTATTGCATGGTATATAGAAAACTTTCCATTAGTGTCTAGACAAATAATTTATTTCACCTTATGAACATAAATTTTTTATTGAAAGAACCAATAACTTGACCTAAATATTGAATCAATTTATTATTGGAATCTTAAAAACAATGGAACTTAATTTAAGTGTGTTACTACTTAATACTAGTTATTTGTTGATTTAGACCAATCTTAACAAAACTTGAACTCACTTAAAAGTCAAGTTAGGTTTTTCCTAGACCCCTTTAGCAGTCAAGTTTGGTTTGAGAAATTTTCATACTTCTATATGTAGTATAGTATGTGGTTTTTGGGTCAAAATAGGCTTGAACAGAGCATTCCCACCCTATTTGTCACCAATAGGGTCTAGTGATTATCGTGTAGAATAGGGAGAAAGATGAAAGTTGGGATAGATTTTTTGAAATGTTCAGTCTCCTTTTATCCACACTCTTTATTTTGTACAAGGTCCTCCTTTAGAAGATAATACTACATCTGCACACCCAGAAGGCCATATCCTAGAATAGATTTTCATGTTGACATCACATTCACCAACTTATAACTGTTAAGCTTTAAAGTATCAAAGAGATTATCTTTCACTATGTAAATGCTTCATTTTTGGAAGACTTTATCTCCAGGATTTTTTTTCTTATTTTTTCTATCTATGAGGAGGTAAAAATTAACTTTGATAGACTTTTACATTCCCATCTATCGAAGTTTTTGAATGTTGCTTGAATAATCCCAACTAGAGTTTTAGGAACTACTTCTTCAATGTTTGGGAATTTTTTATCTTTGGGTTGTGTTGGGCATAATTTATTAGTACAAGCTTCTTCTCTGACCTCCCCCACTTCTAGTTGGCCATTCGTAGCATATATATCTACTTTGGTTTGTCTTACATCTACTAACACATTAGTATCCTTGTGTGGGGGTGTGTCTTTTGGTTCTTTGGTCTACTGATCCACGTCCTGGAATTTCTGCTAATCTTCTAATATTGGGTTTTGCAGGTGATGTGGCCATTGCTTTTGTTGTTTAGAGACGTTTTGCCCCTTTTTTACACTCTAAATGATGGTCCTTTTATATTTTTCTATTAATAGTTCTTTTATTGGCTCCCACCATGGACACCTTTTAGGGAGGGGTACACCATCATGGAGTCAGTGTGGTACAATGTCTAGAGGCATTATTGGATCATGAAGGATACATATGTCATAAATGTCCCCAACATAGTACTTACCATGCAGCCCCTGAAAGTCTCCTCAACTAGATACTCAAAAGGTATTCCTTAATTCATAGATTACACCAGTCTCAACATTATGAATGTGCTATCTTCTGATCCCAACTCTTCTTGGGGGACTTTGTTGTTGATAGTAAATTTCTACCAATGGTTTTATGTCTATGACCTACCCCTTTTTGAATGTTTACTCCATCCTAATTGTTATATTTTGGATCTTACATGCTTCTACATATTAAAAGACCATTATGCTTCACTTGAGATCTTGTGTGCATCAATTGTAAATCATCATTTATCTTTTATATAAGTTATCTACGATTAGGCGCCAATGATCCTTGGTCATGTATGGAAACTTAATAGCCCTAGTTTGTTTTATATTCACCACCTCTTATAGTTCAAGTACTAACAATGCCTTTTATTTTTGGAAATGGTTGTTGGTGAGACTAGAAGTGGCTATGAACACTAAGTGCTCCATCTTTGGGTCCAAGAATTCTTTGAGGATGGTTGCAAAAATGATATCGAATAGTCTTACATGCACCTATCCTTTCCTATTAAATAGTTCTCTGAAGTACTCTCTCATAAAAAACACCCTTTTGTTCATTTATACAATGTCCTATCCTGATAGGTCATCATTGATGATGTTAATAAGGATGTAGGCATCTCTATGGGATATCCTAGATATGGTCTTCATATCCATCCCCTTATACTTGCACGAGAGAGGTGGATGCATAGGACCTTGGATGACTTCTTCAAGTTTTGGTTCAAAGACACATGGGCTATGCTCACTTATGGGGATCCTATCATAGAAAAATGCATCCCTTCTTCATCTTCATCTAAAAATTCTACTCATTTTGTGACCCTTGTTTGCTCTAGAGATGTTTTGTGGAATAGACCCTTTTGAATTTCATAAATATAGATACATGTCACATACTTTGTTAGGGATGACATAGAGGTTGATCAGAATTTCTAGGTCACTCATCATCTATTCTTTTGTTTCTCAAATTTTACCCACACTTGGTTGTCTTGTTTCCCTTTTTGAGTGCCTCATGTGAAACCTTTCCTAATCACTTCACATCATTGTCTTATATCGTGATTGCATCTCCAAGAAAAGGTTGATCTTCATTAATATGTTAAGGAGAAACTTTTACTGGTGGTGCAAGTGTAACCTCCCTCTCTTGTTGTGGATCAAGGGGCTTGTCTATGATTGATCGTTCATTTAGGTCAATGTTGAGAGAAGAGATGGCTTGCTTACTTTGTGCGGTTTTGAGCTTGTTTCCTTAAGATATAGAGGAGGATGATGATTTAATGCTCTTAGGTCGTGATGAAATTGTTGAGCTCTGGAAGAGGAAGAATATCTTGGTTTCTCCTCGTGTTTGAGACTGTTCATTGTGTACATCTCTTGTTGTGATATAGTTTGTCCTCTCATTCCTTCTTCATTTCATCGTGTTCTCTTTGCATCTCGTCACCCTCCCTCTGTAGTTTTTTTTGTTCAGTCACAATGGCAGCCATATTATCTATCATTTAGTGGTGGAAATCTATGAGTCAGTTCATGATCTATGGGAGGGGTTTAGTTCCCTTTTCTATTCTTTCTGTATGCATTGTTAATTATTGAAGGATAGAAGATAAGGAAGAATAATTGTTAGAGGAGTGAAGATCTACTAAGGCTTGGTGTTCATGTCCAAGTCCCTCCTCTAAATTTGGCACATGCATATTGATTGGTGGTGACAAAGGTTTCACCACAACACTTTTTAGAGTGATAGTCTCTGGTTAATCTCTATATGGGGGAACTGGTGTTGCTTTTGTTGTTTCTTCCTTATGAGGCGATGGTGATGCAACCTTATCAATTATTTTAGGTTGTTTCCCTCGCAAAGGTTCCCTTGTCTCAATCACCTGGACCTCTCCTAGGTCATATTTTGTCTTTTTGGGTATTGTGGTTTTCTTGGACCTATATATCTTTGGTAGAGGCCCCTCAAATCTTGAGTTTTAGTTTCTTCCTTTGGATCGGATCATCTATTTGTTCTACAACTTCTTCTTCCTAAGGTTCCCTAAGTCTTTGGGTGTTTGTGCTTGACTCTGCCCTATTCTACCATGTTCTTTCTTCAAATATCATCTTTAATATGTCATTCATGGAAAAGGTGATATTGTTGAATTTTAGGTGCTCATATTCAAAAGGTATAGGAGGATATTTTTTTTGCAAATGTGTAGTAGTACTATCTTCCTTCTATGTAATTATTAATGTTGATGGAAATTATTTGAGATCTATAAATATAACTCCCTTGTTTCAATGAAATTCTGCAGGAAGCATGGGTTGCCTACGAGGTTTCCAAATATGGTTATTTGACCCAAAGTTTATCTCTTTCGAACCATCAGGGCTGCTTGTGATACCTAATTTATTATTCGGTAGGAACACTATATTTCCTAGTTTCTTCTCGATAATGCAGTATAAGATAAAGAGATCAACCCTTGTGATGTCCCATGTGTAGAATATGGCAAATATTGCACATGCAACTATCTTGTGTATGACCTCCAAGAACCTGAGTGCATCTGAGACACTTCCAATTTCTTAGGTGTATATTTAGGTTTGTGATCGCCCTTAAGACTTAATGTAATTAGTTGAGGATCACACTTTTTAAACTTATAACCTAAAACCCTTGGGACGTCTACAACTTTATAAAAGGTAAATTTTTTGAGATAGGGTCAAACACAGGGACATGGGGATGTATAATTGCGTAAGACTTGGGTCTTACTTAGATAAGAAAAATTTATGGTACATATATTCATGAAACTAGAATAAAACATAGAAAACAAAAATAAGTAAAAAAAATAAAGACTATTTCATCAAATCCTACTAAACAATTAGTAGGTGTTGCAGGCTATGAAAACACAAATTAGACTTTGTACCTCATTCTTGGGTATAGAAAACCGTCAAACACCATATCTAGCAACTAACATCCCAACTGAACATGTACCATGATAGATACTCTTTTAGTGATCATCACTCTCACTCCCACATATCATAGCTAAAACCCATCAATATCTCAAACCTATCTCGAGGACATGGACAAATACCCCAAATTGTCTCAGTTTACCTCTTGGGTTGAAGACATTTATAGGAAATAGGAGTGGAAAAGATCAATCAAGGATATGACTTAGGTATGCTCAAATCTGACAAAATTTGTGTCAGGATGTGATCCTGGGCAAACCTTCCCTACTCTACCATCCTCTTAGATTCCAGATCCAACTTACTTCTCTACCTATATTTACAACTTATTTTTGAAGTTTACAAAAATAGAGGTTCATGCAAGAGAGAGAGATCAGAAATCCAAACAATCTTTAAAAAATATAAGATAAAATTACATAGTGATAGATAAGCATATAAATCTACTTGATTAGAGTGATATAATATAAAAATTCCTCAAACATGCTTCATATATATGAATAAGCTCAACTAGCCACAAACGAGCATGATTGGAACCAAACAATGATGGAACTACATAGTTAGTAAGAACAAAGAACCATAGAAGAAAATAGGTAGAGGAAGATAGTATTCCATGGAGGATAGGTGACTCTCACTCCTTATCCTATATATGGGGTAGGTGTCATCCTTTTCATCCTCCTTCATCTTTTTTCTACCTTTACCTCCTTTGAGTTCATCCCCAAACAACAACATGGTGGAAGGAAAGGACAAGATCTATGAAAGGAGGGTGTAATGGAGGATGGTGGATTGTTTGGACTTGCTTCAAGAATGATGATGCTTGAACCTAGACATGATTTCATACACAATATGGTCAAATTTGAGCAATATCCACTCATGTACATGCGATGATCATGGAAGTGTAGCAAAAGTGTAGCAAAAGTGTAGGTGGATGAAGGGAACCGATGAAATGGGTGTGAAACTATTGGAATGGGTGTAGGGAGAGACCCTTGGCCTGAGAACTCTAAGACATTGGTCTATAACCTAAAAAACAAAACCCTTGTCTTGGTGGCCAAGGAGGGGTATATATAGAGGTAGGTGGGATGTGTTAGGGTTTCTATGGGGTTGGTTCAAATTTAGACATGAATTCGGACATGTTAAGTGAAAATCGAGAAAACTATATAGGTCATTCATAAGTGGCATTGTTTGGGAAGTTTTATTAGTTAATGAACCATCAGACTAGCTATTTGTTGAAGAAACTACTTATTGGAAAAAAAATCTTGTGAGAAAGCTCATGCTCAAATATGGGAACAAATTTTACCCAGTTCAAATGTACTTGAACTGATTCACAACATCAGAATTCAGCTCATGTGTTGTCAAGGTCTATTAAGTCCCTAATTTTAATGTACTTCATTAGTTGTGAGTTCATTAGTTGACAATGACAAAGGTAGATGAAACTCTATGTCAGTGATGACATGCTGATGATGTCCTAGCTCAAATCTTGTAACAAATCTAGACAAATTTGTGTGAGCTTGATCAAATTCATGTGTTGATCTTTGGCTCATTGGTTGTTAAGGTCTTAGAAGTCCTGACTCAAATCTTTGCATGAATTTAACCAAATTTGAGTGAACTCCACCAAATTTGTGCCACCAGTTAATGATCATCGATATACATTTATGATATGTGTTTGACCAACAAAATCTAAGTGATCAATGCTAACTGATGAAGTGACTAGTCAATGAAGTTACTATGGATGAAGATATTGGATGATGAAATATGTCAATGTAGTGGAGGAGGGAATCTCACCATATTAGAGTCAAGGTGGTGAGATTCCCTTCAATGAGATTTTCCTGAAGAATCTTCTTGTAAAGGTCTAGATGCTAGAACATGATCATTGTAGCTTCTCGAGTTCAAGCACAAGGTGATCAAGTTTGAGATGGAGTGGATCAGAGTCCTTGTGGAAGCTTGGGATCAAATAATGTTTCTTGATAGTGAAGTACTTTGTCAAACTTGACTTGATTCGAGTTTGGAAAAGAACATCTAAGTTCAAGTGGTCTTCAGGAGAAAACTTAGTGAAGTGATGTCATTTTCTATTTAGTGCTTACAAGTCTAAAAATTGTCTAGTTGAGAAACTATATATTTAGAATGGGTAAAGTACAAAAATTTAAGCATCTATAGTTTTTGGGCATATTAAGGGTATTATTGCCATGAAACCATAGTAAATATACTCAACATTAGTTCCTAAATTTGGGTGTTATCAACCACCCTAAGCTTATCACATGTTTTTCCCCAAGTAAGACTCAAACTCAAAGATCTAAAAGATAACATACAAATTAAGATTGGAGATCGATGCTAAGGCTAGGAAAAATGATTTGAAGTTAAAATACATATGAATAGCTATTTTAGATTGAACCCCGACCATGTAAATACACTGCTAGTGTAGAATCATGAAAGTACCAATCATATTAAAGCATATTTAAAGTAATGAAAAACATTTTTTAGAATACCAACCATATTTAGGTATAAATGTGCATTTTCTTAGGAAATCAATAGAAAAATGACAAATGAAAAATGAAAATTGAGTTGTCCTCACAATTTCATGTAAAACAAATGCGGAACACTACATCTCTATCTTACTCGGGTCCCAATGAAGAAGATGAAAGACTCTGATGGCTTTTGAAGATTAGGTAAATTAGACTGCTCCATGTAGCGAGCAATGGTTCCTGCAATGTGAACCAATCAGACCAAAGCAGTGAGACAAACTCCTCATACCATTCTCAAATCAACCATGCTTCTGGGATGGTCTTATAGGTCCCTAGGGTTTCCTTTATACTCTCTAATGAGCTTCTGGGGTGCCACTACCAGGCATGGCATGTCCACATTTGTGAGCACATTCATACACCCGTTGGGCACCATCCTCAACTCTCATAAAGGAGAAAACAAACACTCATGCTTTTATTCACACTCATGCTTTTTTTCTACATTCTAATTTATGGGCCTCGCTGTTAGGTAATTTTTTTACAATTTCTAGGTTTTTAGATTTTTAAATTTTTTATTGGATTGGAGGCCAAACTTCTTTTTGCACATTTTTTATCCCACTTTTTTACTCAATCTAGTGTTAGAAGGAACACAAACCGTCAAAAGAAAACAATTCAACTAAAATAAAACTCAAAACTCATTATCATTCACTTGAGACCTCAACCCAATCTAAAGTATTGTAAAAGGATCTTTAGAATGTTGTTGGATTTGTTAACACACCACAAGGAGTTTGATATTACATTAGATCCACCAGCCAAATGCACATGCTTCGGTTCATAATTCATAACATAAAATAGGAAAATAAATGATTTCAAACTGTGGAATGGTCCTTAATTTTTAAATCTGTATCCAAACGTAAGTATAAGAGTCAATGAGATGAATAAGTTAGGTGGGTGGTCAAGAAAATTAATATTGGGAAATTAGACACGTAAATGGGAATTTAACCATTGGATTCCCACTACTATAGATATAATTTACTAAACTACAATTAAACAAAATGGTCCTACTAAGAATTAAAAGTTAGACTTAAAAGAATGAAAACAACAATGGTGTGAATGCATGATTCAATAAAGTTCAAAAATTTTAGACTAATTGCATTAATAAGAGAATAGTAGAAGGAAATATTCATGAATGAAAAAAATGAAAAGAAAGTGAAAGAATATAAGGGTGAACTGCCCTACCATTCCAAGTTTAAAACTTTAATTGTCCTCAAGAAACACTAAAATTAGGATAGTAGGGATGGTGAGCAATGCAAATAATTATTGAGCCAAGTCTGGGATACTGCACAAAAAGACAAGTAGATGCTACTAATGAATAATTGTTCAAACTCGATCTATGCATGCAACAACAACATTCATGGTGGATATGTGTCTTTTCATGCACCAAAAACTAGGTGGTTAATCCTAGAGTTTATCCTTTTAAATAGAAAAATAACCAATTAAAGTGATTTGTGTGTATAGAAAGGGTCGATCCACAAGTAATGTTTTTAAGATTGAAATTCTACCCAAAATGTTTAAACAAAAAGATGTAGAAATTAAAGATCTAGAGTTGATGGGTTGATTACACTTAAACAAGGAAATTAAATTGCAACTAAGTTAAAATTACACTAAGAACAAATTAAGAAAAGAGTTATGATAAAAAGAAAAATTAATCTAAAGACAAAATTAAAATTGCTAGAATGTAAAGGAGGCGGTTGAAAATCATATTTAAAGAAATGAAGTTAAATATGAAGAAAGAGATATCAAGTCTATGGGTTTTGCCACCACGGCCAAAGTGAAACATGATAAACAGAATCCATGCGATAATACAAGATTTTAGAGGGAATGTAAATAGATGTGATTACAAAAGACAAGCTCCATGTGGACCCATTGATCCCGACGTTCACAATTTCTATCCCAATCACCGTAATAAAAATCATTCCCCAGTCACATCTAGATCCTTATGAATTCAATTTGGTTGTTCTGAGTCTTGGGTTTTGTAGTCACATCCCTCAAGATTAACATTTGATAAAATGAGGGATGAAATTGTTTCAACTGGGAGATTTCCCAAACCAAAAACCATCTATCGAACATAATCATATAGGGAAAATTGATCTATGTAACACTATGGCCATGGGGTTATTTCTCACTCCTTGATATGAGAACTACACACTATGCATAACAAGGGAAGGTGAAACAAAGGAAAGAAGGAAGGAAGACATAAACCATAAAAAGAAGAATCTCCTAGGAGATCTAGCTGGTGACAATGAAATGGCTTGCTCCCTTAGTTACTCACCCCAAGGAAAGAATTAGGAAAGAAGAACAAGATTTAGAAATATGGAGATCAAATACTATTTTTATTGCAGAAGTAAAGAGTACACAACTTCAAACTGAATAATAATGCTCAATAAAAAATTTCAAGTACAAAAAGTTTGATTCCACTTCTTTGTGGAGTCCCCCTCCATTTATAGGGGAGGGAGAGGAAAAAACCCTAAAGGGGGAGGGGTAATGAGGACTGGTGACTATTGAAATTCGTTGTCTGCATGCCATGTGCTAACCATCTTGCAAGCCGAATCAATCAATTAGCTGGTGACGTGGCATGGTTGTTTCTATAGAAAGTCAAACCCTAATAAAAAAGGGTGGTGATGCCTTGGAATCGAATCTTGGCCTCCAAGAAGTCTCTGAACTGATTGTCTAGGATATGAGGCACTTGTTTGGAAACTGCATGTGTGCAACCAAGGAAGAAACCTTAATATGCATTGGAGACACCTTGCTCGAGGTGACTTGATTTGGAGGAGTCCTGAGACGAGTGTTTGGGTGTATGTGTAAGGGGTGGGATCCCAAAGGGGAACCACTGCCTACTAAAAGTTTGAAGAATAAAACCTCCAGTCCAAACACGCCAAAAGATATGTTGAAGTGGGTGTAAGATTTTCAAATATTATTAATGGTATTCAAAACACCAAAGTATAGCAACATATGTAAAATATTGACTATATTCAATTTCTCATAAGGTTACAAAAGAACATCTTAAACTTACATGTAAAGGTACATCATAAGGATCCATGTAGAGGGAAATCTGAACCATATAAAGATTCTCTCCAAGCTTAACTCCTTATGATAAATCCATAACTTTAAGCCAAGTCCTCCATATCCTTCACCTAGGGTTGGAAGCATACCCCAACAATAAGAGAAAAAATAGAATACATCAGCAAAGGCTGGTATGTGCATACTAAAAGTAAATAGAGCAATATATGGAGTAAAGGACATCAAATAAAGTGAAGGTTCCCATAGAAGAGATAAGTACCGCCCAAATGGGTATCAATAGAAATGAATCACAATAAAATGATAATTTCCATTAAAGCAACATATAAAGAAGTATCACATAAGCACATATAAGGAATCAGGGCCCATAACCCATCATCAATAATCATCATCCTGCATACATGTGAGATAAGCATAGCCCTAGAACAATATAACAACAAAGTCAGCCAAGTCTCACAAATTTGAAACCTGATAGAGAATGACGTTCTGCCCAACTCCCAATATATTTAAAGTGGGCCAAACCTCATGAATTTGAAACCATGTATGGGGTCACCTCCATCCCAAAAATAATAGGAGCATACTGCCCCGAGCAGGAAATACACATCTATCCAAAAACCAATGAAACTACACTACTCTAGTGCTATTGAATCACATAGCATGTTTAATGTAGAGGCAAGTAGAAAGTATAGTCAGATAATACAAAAGTAGTCACCACATAAGTGACCAACATATCCATCCACCTCACAAGTGGGAAAAAGACATCACATTGTTGACCTAGAGGTTATACATTGTCCATATTTTGATAATGACTTAACCATTCCATTCATATGTATCTAAGATGTGTATTCAATATTGATTTTAGGCTTTAGGTACATGAAAAGGATGAAATTACACAAGCCCTAGCTTGTAAAAGTTCAAGTCAAATGCAATGCAAGTGTGCTAATAAGGAAATCACTTCGAACGAACTTAGAAGAATTTTTTAATCACTTTTATTGATGATATGACTTGTAACTAAGATGAGAAAAGTATGTGGGACACTTAATACCAACTTTTAATCACTTAATTGACAAATTAGAAAATCGATCATAGATTGTTGATTGGCCGAGTTCTAATCTCGACCGATCCCATGGATTGATTTTGTGAAGATGGTAATCGGTCAAGTTGTGCATTCACATGATTTGACCCAACGACCTTCTCAACAAATGCAATTTGGTTGATCGGTCGAGTTCCCCAGAAAAAACTCGACTGATAGTTTGAAAATTGGGTTTGTCTTTCAATCAAATAGTCGAGTTACCTTTATTGAAACTCGACCGAATGCACTATATGAAAAACAAAGAAAAAGTAATTCTAACCGTTGGTTACTTGTTTGGGGTGAAAATATATTCGTTGCTTTGAGGAAAATGGCTATATTTTGGCCCTATGTGTTCCCCAACTCAAGGGAGAACCTCCAGCTATAAATAGGACCCCTTGGAGTTCATTCCAAGTTTGCTCATTCACTACATTCAAGGTCCTTGCTATAGTTGAGTGTTCTAACACTCCTTGAGCCCCTTTCTCTCTCTTGTTTACACTTCATTGTGTTATTTGTGAGTGAGTTAGACTTATTGTTAGAGAGCTCCATCTTTGTGCATGTAAAGCTCTCAATCTTCCACTACTTCCCTATCCCCTTCTTATATGAAGAAAAGATGAAGCAAGCTCCATCGAGTGAAGACCAAGTTGTAGTTGGTCCTCCTCAAGTTTGTTGAAGAGGTGGTGATCTTCTCCAGGTGAAGGAGAAGGCAAAGGCTGACGATCCAAGAGGAGAAGCAAAGTCCTTCAAGGTGGAAGACTTGAGCTTGAGTGGGTAAGACCTTAGTGAAGGCTGAAGACTCAAGCTAAGTGGGTAAGATCCTTGGTAAGGTGGATATCTCCTTGTGGTTGGATGGGTAAGTCCTTTGGTGGTCTATTGCTATAACTCTTATTGGTGATAGTATAGAGAAAAGCACTTTCAAAGTCCTAGAGATTGACCTCTTTAGGTAGTGGACTGACTCAGTTCTAGTTTGAAGTATGGAACTACTCTATACCCCTTTGTCAAGTGCTTGCTATCAATCTCTCTCATCCTAGTTATGCTTGTTAGATAGGACTTCAAATTGACATCTAGCTATTGCTCTTAAATTGATATAATTTGAAGGTCTGGTCTATTTTGTGAGAAATTTTGTACCCCCCTCTAGAGCCCTTAGATCCAACAAGTGGTATCAGAGCTAAGGATCTTCTCCAAAAATCTCCCATGAGACGAGAAGATGGGCGACAACCTACTTGGTTCACTCAACCTAGAGGGAGGCTTCTCCAAGCATCCTTCGATCTTTGATGACACCAACTTCCTCTATTGGAAGAGGTGGATGCAGTTCTACATGCAAAGGATGAACTTTGATATGTGGAAGGTGATGGTCACACCTTACAAGGAGCCAACCGGAGCTGTTGCAACATAGAGTGAAGTTTCTCTCAAGGAGGCTCAACTCAATGCAAAGGCCATTAGCATCCTCTACGCAGCCTCACCCCCATAGAGGTCAACCAGATCTCATCATGGGACACCACCTATGAGATTTGGGACAAGCTATGTATCACATATTAAGGCACAAAGAAAGTCAAGGAGGAAAAGATCTACATGTTGAACAACCTCCTCGATAACTTCAAAATGGGAAAGAAAGAAGGCATTGCAGAGATGTATTCAAGACTCAATGTCATCATCAATGAGTTGGATGCATTGGGAAACACTTTGGATAGAGGTGTCATCAACTCAAAGATCTTGGGAACTCTTCCAAAGAGGTGGGAGTCAAAGTTCACCTCCATTGAAGAAGTGAGGAGCCATGGTGATATCCCAACTAAAGAACTCGTTGGAAATCTATAACATCCCAGGATTTGAGGCCTCAGATAAGTTGATCTTAAAAGGAATGATTAGACTACCCTTATCACCAAGGTGCACCTCCTTTTCAGGAAGCCCATCACTAAAGAACTCCATAGTTAAGCGTGCTCAACTTGGAGTAGTACTAGGATGGGTGACCAGTCGGGAAGTTGATCCTGGCTTGCACGTCAGTGTGGACAAAGTACGTAGTTAAGGCTGGTGGTGGTTTATGGGGCCAATCGTCATTCTTGAAACCCTACTAGAGCCTTGGGCAGTGGGCCTGGGTGTTACAAATGGTATCAGAGCCAATTCCCCTACAATAGGTGGGCCCAGATGGGCATGGCATGCCAGTCTTGAGCCGTGCGGTCCAAGCATGTAGGAAAGGGATGTCCATGGTTGACGTAGCCACCCTTGCACTGGTATTCCGTGATCGGGAGCTGGGTGTCCATGGGCCATTGTGGGTATGTACTAAAATGTAGAAGAGATTATGAGGCCTTATAGTTGAGCCTTGACGAGGACGTCAAGAGTCTAAGTGGGGGAGATTGTAACATCCTAGGATTTGAGGCCTCAGTTAAGTTGATCTTAAAAGGAATGATTGGACTACCCATATCACCAAGGTGCACCTCCTTTTCAGGAAGCCCATCACTAAAGAACTCCATAGTTAAGCGTGCTCAGCTTGGAGTAGTACTAGGATGGGTGACCAGTCGGGAAGTTGATCCTGGCTTGCACATCAGTGTGGACAAAGTGGCTGGCTTCCTGAAAAGGAGGCGCACCTTGGTGATATGAGTAGTCCAATCATTCCTTTTAAGATCAACTTATCCGAGGCCTTAAATCCTGGGATGTTACACAATCTTCAAGCCCATGAGCCTCGACTTGACAAGCAAGAAGAATAAGCCAAGCAAGAAGAGAAGGAGGCCAAGAAGATCAAAGATAGTGCTTTCAAAGCACAAGTGGAGGTTGTCATCCTTCAACAACAATTTGCTTGTTAGACTTCTCCCTCCTCCACTAGTGAAGATGAAGGCCCTAGTGACCATGAAGCTAACTACATCAAGGAAAAACACTTCAAAGGAAAGCAAGTCTCCTCCTCCTCTACTCTGAGATGCTACAAGTGTGGTAGAAAAGGGCACTACAAAAGTGAATGGCCAAAGTCAAGAAAGTCTCACACAAGAGCATCTCAAGGAAGGAAGAGGATTATAAGAAGGAGAGAAAACACAAGAGGAAGGATAAGAAGGAGAAGAGATACAAGAATGCAGTCATGCGGCTTGGGAAGCTTCATCTTCAAGCATCTCAAGCTCTAAAGAAGATGGAGAGTGCCACCTTGCTCGCATGGCCTCTACAAGTGAAGATATTGGTGAGGTAAGTGAGGTGAGTGAGGTAAGCTTTCATGAATTGCCTAAAGAAGCTATCATTGACATGCTTATTACTACCCGTTCATCTTTTTCTAAATGTAAATCTAAAAGAAAATAGTTAGGAAAAATTATTGATGATCTTTATACTAAGCTTGAAATTTTAGAATTGAATGAGAAAACCAACCTTGAGAGTATTGATAATTAGCAAGGGCAATATCTTGATCTTGAACTCCAATACAATGGGGTTGAATATGAGAATGGTGTCTACCTTAAGAACGTTGAAAGTCTTAAGGAAGAAAACCAAAATTGCCTTAAAGAACTTCATTTTCTTAAAATTGAAAATGTTGATTTCAAGTTACTTAATGATGCTCGTAGAGAAGAGAGATGTCTATCTCAAAGAGATTCAAATGTAAAAATCTAAAAATTCTAGGTTTCTTAGTCAAGTAAATGATCTATCTTCTAGACCTTTGTTGCCTAGTGTTAATGTTTCTTCTATCTATCTTGAAAAGGATCTATATCTTGCTAAAGTGTTATGTCTTGAGGCTGATCTTGTGCATGCTAGGGATGACATATCTAGTTTATCTTCTACTATTATTTCTTTGAATGATGATAACCATAGATTGAGAGCATCCTTGCAGAAATTCGTCAAGGGGATGAACTCCCTAAATAAATCCTTGACCATTCAACAAAACAAAGTGGTACTAGTGGTTTGGGATTTGTAGGGGGGGGCTCAAAAGGTAAGAGTAAGGCCAAAGGTAAGAAAAAGAGAAATGAGACCTCTTTCTTTGTAGGAGAGTCTTTAGGCACTAAGAATCCTATGGTTTGTTCTCATTGCAAATGTGATGATCATTATTCTACTTATTGTCCTTACAAACCTAAGGGGACCAACCCAAACATGAAATGGGTCCCTAAGCTAACTGTGGATCCCAAAGTTTGAGTTGGGAATCGACATTCTCCTTTCTTGCAGGAAAAAGATAGATGAATTATTGATAGTGGCTGCAAAAAGCACATGACCGGTGACATACGCCACTTCAACAATTTCACAAAGAAGAAAGGGGGATCTGTCACCTTTGGGGACAACAAGAAAGGTAAGGTCAAAGGTGAGGGTGATGTAGGTGAATCCTTATGTATCAAGAATGTTCTATTTGTAGATGGCTTAGATCACAACTTAATTAGTGTTAGTCAACTTTGTGATAATGGTTACTTTGTGCTATTTACCTCTTTTAAATGCTTGATTCTAGATTCCCTCACCTACCAAGTTATATATAAAGGAACTAGAAGTGGTAATATTTTTGTTATTGTTCTTAACTCTATTAATCATGTGGTTGGTAGATGCCTAATAGTCAACTTGAATGATATTTCTCTTTGGCACTGTGACATGGAATATTATCGCACTACAAACTCACTTGGGGTTGAAATCTCCAAGATTTTACCAAAGCCTCGTGCAATAATACCACCCGCAAGCGGACGGGTCTTATCACAGTATAGTTAAGGATCAAATCCCAAAGGACAACATTTATAAGAATCTTTGTCCGTCGAATCTAGCAAAAGTAAGACTAATATTTAGAACGATTGATTGAGTTGTGATTGATTAAACAAACTACAAGAAAGTAAAAGAGCAGAATTTAAGTTTGTGCAAGATTAATGATATGGAAGTGATGGGATGGTCTTGGGTTTCACCACCACTACACATGCAAACACATCCAAACATCAAACATCCAGGAAAGAATCTAACTATCCAAATGGAACTACTGTGAACCCTCCCAAAGGGATGTTTAGGCCTGCATAAGCATCCCCTTAGGCATCAGATTTCTCATCGCCATCCGGATCATGCACTCACGATTCCAAAGATACAACATCCAACTGAGGCTGAGGTCCTCCCTAAGGGATGTTTAGACCACAGAAGTGTCACCACGGACTAGATGGCTCGTCCTCTCACAGATCATACACTTATGACCTCAAGGAATCTCATTCTATTTCTAGTCAGGGATTCAACTGTGCTAATCGACAAGCGAGCAGGTGATTAATCTACAAGCAAACATTCCCAATTATTAAAGAAGATACAAAATCTAACTAAGGATGTGGCCCTCCCTAAGGGATGTTTAGGCCACAGAAGTGTCATCATAGGCTAGATGACTCATCCCCTCACAGATCATCCACTTACGAACTCAAGGAATGTCATTCTATTTCTAGTTTGAGAGTCTACCTCATTAATTGACATTCTACCCTACATATAGAAGTTCTCATAACATAGGGAAGAACAAGATGAAAGCAAGCATGTAATAACACTACAAACATTATCAAATAACGATGAAATGGAATGTTATATACATTGCCTTGGAATATTTAAATGAAAAGACATGAAAGCATGGGTAGCAGGGCTAGTCCCCGCACCCCAGTGAAAGGTGACTACACGCTCATGATGTGAGAAATGAGAAGAATAAGAGAGAAGGAAGGTTCAGCCATGATCATGATGTTGAAGGTAGTCACAGCTCGATGATGATGTGGTCTTCTACATCGTATCATGGAAGATCTCCACGAGGAGGAAGAACCACCAAGGTAGGCTAGACATACCTTCTTCTCCACCTTCTTTGTCTTCTCGGCCTCCTGACTTGTAGCAAGAGGAGGTGTGGGTGGCTTGACAACGGTGTGAAGATGGTGGAGTGGCAGCCGTGGGGAAGGGAGACTGATCCTTTACTCAAGAAGCCTTTCGACATCCTGGAACCGATGCCCAAATGAGGACCCTTGTGGACCTATTTATAGGCTTGGATGGGGTCCTCACGTTTTTGCCGTGAGTTTTCTCCAAATGGTTTAGAGCAACCGGTTTGCTTGAATAGTTTTGGAGGAGACCGTTTGACATCCAAACCGTCTTGAGAATACCTGACCATACGGTCTTGGAGACTGAACAAATCCAATCAGTCTTGGGATTCTATCTTCATATGGTCTTGCAGACCGATCAAATGACCAAACGGTCTTGGGAAGAACAACCCATACGGTCCTGGAACTTTGCCTTCAAATGGTTTGAAACCGATAGGTGCCAATCGGTGTTTAGCGGTAGCTGGTTAAACGGTCTTGCAGAATGTTGGGCTCTGATCGGTCTTGAAGACCATTTGTGCTTTGATCGGACTTAAGTCTCTATTCAAGCAGTCTTGATCTTGATCGGTCTTTTCTTGAGTGTCCAAACGGTCTTCATCCAAACGTTCTTGAGTTTCTTTCTATACGGTCGTGCAAATCTATGACCATACAGTCTTCAGCAAATGATCGCCGTTCAAACGGTTTTGAGAGTATCCGTTGACCAAATGGTCTTGAAGACCGAATAGATCCAAACGATCTTGGGACTGTGCGCCTCCAATCGGTCTTGAGCTCTCATGGTCTTGGGCAATCGGTCTGCGGCCCATCGGTCTTCACTTCAAACAGTTTCTACTCCAACCGGTCTTGGCTTAAACGGTTTTGGAGACCGTTTGATGGCCAAACGGTCTTACATTATTGCATCCATACGGTCTTCATCTGCACACCAAATGATCTTTGATTCACTGATCAGTCTTGGCGCCCGAACGGTCTCGAGGATGACTATCCTATCATTCTTGAGACCGTTCACCGCCAAACGGTCTTGAAACTGTATGGATGACTGGCTGATACCGTTTGGGGTCGAGACCGTTTGGTCAAAACCGAGGATGTGGTGATCTTGAGTGAATTCCATATGATGGTTTGTACCTCATCATGACTTGCAAAAAATCTATATAAATCTAGTCAATAATCTTGATAATTGAATTAGTTAAGAATTATTGTATTTTGTGAGATTTAGGAGATGAAATCAAAAGCATTGAATCGAATTGGTCCCAAAAAGGCAACTTCTGAAAATCATGATGAATATGCATTCATCAGAATACCCCAAACCTAAACGTTGCTCATCCTCGAGTAACACAAAATCTGAAATAGTATCCAAATGAATACTTTCTGATCATGTGATTGCCTCCTCTTCACATCACGATTGTTTCCTTTCTGCAAAGTATGACTAAGCATCTCAACTTCCTGAGACCACTAAACACATCTTACCATATCTTCGTTCCTGAGTTTGCTTTCCAATCATCACTTCCTCCTCACTTTTTCCAACAACAAGCATGTCAAAGAGTTTCGTAAGAGTCCAGAGATACCCGCAAAACAACAAATGTGCATATGATCTGACACTGGTGTATTTCAGGGTAGTGGAGGCATTTATTGTGCGATTAGGTAGAAAAGGGAGTGAAGGGTGGTATGGAAGGAAGAAATAAATCTCTCCTCTATTCGACTCGAGATTTTTATTATATTATTTGCAATTTCATTTATTGCACAATTTGTTTTTTGTGCAAATCTCTCCTCTATTTGACTCGAAATTGCATTTTTTTGTGCGCTTTGACATCTTTTCTTGGTGGTATGCCCCTATTAATTGTGAGGGGTATGGAAGAAGCAGATTTAGAGGGAAGTGGCGTGCCACCCCGAACTTAGGGTTTGGCACTATTTTGGCTATTTTTGTTTCTTTTTTATGAATGGAGGGGTACGAAGATGATAGAAGAAGTGTAGAAGAGAGTTCAGATCAGAATGCAACTTGATTTACAATTATGTGCACTGGGTTGTTTTCTTTATTGTACTCTGCTCAAATAATGACTTGATGAGGATCTGGTGGGGATTTCATGTTGTTGTTCCACTAGTCAGTTAGGAAGCACGACCTGTTTGATCCCTATCAGTATGACATACACTTGCCATTTTTGCGTAAATATCATGATGTTAGGATTCATAAGCTTCACAAGATGATTTCAATCAAAAGGCTAGTTTTAGAAGAAGGTCCTTTTGAGGATCTGCTTCGAATAAGGAGGGTATAATGATTCAAAATGCATAGAGATTGAAACTGTTATGACCCGTTCCAAAGTTTATTGGTAAGCATCATGATTTGAGCATAATTAAAGTTATTTGAGCTAACTTATGTGCTCATGTAGTGGTTAGTGCATCATTAACTTGATTCAGTTGAATCAAGCACATAAGATACAATTAGTGCATAAATAAGATGATTAAGTTGAGTTAAGTTATCACTGATGCATTTAGTTCTTTGATCAAGTGAGACAGTCTAATTAGCATGATTATTCACTTTGAGATTGTAGTAGATTCCGTACTTGAATTTTTGCAAAAAGAATCACCTCAGTTGGACATCCAAGGTGAAAGTTATAGCATTCTTAAGAAATTGGGTTTGGTTTTGCAATTTTCCCAGTAATATACACCCCTTTAGTGGGTCTGCTACTTTGTCACTTATCTTCTTCCTTCCCAACGATTCCCCGATAGAACAGGAACCGATGGAAGCGGCACCCAGTACCCCGCTCGACCAGCAGCTAGGGCAGAGGAGGGGGTGGCCGTTTGGGCTTGGTAGCTCGTCTCTAGCAGCTCTCCACCTCCGTCCACCTTCCTCTATCCTTCTTCTTCCTCTACCCTTCCCTAGCAGCGCCCGACCTGCAGAGCAGCGTCGGTGGCCAGAAGCAACAGCTGCAGCTGCAGCGGCACCAGCCAGGAGTAGCTGGGCACGGCTAACAGCACCAAACGCTGCCCTCGACTCCGACCAAGAGCCCAAGGTAGGAAACCACAACATCCCGCCCCTATTGCTCCACCTCCGCCTTTAATTAGCAGGGGCGGCGCCCTACTTTGCAGTAGGCTAAATCCCAGGACTGAACCAAGGAGGAAGATGACCCAGCGGCGCCAAGGAGCTCGGCTGTGAAGCTAGGATCCAATTCCGCAGCTCCCAGCTAGTTTCACTTTTCATTTCCTCCAACCTGTTCGAGAGTGAAAGCTGCTGTGTGTAGTAGGCTTGTTCCAGAACTGAACCAAGGTAGAAGAAGACTTGCGTGTGCCCAGAAACTGGTCTCTGGACGCATCTCCGGACGAATCCGGACATTCCAAATCAATGTGAGTAGGGTTTCATTTATTTATCATTAATAAACTCAGGCGTTTGAATACTTTCTGTTTTGTGCGCGAATTACGCTGATAACAGGTGTTATCAGGCATCGGGCAGCGTTTGGCGTCGCCCGACCTTTTTAGTTCATAAAATGCTTCTAGACAATGTTATATGATTAAATTTATCATTTGAACAGTATGGATTGAATCAGTAGATTTATATGGTTCATTGGAACCTAAATTGCTCATTTGAATGTTGAAATTAGAAATTCATGTCTGAAAATGGTATGATTTGGGTATGAACCCAGACAATGAAGATTTATGATAAATTATCAGATGTACGATTTCAAAGTTGATATGAATAAATAAAATATGCATGAAAACCCTAATTGCATATATCTTTTGACGTTAATATGTGTAAATTGATATTTACATGAAATGGCACATTTCTCTGAAATATTACCAGAAATTCTCAAGTATTGTTATTAAATTGTATTGTGATATGTAATTAACTCTTAATTGAGTTAAGTGATGCACAAACCAGGATTAGGGTTAATGTGCACGTTTTTCGAGAATTTCAGAGAATTGACAAATGTTACGTATGAATTCTCATATGTGAAGTAAATTACTCTTAGCAGTGCACTAAGATGTACAATTGAATGAATTCAATATGCATGTGCCAAACTGACTTGAGTTTGGGATATTTATGAATTTTAAATCTACCTGCATGCATGATATAAGGATAGGGTGTTGCCATGTGATAAGTGAATGAGGTAACTGAAACCCTAAGGATAGGGTGTTCAATGAATCATGTTATGGTAATATGAAAGGTCTCGATATGAGATGTGGTGATACTTAACTGTTGAATTGCATGTTTCTAGTGCATTTAACTTTATATGCTTGTTCTCTCTGAGTTGATATCTACATACTGCAGGGCTTCTTATTTTCAATACATATCTCGTAAATTGCAGGTGATGAGATATGACATGCCCTAGAAAGGGATGTTACTGAGACATGATATATGTTGAATACATGAGTTAAGATGTTTCTTATGATATGATATGGCAGGCCGTGTGAGCCTTGTGAGAAATGTTATATGAGTTATGATTTCTGTTTAAAATGTACCATAATGTTAATGTTAAACTTAGGTGCCCTGAACACCGTAGAACCCCTTTGAGAGGTCTGCACCTTAGGGGTGAAACTCGTGTCCAACATCAACCGGTTGAGTAATTCTGGTGGCATGAGGATAGAAGGGTTATCCAACACCAACCGGTTGAGTAATTCTGGTGGTAACCCAGTGTTGACTCCCTACGCCTGTGTACTTAGGTTAGAGAAGTCTAGAGTACACTCTTTTGAGAGTGCAGTGAGGCCCTTGTGAGCCTGAGGCCCTTGAGCGCCTGAGAGTCCTGTGCAGACCAGGATGAGAAGTCAGACTTAGCATTTCCCGGGTGTGTTGCTAAGTCTTGTACGGTGTGGTCGTAGTGCACTGCGAGTCTCTATGCAGAGTACACTGTATAGATCAGGTCATAAGCTAAAATTTGATCATATAGGTTCACAGAGTTCCTTATAAATGAAAGAGTTAAGGAAGACTAGAGCATAGTCTTCTAGTAGTTATTCTTTGGATGCAATATTTACATTCTTTGTTATTTCAATTATATTGTTTTAGAACTGCTCAGTGTAGTATTTCTTGTATATTAATCTGAATAATAAACTTGACGAGTTGTTTAGTGATAGTTAAATGAAAAACTATTCACTGAGCGAGTAGGCTCACTCCTCTACTCAAACATTTTCAGGTCAGCAACAGTTCCAGGAATCTGAAGGATCCTTCCATCCTAGTTTTTGGCAGTAGAAGGTATATGTAGTTAGTTTAGTTAGAGGTCTCTTAATCCTTTCCCCTCGGTCCTTGGGACATGGTGTGGGTGAGAGAGAGTATGTATGGCGAATGAGTAAAAGATGTAAATTAACTGTTATGTTTTACTTTTTGTTAAACAATGTTACATGTTGTAAACTCTGTTTATGTTCTCTAGCCGGTTTAATTGAAATGCTTCCGCAATAGTTTATTATGTTTTAGTTTACAGCAATAATCTGGATATCATTACGAGGTTTTAAAAAGAAAAAGTTCTCAGTGATTTGTTTATGTGATAATCCCTCCGTCGCGCCCTAATCTCGTGATTAGTGGTTAGTGTGAGATCGGGGTGTGACATCTTGGTATCAGAGCATAGGTTGAGTATATGAATACTCTAAGTCAAGGTCAGGGGACGATAAGAGACCAATAGGATTAGGACTTAAGTGTCTTCCTTCTAACTGCAATTTTCTAACAGGAAGTGTTCTGTTATACTATTGCAGATGGCAGGAAGAGGATGTGGTCACGAGAATCAAGTAGAGAGCTTAGGTTGAGTCATCAGGGATCATTAGGATCAAAAGATAAAGTTATAAGTGAGGAAAATAAGAAGTGATATGTCTTTCGCTCTGGGAGGTCTGAGTGTTTAGATACCATGGCCAGGTGTCTGAATACTTAGATTGACCAGTATCAAGCTACTCTGTCTATTCTTCTCTGGATGCCCTGGCCAGGTATGCAGAGGAAGGATAGGCTAGAGAGAAACCCTAGAAATCTAAGGGTTAAGAAACTAGAAATTTATGTAGGAGTAAGAGATCAAATATAGGATGTGATACAACTCTTGCCTTACATTGCTTATTTGATTGGAAATCACTAGAAATGCTCTTATATGTATGAATTTAGATTTTCAGTTAGTAGAATAAATATGATTCCTTTATATTGTTGTGTGTCATGAAGTGATTTATTTATTGTTTATATTCTTTGTATTAAGTATAACAGAAGTTATGTTTAAATGATTTTTCCCTAAGTGGATATTCTTTCCACATGTTTGAGATTAATAGGAGTTGGTTAATCCTGAGTAGCTCTTGGCTTCAGGACTACAGGTTCGTCCTGGTCCGACTGGCAGGATGCGTTACCGGGATCTAATGACTCCTATTAATAGTAAATAAAAGTAGACTCTGGATAATTTAGACCAGTATCATAGTGATGATGTACATATACTAAGATGTTGAAACATATGGGAAAGATTAGAATAGCTAAGAATCTGTGGGAACTGATATTTGAGGCTCAACGTTGGAACCTCATATTAGCAATCCTTAATTAGAAATAAAGGATCACAATAAGGGTTAGATTAAATTTAATGATTAGGTGAGAAATACCCTTAATGGTACTAATCGATAATGCATACCAAATGCATGGATCCAATACATGATTAGTAAACCCTAGTGGAGGGTGTATCATTGTGAACCCTGGTTGAGGGTGTATCCTTGTGAAACCCTAGCTGAGGGTGTATCATTGCGATTGTTTATAGGCAACTTTATAAGTTATGCTTTAAACTAAGACAAGTCTATATCATGTGAGATAGCTGGACAATTCTAATGTGTGGCCTATGCATTATATGCTAGGGGTGAGTATTCTGTGATGGAATGCATTAAGAGGGAAAATACCTTAATACAAGATAAAGTTGGTTAACTCAAGAGGGTCTGAATTAATGAGAAATGGGGAACACTAACCCTAATTTGGGGAAAAGGGAATGATAAGCCCTGTTTGATAGTGAACCCTAATTCCTGGTTAAGGAATGATGGTATTACTACTCTATCACATGATGTGATAAATATCTTGTATGACTGTTATCATGCCTAATAACCATGCATGTATGATGAGATGATGAATATAGCCAACTTTGGGCTGTGACATTTATATAATAAATGTTGATTGGCTTTTTGTGTGTTGATGTTGTTGTTGCTTAATAAAAGTAATAATGTGTACGGATTTTATGAGCCATGAGAATAAGTTGTTGCCTAGTGAGAGGTGACAAGATATGAATGGCCTTATGGGCCATGTGTGATGCTTGGGTAACAAGTATCATGTTTATTTGTAGCATTTGTGTTAATAAGTTATGCTAGAGAACTTGGCTGATGTTACATTTCTGTTATATATCTATAGTTCATTGATGATTATTCATATCATTTGTATTCATTACAAGTAGATGGATGAACTTATGAGATCTAAAGTTTGATTTCAAACTAAGGAAGCAAAGTCACACCACAATAATTCTATGTTACTGATAAGGACCAAACCCTAGAATGTTTAGAGTTGAAGTAGTTCAAGGGATGTCTCTAATGATTTGAACTTGAATACTAGAATCTCTATAAAACAAAATCATGAGATTTGCACTATGAAAGGTAAGCTAGCACTAATAAAATCTAGAGTTTAAAGGTAGCTAATCTGAAAGGTAGATAAACAATATGAAAAATGACTCGGAGAAAAGAGTAAGATATAAATTTGAAGTGTAACAAATGTGTTTTGAACAAAATGAGAGATATAATATAAGTGAAGTGTGTTATGAAATAAATTCTTATAATAGTAAAAAGAAGTAAGTAACATAGAATGCGGAGTATTACCCGATATATGATCTGAAGTTAGCTGTTGTAGTTCATGCTCTTAAGACACGGCGTCACTATCTTTATGATGTGATGATAGATTATCATCCTAGTAAGGTGAATGTGGTGGATGATGCCCTCAGCGGGAAGTTAAGTTCAACAACTGATGCATTCTCTATGGCATGTTTCGAGAGAGACATGCTAGTAGAAATGTGAAAGTTGAACTTAGACTTAAGGGTGACATAACATAGTGGTTTGATTGCATAGATGCAAGTCAAGCCTACTTTTTATGATCAGATCAAGGAACTACAACAGGGTGACAGTGAGTTACAACAGATCATGCAGGACATGATATTAAAAAAAAAAGGAGACCAAAGTTTAGGTTTTCAGATGAAGGTGTGTTGTATTAGCATGATATGTTGTGTACCTTGAGACATTGATTTGAAAGAAAAGATTCTTGAGGAAGCACATGCATCGATGTACGCTATGCATACATGTAACACTAAGGTGTACATGAATCTCAAGGAGTTGTACTGGTCGTCAGGTATGAAAAAGGATGTAGCTGAGTACGTGGCTAGATGTAGTGTGTGCCAGCAGGTTAAGGCTGAGCATCATAAACCTACAGGTACCTTGCAATCTTTTCTTACACTAGAATAGAAATGGGAATATATCACAATAGATTTTGTGATAGGGTTGCCCAGGACACCTAGAGGTTGTGACTCGATATGAGTGATGGTGGATAGACTTCTTCTCACTATCTTCATATTAAGTCAACCTTTTATGTTCCAAAGCTGGCTAAGATATACATGGATGAAATAGTCAGATTGTATGGTATCCCAGTTTCAATTATATCAGATAGAGATCCTAAGTTCACATCCAGGTTTTGGAATCAGTTGCTTTGTGCTTTGGGCATAAAAAATTAAGATTCAGTACAACTTATCACCCACAAACGGATGGTCAGTCTGAGAAGACCACTCAGACTCCTGAGGACATGCTGAGAGCAGTAGAAAGCTGCTCAGAATAGACAGAAGAGTCATGTCAAGAAGAGGCGTTAACATCTTGAGTTTCCGATTGGTAATGAAGTGTATCTGAGAGTTTCACCATGGAAGGGAGTGCTGAGTTTTGGTAAGTGAGGTAAACTGACTCCTAGGTTTATGGGCCTATATCCTGTCATTGAAAGGATTGGACCTATAGCCTGTAAGTTGGAATTGCCATCTGTGTTGACTAGTCTACATGATGTATTTCATGTATCGATGTTGAAGAAGTGTTATCCTGGTACAAAGAAGATAGTGGATCCATAATCTGCTCAACTCAGACCAGATGTATCTTATGTTGAGGGATCAATGCAGATAGTTGACCGAAGGATCAAGAAACTCAAGAATCGTGAGATATCATTATTGAAAGTTCTGTGGAGGAATCATAACCTAGAGGAAGCTACGTGGGAGATTGAATCTTAAATGCGTAACAAGTTTCCTTTTCTCTTTTAGGAATTTCGGGACGAAATTCTTATAAGGGAGGGAGATTGTTATGACCCGTTCCAAAGTTTATTGGTAAGCATCATGATTTGAGCATAATTAAAGTTATTTGAGCTAACTTATGTGCTCATGTAGTGGTTAGTGCATCATTAACTTGATTTAGTTGAATCAAGCACATAAGATACAATTAGTGCATAAATAAGATGATTAAGTTGAGTTAAGTAATCACTGATGCGTTTAGTTCTTTGATCAAGTGAGACAGTCTAATTAGCATGATTATTCGCTTTGAGATTGTAGTAGATTCCGTACTTGAAGTTTTGCAAAAAGCATCACCTCAATTGGACATCCAAGGTGAAAGTTATAGCATTCTTAAGAAATTGGGTTTGGTTTTGCAATTTTCCCAGTAATATACACCCCTTTAGTGGGTCGGCTACTTTGTCAATTATCTTCTTCCTTCCCAACGATTCCCCGATAGAACAGGAATCGATGGAAGCGGCGCCCAGTACCCCGCTTGACCAGCAGCTAGGGCAGAGGAGGGGGTGGCCGTTTGGGCTTGGTAGCTCGTCTCTAGCAGCTCTCCACCTCCGTCCACCTTCCTCTATCCTTCTTCTTCCTCTACCCTTCCCTAGCAGCGCCCGACCTGCAGAGCAGCGTCGGTGGCCAGAAGCAACAGCTGCAGCGGCGCCGGCCAGGAGTAGCTGGGCACGGCTAACAGCACCAAACACTGCCCTCGACTCCGACCAAGAGCCCAAGGTAGGAAACCACAACATCCCGCCCCTATTGCTCCACCTGCACCTTTAATTAGCAGGGGCGGCGCCCTACTTTGCAGCAGGTTAAATCCCAGGACTGAACCAAGGAGAAAGATGACCCAGCGGTGCCAAGGAGCTCGACCGTGAAGCTAGGATCCAATTCTGCAGCTCCCAGCTAGTTTCACTTTTCATTTCCTCCAACCTGTTCGAGAGTGAAAGCTACTGTGTGTAGGAGGCTTGTTCCAGAACTGAACCAAGGTAGAAGAAGACAAGCGTATGCCCAGAAACTGGTCTCTGTACGCATCTCCAGACGAATCCGGACATTCCAAATCAATGTGAGTAGGGTTTCATTTATTTATCATTAATAAACTCAGGCGTTTGAATACTTTCTGTTTTGTGCGCGAATTACGCTGATAACAGGCGTCGGGCAGCGTTTGGCGTCGCCCGACCTTTTTAGTTCATAAAATGCTTCTAGACACTGTTATATGATTAAATTTAGCATTTGAACAGTATGGATTGAATCAGTAGATTTATATGGTTCATTGGAACCTAAATTGCTCATTTGAATGTTGAAATTAGAAATTCATGTCTAAAAATGGTATGATTTGGGTATGAACCCAGACAATGAAGATTTCTGATAAATTATCAGATGTACGATTTCAAAGTTGATATGAATAAATAAAATATGCATGAAAACCCTAATTGCATATATCTTTTGACGTTAATATGTGTAAATTGATATTTACATGAAATGGCACATTTCCCTGAAATATTACCAGAAATTCTCAAGTATTGTTATTAAATTGTATTGTGATATGTAATTAACTCTTAATTGAGTTAAGTGATGCACAAACCAGGATTAGGGTTAATGTGCACGTTTTTCGAGAATTTCAGAGAATTGACAAATGTTACGTATGAATTCTCATATGTGAAGTAAATTACTCTTAGCAGTGCACTAAGATGTACAATTGAATGAATTCAATATGCATGTGCCAAATTGACTTGAGTTTGGGATATTTATGAATTTTAAATCTGCCTGCATGCATGATATAAGGATAGGGTGTTGCCATGTGATAAGTGAATGAGGTAACTGAAACCCTAAGGATAGGGTGTTCAATGAATAATGTTATGGTAATATGAAAGGTCTCGATATGAGATGTGGTGATACTTAACTGTTGAATTGCATGTTTCTAGTGCATTTAACTTTATATGCTTGTTCTCTCTGAGTTGATATCTACATACTGCAGGGCTTCTTATTTTCAATACATATCTCGTAAATTGCAGGTGATGAGATATGACATGCCCTAGAAAGGGATGTTACTGAGACATGATATATGTTGAATACATGAGTTAAGATGTTTCTTATGATATGATATGGCAGGCCGTGTGAGCCTTGTGAGAAATGTTATATGAGTTATGATTTCTGTTTAAAATGTACCATAATGTTAATGTTAAACTTAGGTGCCCTGAACACCGTAGAACCCCTTTGAGAGGTCTGCACCTTCGGGGTGAAACTCGTGTCCAACATCAACCGATTGAGTAATTCTGGTGGCACGAGGATAGAAGGGTTATCCAACACCAACCGGTTGAGTAATTCTGGTGGTAACCCAGTGTTGACACCCTGTGCCTGTGTACTCAGGTTAGAGGAGGAGTCTAGAGTACACTCTTTTGAGAGTGTAGTGAGGCCCTTATGAGCCTGAGGCCCTTGAGCGCCTGAGAGTCCTGTGCAGACCAGGACGAGAAGTCAGACTTAGCATTTCCCGGGTGTGTCGCTAAGTCTTGTACGGTGTGGTCGTAGTGCACTGCGAGTCTCTATGCAGAGTACACTGCATAGATCAGGGCATAAGCTAAAATATGATCATATAGGTTCACAGAGTTCCTTATAAATGAAAGAGTTAAGGAAGACTAGAGCATAGTCTTCTAGTAGTTATTCTTTGGATGCAATATTTACATTCTTCATTATTTCAATTATATTGTTTTAGAACTGCTCAGTGTAGTATTTCTTGTATATTAATCTGAATAATAAACTTGACGAGTTGTTTAGTGATAGTTAAATGAAAAACTATTCACTGAGCGAGTAGGCTCACTCCTCTACTCAAACATTTTCAGGTCAGCAACAGTTCCAGGAATCTGAAGGATCCTTCCATCCTAGTTTTTGGCAGTAGAAGGTATATGTAGTTAGTTTAGTTAGAGGTTTCTTAATCCTTTCCCCTCAGTCCTTGGGACATGGTGTGGGTGAGAGAGAGTATGTATGGCGAATGAGTAAAAGATGTAAATTAACTGTTATGTTTTACTTTTTGTTAAACAATGTTACATGTTGTAAACTCTGTTTATGTTCTCTAGCCGGTTTAATTGAAATGCTTCCTCAATAGTTTATTATGTTTTAGTTTACAACAATAATCTGGATATCATTACGGGGTTTTAAAAAGAAAAAGTTCTCAGTGATTTGTTTATGTGATAATCCCTCCGTCGCACCCTAATCTCGTGATTAGTGGTTAGTGTGAGATCGGGGTGTGACAGAAACGAAAAGTGTCAAAGCTTTATCCGGTATCTTTTCAAATTTCTTTTGAAAACTTTAAAATTTTTGAAAATTTTATTTGAAACTTTTGGCCAAAAATGCAACGGTGAAATATTTAGTATGAATTAGATGGGTGAAGGTGGAAAGTAAGATACCTACCACCCACCCTCCACCCTAAACTTAGAAATTTTCTCATCCCAAGAAAAATGTAAATCTGAGATGGAGGGGAAAGTTCATGCCGTTTGGACGACCAATATGTGGTTGCGTTCCAATCAGCATGCATCCTCCATCTAAAAATCTCAAACATAAAGAACGTTTAGAACTCAAGATAGCATCTCACAATGCAATTTTATTTGGTGCCAAATTATCTAAAAAATAAAAACAAAATTAATAAAAATTTCTAATTCAAAATTAAGACTAAATACAAATTTATTGATCACGTTGCCTCCCGATAAGCGCCTTTGTTTTACGTCGATGGCTCGACTTGATTCCTTAAACTTTACGGTGGATATGTTGGATTAGTGAGATACAACATTGATTCGTTACCTGTGTTAGCTGAGGTGAAATCTCTCTTCAGTCATTGACCATTTGCCATGAATTCACATGACGTTTCACTCCATAAAGAAAAAACACCATGTGGGGAGATTCTCTTGATGATGTAAGGTCCTAACCAGTGGGAATGGAGTTTTCCTGGGAATAACCTTAGTCTTGAGTTGAACAGGAGAACTTGGTATCCCACTTGAATGTCCTTCCTCTTGAGATGACCATTGTGCCACAACTTTGTGCATTCTTCATAGATTCTAACATTCTCATAAGTTGTCATTCAGAGTTCTTCCAGCTCCTGGAGTTGCAGAATCATGGCTTGTCCTGCTTCTTTCATATCAAAATTTAGTTGTTTTATTGCCCACCATGCCTTGTGTTTCAATTCTACCAGAAGGTGGCATGAATTTCCAT
Organism: Alisma plantago-aquatica; assembly: GCA_963693085.1. NCBI lineage: Eukaryota > Viridiplantae > Streptophyta > Magnoliopsida > Alismatales > Alismataceae > Alisma > Alisma plantago-aquatica. The sequence continues at coordinate 253,022,564 of OY856411.1, forward strand.
AGATAAGTCAAAAAGGTGTAGTCCCAAGGGGAGTTTTAAAAGTAGTTCGGTAGGCCCACAAGGTGTCATTGATTTTTACTGACCAATCTTTCTGATTGTGGCCTACAATCTTTTCCAAAATAGCCTTGATTTTATGGTTAGAAACCTCTACCTGTCCACTAGTTTGTGGATGGTAGGGTGAGGCTACCTTCTGAGTTACACCATATTTCCTCAACAATGCTTCAAAGCTTCTTTCTAGGAAATGAGAACCTCTATCAGAAATCACGGTGCGTGGGACTCCAAATTGGGGGAAAATGATATCTTTGAATATTTTGATGACATGTTTGGAATCACTAGTGATGGTAGGTATGGCTTCAACCCATTTTGATACGTAATCCACTACCACTAGGATGTAGGAAAATCCATGAGAAGATGGGAATGGACCCATGTAGTCCACACCCCAAACATCAAATATCTTGACTTATTGCCACAAGTTCAGTGGCATCTCATCTCTTTTGGTTATGTTACCCATTCTCTGGCACTTATCACATGATAAAACAAGGTTGTAGGAATCTTTGGATATGGTTGGTCAAAAGAATCCACAATGCAAAACTTTCAAGGAAGTTTTCTTAGGGCTCATATGGCCTCCAACTGGGTCTGAGTGACATTGTTCTAAGATAAGTGGTGATTCTTCTTTAGCAATACATCATCTGTATAGGCCATCAACACAGAGCTTGAAGAGGTAAGGATCATCCCAGTGATATTTCTTCACATCATACATGAATTTCTTCAGTGCATTTCCAGTGCATTCAGGGTGGATAACACCCGCAGCTAGGTAGTTCACATAGTCCGCATACCAAGGGATAGCTTCTGAAAGTTTCATATGCTGGTTGTCTCGAAGAGAATCGTCGATGGGGATCTTCTCCAATTCCAGGGTGTGGATACGACTCAGGTGGTCTGCCACGACATTCTCTGTACCTTTCTTATCTCTTATCTCCAGACCAAACTCTTGTAAGAGGAGAATCCATCTAATAAACCTAGGTTTAGCATCTTTTTTTTCCAGGAGGTAACAAATAGCGGAATGATCCATGTAGACTATGGCAACACATCCCACTATCACACAGACAACGAGGTGTTACGCAAAAACGTGCGAAAATCACCATAACCACAGATTACCAAAACATAGGTTAATTAAAACTGATTTCAGAAAATGGATAAACTGAACAACTATTACATTCCAGTCCACATCCTGCAAAAGAACATGTTATATACATATATACAAGCCTTGATACATGTCTACAACTTAGAGCAACAACTGTCCTGTCATATCATGAGTTCATCACCTGTTTATACATACATAAAGGCCCATAACCGGCCCACAGCAGGATATACAAAACATCAACGATCATACATCATGAAACAACGTCAAAACATTGCCAAGGACCTAAGAGTACACGGATGACTCTAGACTCTACTACAAAACATCCAAAATAGCAGCACGTCCAACGCTTGCCTTCTATTGTTCTTCTAGCTGCTCGGCTGCAAGTCCACGACCACCACCACATCTAGCTCGACTACCTAAAAAGGGTGTAAACCAGTGGAGTGAGACAATCGAACATTGTCCCAGCGAGAAACATAACTCCCCGCCAAAAATACAAAACCTCAGATATGTATAAAGCAACTGACTGATAAAAGGTTATAAAAGAACAATTATAGAATAAAACTATCCATACTTTTGCAAGCTTACTAGATGTACTCAAGTATTACTTTGTGGAACATGATTGACAAGTCAAGATATATAAGTTCTACTACATATGAAGAACATATAAGCAACTGCAATATATAACAGAGTTGACTATGCAAACAAGGCATCAACTAATGTTTCGTATTTGTCTTAAGCAGTAAAACTATTCGGCTAAATTACATATTATTATTATTATGCCCTGAGGAAATGAGCCGTACCGCTCAAATCCAACCTTTGGTTGCGAAACCCAAGCCGGTGCCATACAAGGTCAATGGAAGTGCCAGACTCCATGACCTCGCCCCTCGTGGTCAGTGCACGAGTACAACACAAGCAGGACCACAGTCTCATGCTAAAGTGGTCTTAGCCACAGGGTCAGGCTAACCTCTACCTAGCCCGCCTCGGTATAGGTCTCGACGCTAGTGAAACTGATCCATGGGCCTATTCACCGTGCTCTGATCCATGAACGCATTCATGCTCCTCATATCACATATCTTGAGCCATGGGCCTGTTCACCATGCTCTTCCTCACAATTGGGCAACGGGCCTGAATCCACACCCTAGAGTCTACAACCGAAGTTGCACTCTTACCTCCTCACTTTAGGGTAGGAGAAACCTCGCATATTCAAAAATATGCGCTCCAGGTTAACCCACAGGAGAACCCATTTCACCATCACCAATTCCTGACGATGATGGATCTATGGCCTGGGCAACTACATGATAGATTTCACTGCGATTAATTAGTATCTTTTAGATGGATTGCAAGATTCAACCAAGTTGTATAACATGCAATTATAACAGGAAATGAACAACATAAACTCAACCTCATACTTTTATCACAATTCACATCACACTGATCCGTCACAAGGATCCTACATCACATGTTATCACTTGGCCTCTTGCCAATCAATCTAGATCCATCTCAAGGATCATCACATCTCATGGGATTTCAATCCCTCAACACATAGTGCCATTTCCTCTCAAGGCTTACATCATCATCATCCTTTTGGAACAACATTCATAATATACCTATTATCTCATTGTTCTCATATATTCATTCTTCATAGCCCTTCATTTGGCTATGTGTTACCTGCATGATTAGCATCATTCAATACTCATCATGAATAACTTGGAAACTCATAACACAAGGTGACATTACAAAGTGACCTAAATGATTATGTCCTTTTCTTAATCATGTCTCATCTTATGCTTACATGTATAAGGCACATCAATAAGCAAACCCTATATCATGCTCATTATTATTCTTAGCATTAAAGAGATAATCAAGGTGGTCACACTCGTGTGTATAGCCATGAACAAGCTTTATCATAATGTGTACTATCAAGCGTGCACAAATGTCACCACCATATTAAACAAGGACATACACAACTAGCCTGCTTTTCACGACAACCGGAACCCTCACAAGAAGTACTCACAACCCTCACTAAAGACTATATCGGGCAGGGCTCACCCTCACCATAGGTTGTATCGGGCAACCTGCCCTCAACTCATCCATCCACAACAGCCCACGTGCAGCGTGCAACGCCACGTCAACAACTCTCAAGTGTGCAGCGAGCAACGCTGGGTCAAGGGCATACCGGGCAACGGCCAAGGAACAACCGTGCAGCCATGCCGGGCAGGGTATAACAGCCGGTGCAATGCGCGTCAAGACGTGCACACTGACGGGTAGCAGGGAGTTGGCTGTGTAACGTGCACTGGGGGCGTGCAGCTTCTGCCGGGCAACACGGTGCTGAGAAGGGTGGCGCGCACCCCGGGCGATGCGGTGTCAACTCTAACTCAAACGTGCACGGATAGCGTGCAACTAGTTCTACCGTGTAGAGACTATGTCGGGCGTGCAACCTGTGTTGGGCGTGCAGCCTGTGTCGGGCGTCAGGGGCAGTGTGCTCGCCCGCCACAACACAACGATGCACACCTCAGGCGTTATCCGTGCAGGGTGTTCCACAAGGGTTATCGTGCAAGTGCTCACCTCAACCAAGCATCACATACCAGTGTCTAGCTATCCAAACAATGGCCTAGCGGCCATCACAGGGTAGGGCAAAGTTGTGACGCCCATCACCAAGAGGGACCAAAGGGGATATCGACATACATGTACCGTGCAAGGGGGTCTAGGTCGGGAGGGTTGTCGAGCAGCACCTCCCCCTGCTCATGTCGACTAAGGTGTTAACTCTCAAGGTCATCTACCACCTCTCACATGGACACAGGAAACCCTAATGGGTGAAGAAGAGGCTCACCTCAATCAACTAAGAAGGAGGGGTCTTGCACATCTTCTATCACCAAACGGGTCACAAGGAGAAACCCTAGAAAGAGTCACCACTAACCGAGCTCACCTTCTAGCCCATGGTGAGAGAAGAGTGTTGCTTAAGCAACTAGAACACAAGATCACCTCAATCGACTAAGAAAGAGGGGTGTTGCTCATGACACTAGAAGCTCAAACTCACTCCTCTAGACTAAGGGGAGAAAGGATTATTGCTCACCTACAAACCCTAGATCACAAGGATCGACCAACATGAAAGCTAAGCAAGAAACTAAGCTACTTACATGTAAACAAGATCATAGCAAGAGATAATGTAGTTAGGGTTAGAATTTATGCAACCCGCCTCAAGCAAGCTCCAAGCTCCTAGCTCCAAGCACCACCAAGCAAGGAAAATGGAGACTGCAAGGTTATCGGCCACCACTTGCTCCTCCAAGGGGATATCGGCCACCAACTAGCAAGGAAGAGGGTTGTGTCGTGCAACAAGGTGGAAATGAACTGAAGGGACTCCTAGATAAGGAAAGGAACCGCCTATATAGAAGGAAAGGGAGGAGAAAACAAGGTTGGTCCAAGAAAGGTGTCACTTGCCTAGGGACACTTGTCCTAGAGCACGAGCCACCACTCTAGCAAGCTCCATACACATGTCCAAGATATGTTCCAAGTGCCCACTAGTAAGGTCAAGGTTAGGTCAAGCATCATGGGTGACACAACAACTTGCTCCTTGGGCTACACACCTCATCCTCATGGGTGACACACTCCCTTGGCCGATACACTCCCCACTTGGCCGATACAAGGCTTCAACCAAAGCAAAGCAAGGCACCTCAAGGCCCAACTAGCTCAACAAGGCCCAAAAGAACTCAAGCAACATGCCCAAGCCTTCCTCTCAACACAAGATGAAGCAAAGAGAGGGAGGAACACCTCACAAGGTGGCAACCTTGCCTACAAAACCCTAGACTTGGGTTATTTGCAAGTAGCGCCTCCAACTCTCAACAAAGCACAACCAAACCCTAATCACCACTAAAGGTGATTAGCAAGCACCAAAACACTAGGGTTAAGCAAAGCAAACAGGGTAAACTCTAAACGAAGGTCAGGGTCCTTACAAGCTAACCCCCTTTAAGGGATTTTGTCCCCAAAATCTGAAGAGAAAAGCGAGGGATACTTCCTCCTCATCTCTTCCTCAAGCTCCTACGTGGCTTCCTCAATGCCACGATGACACCAAAGAACCTTCACAAGAACCAGATCCTTCCTCTTCAGCTTTTTAACCCTTCTGTCAAGGATCGCCACAGAACCTTCCTTGTAGGTCACATCTTCATCAAGCTCAACCTCAACTAGTTGTATTACTGTTCCTAAATCCGGATGGCTTTTCTTCAGCATACTGACATGGAAAACTGGGTGTAACCTGTGCAACTCTAGAGGCAACTCTATCTCATAAGCTACCTTACCAACACGTGCTATAACTGAGTAGGGCCCCATATACCTGGGTGCTAACTTACCCTTCCGACCAAACCTCATCACACCTTTCCATGGCAAGACTTTGAGATACACCGTGTCTCCTACCTGGAACTCCAAAGGTCGTCGGCGATTGTCTGTATAAGACTTCTGCCTATCCTTTGCCACTTTCAAATGTTGTTGTATCACCTTGATCTTTTCTATTGTCTGCTGCACTAACTCAGTACCCAACAACTAATGCTCACCAGACTCATACCAACACAAGGGAGATCTACATTTCTTCCCATACAAGGCCTCATAAGGAGCCATGTCAATGCTCCGCTGATAACTGTTATTATACACAAACTCTATCAAACTAAGATGCATATCCCAACTGCCTAGGAACTGCAAAACACAAGCTCGAAGGAGATCTTCCAAAGTCTGAATTGTCCTCTTAGACTGTCCATCTGTTTGTGGGTGGAAGGCAGTACTGAACCTCAACTGCGTTCCCAACGCTTTATGCAACTGTTCCCAGAAACGACTCGTGAACTGAGGACCTCTATCAGAAACTATCATCGCTGGCACACCATGCAAACATACTATCTCATTCACATATACTCGAGCAAGTTTCTCGGTTGTATACGTCGTATTTATAGGTAGTAAATGGGTAGACTTCGTTAATCTGTCCACTATCACCCAAATGGAATCATGATTCCTAGTTGTCCTAGGTAGACCAACTACGAAATACATGGTTATATGATCCCATTTACACTGCGGTATCGACAAAGGTTGCAACATATCTGATGGCTTCTGATGCTCAGCCTTCACTTGCTGACAAACCGCACATCTAGCTACGAACTCAGCTACATCTTTCTTCAAGCCTGACCACCAGTATAAGTCCTTTAGACTATGGTACATCTTGGTGACACCTGGATGCATAGCATACATCGATGTGTGTGCTTCCTCGAGCACCAACTTCCTCAACTCATCAACATCAGGAACCACCATCCTATCACGAAAGCAGACTAGTCCATCCTCGGACTCATGGAACCCATCACGCTTTTCGCTGCCGAACTCTGATCTGATCAACTGTACCACATCATCTACCTGTTGTGCATCTTTGATTTGCTGTCTCTGCGTAGGCTTGACTTGCATCTGTGCTAAAAGTCCAGCTAACGAGGAAACTTCTATCTGCACATTCATCTACCACAAAGAGACAAACATATCCCGCCTATGGCATACCAGGGAACTCAACTGTGCCTTCTTCGAAGAAAAAGAAGACTTTCGATTAAGCACATCAGCTACCACATTCACCTTACCAGGATGATACTCGATAGTGCAGTCATAGTCGTTGATCAACTCCTTCCATCGCTGCTGTCACATATTCAACTCTTGCTGCGAAAAGATGTACTTCAGATTCTTATGATCCATGAAGATCTGGCACTCTTCCCCATATAGAGAGTGTCTCCAAATCCTTAGTGCATGAACCACTGCCGCCAGCTCCAAGTCATGAGTCAGATAGTTCTCCTCGTGTTTCTTAAGTTGTCACGAAGGAAAAGAAACCACATGATCCTCCTGCATCAGCACACAACCTAAGCCTTTCTTGGAAGCATCACAGAAAACAACATAGTCCTTCCCAGGCTCTGGCAGGATCAACACTGGAGCACATGTCATCTTCTCCTTCAAACTATGGAAAGCTTGCTGACATTGATCATTCCAGACAAAAGGTACATCCTTTCTCGTCAACTTTGTCATCGGAAAAGCAATCACACTGAAGTCCTTGATAAACCTCCGGTAGTATCCTGCCAATCCCAGAAAACTGCGAATTTCTGTCGGCGTCTTCGACTGCTCCCATTCTGCAATGGATTGCACCTTCTTCAGATCTACTTTGACTCCTTCAGCAGATATCACGTGACCCAAGAAAGTCACCTCTTCCAACCAAAACTCACACTTACTGAACTTGGCATACAACTGATGTTGTCAAAGAAGAGTCAACACTAGTCAAAGATGTTGCTCATGCTTTTGCCTGTCCCGACTATAGATCAAGATGTCATCTATAAAGACTACAACAAACTGATCTAAGAACGGACAGAACACTCTGTTCATCAGGTCCATGAAAGCAGCAGGTGCATTGGTTAACCGAAACGGCATAACCACGAACTCGTAATGACCATACCTTGTCCGAAAAGCTGACTTTGGTATGTCATCTACCTTTATCCTCAACTTATGATATTCGGATCGTAGATCGATATTTGAAAACACTGTAGCACCACACAACTGATCAAACAGATCATCTATCCTCGGCAACGGGCATTTGTTCTTGATCGTGACCTTGTTCAACTGTTGGTAGTCTATACACAACCACATCAAACTGTCCTTCTTCTTGACAAACAACACGAGGGCACCCCAAGGCGACGTGCTCGGTTGGATGAAACCTTTGTCCAACAACTCTTGTAACTGCTTCTTCAACTCTGCCATCTCAACTGGAGCCATCCTGTACGGTGTCTGTGCAACTGGATGCGTCCCTGGGACCAGATTGATCTCAAAATCAATCTCTCGGGGTGGGGGAACACCAAGAAACTCTTCAGGAAACACATCTGCAAACTCCCGGACAACTGGCACCTCTTCAAGGCTGGGACCTTTCGCCTTTGTAGCCACGACGGTATCCACCACATTCTAAGAACGCCTCACATCCTTGTCGTAACAACTTATCTGCCACCATAGCTGATACCAGAAATGTTGGAAGAATCTTCTTATGTCCCTGGAAGATCCACTTCTCTCCAGCATCATCAAACACTGCCTGCTTGGATCCACAGTCCAAAACAACCTTATACCTCTCTAAAGTATCCATCCCAAGGATAACATCAAACCCATGCATATAAAGCGGTATAAGATCCACTTGAATGCGGTGTCCCGAGAAAGACAAGACACAAGATGGACACTCTTCTCGAAGCAACGAGGAACCATCAAGAGGGGTTTCTAGCAACAAACTATCCTTCTTATGATTAACAAGTAAACGACAGTTCTCAAGCATACTATAGGCGAGAAAAGAGTGCGTAGCACCTGGGCCAACCAGAACAGATATAAGGCAAGAAGAAGGCATATCAGAATGAAATAACTCCATCTGACCTGTCACTACTCATGGGTTGACTATCGCCTCTGGCTGATTCATAGCATAGAATCGAGTCGTTGCTTGCTGTCCATGACCTCTGCTTCCTTGAATAGACGATCCATCCTGAGATGCTTGGCCATGTCCTCGTCCTCTACTACCACTGGGCTGCTGTCGATCCGATCCTTGATGATTCTGTCTTAGCTGATGTGCCACTTCAACATATCTATTCAGGCAGTTAAACCTCCAATGCCCGATCTGACCACACAGATGGCACGCTCTATCGTCAACCCGTGGCCTAGATGGCCCTGTCACTGCCACAGAAGATGTGCTTTGTGCCTTAGATGGTGAAGAAACATAACCTCTTCTTCTACTCGGAGACCACTGAGACGGTCCACCAGAACCTCTCATCACTGATGGTGCTGCAAACCTTGGCTTCTTGAAGCCACCAAATTTCTGACCCTGGAACTGAGCAGGTCTCTTCTTAGCCATAGATTCTCTCTTATCCCTAACTGATCGTTCGATCCTCCGGACAGACTCCACAAACATAGAAAACCACTCTCGATTTTCCATCACAGACACATGTGTTGTCAGCTCATCACTCAGACCCTTCTCCAAACGTCTGATCTGTTCCTCATCTGTTGCTACCATGTGAGGACAAAACCTCAACAAATCCATAAACTTGGCCTCATACTCGGTGATGTTCATCGTTCCTTGTTGCAGGCTCTCAAACTAACTGATCTTCTCATCCAGATATGTCTTCGGGAAGTATCTGGTGACGAACTCGCACCAGAACACTTGCCAACAGAACACCTCACCAGGCCACTTCTCCTCCTAGATGGTCCACCAGTGACCAGCACTACCTTTCAGAAGGTAGACAGCATGCTTCACTTTGTCTACTTCGGGGATGTTGAGGATCCGGAAAGCCTTCTCAAGACTTGTCAGCTACATATCCACATCTGCTGGATCAACCGTTCCAGCATAATCCGAAGCTCCAACTTGGCGAAGCCGCTCGAAGGTCATCCCAATACCCGATGCTTCTCCATGGGGAGCCTGTGCTCTCGGAGGAGGCACTGGCAATCGCTCAACCATGAGATTCATTGTAGCCATCATCTATGCCATAAGCTGTTGGTAGGCAGGATGTTCAAGAATGGCTGGGTTAGGTTGGGGGACCTCAGGCACCCGATCTCCATGTGCCTGCTCAAAAGCTCCATCAACTGATGCAGCATCACTGTGCTCATCAGCATGTTCTTCATGGTTTCCAGACATCTTGGTTTTTCTTCTACTGAGGCAGAAGAAAACTATGAGAAAATCTGGAAAACGCACAAGAACAGACACAACCTAGTCCTAAATCCCTATAGACTCAGCAAACCTAAAGCTCTGATGCCAAAAATTTGTGGTAACACATCCCACTATCATAAAGACATCGAGGTGTTATGCGAAAACGTCCGGAAATCACCATAACCACAGATTACCAAAACATAGGTTAATTAAAACTGATTTCGGAAAACTGATAAACTGAGAAACTATTACATTCTAGTCCACATCCTACAAAAGAACATGTTATATACATATATACAAGCCTTGATACATGTCCACAGCTTAGAGCAACAACTGTCCTGTCATATCATGAGTTCATCACCTGTTTATACATACATAAAGGCCCATAACCGTCCCGCAGCAGGATATACAAAACATCAACAATCATACATCATGAAACAACATCAAAACATTGCCAAGGACCTGAGAGTATAGGGATGACTCTAGACTCTACTACAAAACATCCAAAACAACAACATGTCCAACACTTGCCTTCTACTATTCTTCTTGCTGCTCAGCCGCAACTCTTCGACCACCACCACGTATAGCTCAACTACCTAAAAAGGGTATAAACCAGTAGAGTGAGACAATCGAACATTGTCCCAGCGAGAAACATAACTCCCCGCCGAAACTACAAAACCTCAGATATGTATAAAGTAGTTGACTGATAAAAGGTTATAAAAGAATAGTTATAGAATAAAACTATCCATACTTTTGCAAGCTTTCTAGATGTACTCAAGTATTACTTTGTGTAACATGATTAACAAGTCAAGATATATAAGTTCTACTACATATGAAGAACATATAAGCAACTGCAATATATAACAGAGTTGACTACACAAACAAGGCCTCAACCAATGTTTCATATTTGTCTTAAGCAGTAAAACTATTCAGCTGAATTACATATTATTATTATTATGCCCTGAGGAAATGAGCCATACCGCTCAAATCCAACCTTCGGTTGCGAAACACAAGCCGGTGCCATACAAGGTCAATGGAAGAGCCGGACTCCACGACCTCGCCCCTCGTGGTCAATGTACTAGTACAACACAAGAAGGACCGCAATCTCATGCTAAAGTGGTCTTAGCCACAGGGTCAGGCTACCCTCTACCTAGCCCGCCTCGGTACAGGTCTCGGCGCTAGTAAAACTGAGCCAGGGGCCTGTTCACCGTGCTCTAAGCCATGAACGCATTCATGCTCCTCATATCACATATCCTGAGCCATGGGCCTGTTCACCATGCTCTTCCTCACAATTGGGCTACGGGCCTGAATCTACACCCTAGAGTCTACAACCAAAGTTGCACTCTTAAATCCTCACTTTAGGCTAGGAGAAACCTCGTATATTCAAAAATATGTGCTCTGGGTTAACCCGCAGGAGAACCCGTTTCACCATCACCAATTCTTGACGATGATGGATCTATGGCCAGGGCAACTACATGATAGATTTCACTGCGATTAATTAGTATCTTTTAGATGGATTGCAAGATTCAACCAAGTTGTATAACATGCAATTATAACAGGAAATAAACAACATAAACTCAACCTCATACTTTTATCACAATTCACATCACACTGATCCGTCACAAGGATCCTACATCACATGTTATCACTTGGCCTCTTGCAAATCAATCTAGATCCATCTCAAGGATCATCACATCTCATGGGATTTCAATCCCTCAACACATAGTGCCATTGCCTCTCAAGGATTACATCATCATCATCCTTTTGGAACAGCATTCATAATATACTAGTTATCTCATTGTTCTCATATATTCATTCTTCATAGCCCTTCATTTGGCTAAGCGTTACCAGCATGGTTAGCATCATTCAATACTCATCATGAATAACTTGGAAACTCATAACACAAGGCGACATTACAAAGTGACCTAAATGATTATGTCCTTTTCTTAATCATGTCTCATCTTATGCTTACATGTATAAGGCACATCAATAAGAAAACCCTATATCATGCTCATTATTGTTCTTAGCATTAAAGAGATAATCAAGGTGGTCACACTCGTATGTATAGCCATGAACAAGGTTTATCATAATGTGTACTATCAAGCGTGCACAAATGTCACCACCATATTAAACAAGGACATACACAACTAGCCTGCTTTTCATGACAACCGGAACCCTCACAAGAAGTACTCACAACCCTCACTAAAGACTATATCAAGTAGGGCTCACCCTCACCATAGGTTGTATCGGGCAACCTGCCCTCAAATCATCCACCCAAAATAGCCCGCGTGCAGCGCGCAACGCCGCGTCAACAGCTCTCAAGCGTGCAGCGAGCAACGCTGGGTTAAGGGCATACCGGGAAACGACCAAGGAACAACCGTGCAGCCGTGCTGGGCAGGATATAACAGGCGGTGCAACGCGCGTCAAGACGTGCACACTGACGTGTAGCAGGGAATTGGCTGTGTAACATGCACTGGGGGCGTGCAGCTTCTGTCAGGCGACACAGTGTCGAGCTGGGTGGCGCGCACCCCGGGCGATGTGGTGTCAACTCTAACTCAACCGTGCATGGATAGCGTGCAACTAGTTCTAGCGTGCAGAGACTATGTCGGGCATGCATCCCGTGTCAGGCGTCAGGGGTAGTGTGCTCGCCCGCCACAGCACAACGACGCACACCTCAGGCGTTATCCGTGCAGGGTGTTCCACAAGGGTTATCGTCCAAGTGCTCACCTCAACCAATAATCACAGACCTAGTGTCCATCTATCCAACCCATGGCCTAGCAGCCGTCACAGGGTAGGGAAAAGTTGTGACGCCCGTCACCAAGAGGGACCAAAGGGGATATCAGCCATACATGTACCGTACAAGGGGGTCTAGGTCAGGAGGGCTGTCAGGGAGCACCTCCCCCTGCTCATGTCGACCAACATGTTAACTCTCAAGGTCATCTACCACCTCTCACATGGACACCCGAAACCCTAATGGGTCAAGAAGAGGCTCACCTCAATCAACTAAGAAGGATGGGTCTTGCACATCATCTATCACCAAACGGGTCACAAGGAGAAACCCTAGAAAGAGTCACCACTAACCGAGCTCACCTTCTAGCCCATGGTGAGAGGAGAGTGTTGCTTAAGAAACTATAACACAAGATCACCTCAATTGACTAAGAAAGAGGGGTGTTGCTCATGACACTAGAAGCTCAAACTCACTCCTCTAGACCAAGGGCAGAAAGGAGTATTGCTCACCTACAAACCCTAGATCACAAGGATCGACCAACATGAAATCTAAGCAAGAAACTAAGCTACTTACATGTAAACAAGATCATAGCAAGAGATAATGTAGTTAGGGTTAGAAGTAATGCAACCCGCCTCAAGCAAGCTCCAAGCTCCATACACATGTCCTAGAGCACGAGCCACCAAGTAAGGTGTCACTTGCCTAGGGACACTTGTCCTAGAGCACGAGCCACCACTCTAGCAAGCTCCATACACATGTCCAAGATATGTTCCAAGTGCCCACTAGCAAGGTCAAAGTTAGGTCAAGCATCATGGGCAACACAACAACTTGCTCCTTGGGCTACGCACCTCATCCTCATGGGCTAAACACCTCAAACGCATGGGCGACACACTCCCTTGGCCGATACACTCCCCACTTGGCCGATACAAGGCTTCAACCAAAGCAAAGCAAGGCACCTCAAGGCCCAAAAGAACTCAAGCAACGGGCCCAAGCCTTCCTCTCAACACAAGATGAAGCAAAGAGAGGGAGGAACACCTCACAAGGTGGCAAACTTGCCTACAAAACCCTAGACTTGGGTTATTTGCAAGTAGCGCCTCCAACTCTCAACAAAGCACAACCAAACCCTAATCACCACTAAAGGTGATTAGCAAGCACCAAAGGACCAGGGTTAAGCAAAGCAAATAGGGTAAACCCTAAACGAAGGTCAGGGTCCTTACATAGACAATGGATTTTGAACCAATGAGGTAGGATCTGAACTTGTCAAAAGGCATATAGGACCGCACGAAATTCTTTTTTGGTAGTTGCGTAATTCCTCTAAGCTTCATCAAGGGTTTTCGATGCATAGTAGATCACATAATGTTTCTTTTCTATACATTGGCCCAAGACAACACCCATAGCATAATCACTGGGATCACACATAATTTCAAAAGGGTGATCCCAATCAGGAGCTCTGATGATGGGTGTTGTTGTAAGAGTCTGGTTTAGATGGTTGAAACTTTTAACGCATTCTTCATCACAATTGAACTCAGCATCCTTTAGTAGCAAATTTTTCATCGACTTGGTTATCTTTGAGAAATCCTTTATAAACTGTCGGTAAAAGCCTACATGACCTAGGAATGTGTGAGCCTCCCTTACATTGATAGGGATAGAGAGCTTGGAAATTACTTCGATCTTGTCCTTGTCTACTTCAATTCCTCGATTACTGACCCTATGGCCGAGGACAATGCCTTCCTTTACCATAAAGTGACACTTCTCCCAGTTTAACACAAGTTGTTCTTCATCACACCATTTGAGGACAAGGGCGAGGTGTTTTAGGCATGAGTTACATGAATCTTCGTACACAGAAAAATCATCCATAAAAACTTCCATGATAGTTTCAGTGAGACCAGTGAATATGGCAGCCATGCAACGCTAGAAGGTTGCAGGTGCATTATAGAGGCCGAACGACAATCTTCTAAATGCATATGTTCCAAATGGGCAAGTGAAAGTAGTTTTCTCTTTGACAATTGGATGTATGGGTATTTTATAGAATCTAGAGTAACCATTGAGATAACAGAAATATTCTTGATGAGCCAATCTTTCTAAGACTTGATCAAGAAATGGCATCGGAAAATGATCCATTCGTGTTTCTTTGTTCAACTTCCTATAATCAATGCACATCCTCCACCCTGTGACTGTTTGAGTGGGGATGAGTTCATTGTCTTCATTTCAAATCACAGTAGTTCCACATTTCTTTGGGACCACATGCACGAGACTCACCCATGGTGAATCTGATATCAGATAGATTATCCCAGCAGTGAGCAGTTTATTGACTTCATGACGGACTACTTCCTTCATATTTGGATTCAATTTGCATTGATATTCAATAGTTGGCTTGTGCTCTTCCATCATGGGGATTTTGTGCATGCACAACGCTTGACTAACCCCAGTGAGGTCGCTCATCTTGTAGCTGATTACGTTTCTTCTTTCCTTCAATTCCTTCAAAAGTTTGTCTTCTTATTCTGCCGTTAGATCTGAATTTATGATGACTGGGCAGATCTTGAGTTCATCTAGAAACATGTATTTCAATCCTTCTTGTAGGGGCTTCATTTCAGGAGCTTGTGTCTTTTCACATGCTTCTTTAGTAACATCCACTACTTTTAGTTCCTCAATCTTGGCTTTAGGATCTTCTTCAACAATATCGAGGTGGAAAACACAACTTTTCACTTATTCGTCATCTGAAAGTTCTGCATTCGTATTGGTAAGGGTCATCCCTAAAGGATCTTCTTGTTCATAATCCTCCTACGCGAGGAGTGACAACTTCTCTATGCACTCAATCAAGTAAACTTCCTCTTGCATGCTCGGTCATCACATGCTTTCAAAAACCTTGAATTCAAGAGTTTCTTTACCTAATCTGAGCAACAAAGTTCCTGCTTCAACGTCGATCGGATCTCTTGCGGTGGCGAGGAATGGACATCCAAATATGAGTGGGTATCTAGTGTCTTCCTTTATGTCCATGAAGACAAAGTCGCAAGGGACATATGAATCTTTTCCTACCTTGACAGGGACATTCTCAATGATTCCTAAAGGTAAAGTCACATTGTTATCTGTAAGTTGTATGGTCATGCCAGTTGAAAGAAGTTCAACAAACCCTAGCCTTTTGCAAAGGCTAAGTGGCATGATGGAAATGCTAGCACCAAGATTGGCCAATCCTTTCTTACAAGAAGAATCATTGATATGGCAAGAAATCCTAAAAGATCATGGATCTTTCTGCTTCTTGGGCATCTTACTCAGGATGATATATGAAGTAGTCGTCGCCAACTTGACTGTATCATGCTCTTCAGTTATGTATTTCCTTGTCATAAGTGACTTCAAGTACTTTGTCCAAGCTGGTATCTCAGCCAACGCACCTAGAAAAGGTATATCAACATGGAGTTTCTTCATGGCTTCTTTGAACTTGTTGAATCGAGAGTCAAGCCTTGTCTATCTTTATTGAGCTGGGAAAGGTATATGAGGCTTGTACACCGGTACCTCTGGCTCTGGTGTTTCTGGTTTAGCATCAGTTGGTTTCTCAGAACTTTTCTCATCTGTCTTATCAGCAGTTGTTGTTTCTTTTGGTTGAGACTCAGGTGTGGTCGAGTCTTGTTCAATTATAGAGTCGTCCTTGTCTGTAATAATCACATGTGGCTTGACAGGGGGACCCGAATAGTCTTTTCCGGACTTGGTGGTGACAACCTTTAGTTGCTCAGGGTGCTTAGGATTATTTTCTAGTTGTCCAGTAAAGGCTCCAGTAGGTGGCTTCATGCTAGCTGCAAGTTGAGCTAGTTGAGATTCAATAGCTTTCTGATGGGCTTGCTGGTTAGCTATCATAGTCTTCTATGACTGTAACATCTTCTCAATGGTTGTAAGTTTTTCATCCGGAGAGATGGGACTGTATTGTTGTCCTTGTTGTTGATAAGGAACATGGTTGAGATTTTGGAACTGAGGGTTGTTACGATATTGGTTGTAGTTCCTATTCTGAAAGTTTCCCCTAACGTTCCCTTGATTTCTAAAGTTTTATTGTTGGTTATACTGAAATCCTGGTGGGCCTCTTTGTTGGTTAGTTGAACCAAGTTGTCGTGAGTTTTCTGCTCTAGAAGGATTTCCATATTGAAAACTAGGATGGTTCCTATTTTGATTTGGATTGTAATATCCTTGACCAGGGATGGTGTTGACATCATTAAGATTTTCCATTTGACCATTATCTCCTTGGCCACATGCATTGCTTAGAACAACATCGTAGAGAACATTGCACGCTAAGGTGGAATGATCAGTACCTTTACATGCTTCACAGAACAACGAGACTGACTTAATCTGTTCCTGTTGTTGAGGGGGTGAACGTCCTCTTCCAAAAGCAATAAGGGATGATTCAATATGGTCTTTATTGGCAACTAGGAGTTTGAGGGTTTCATCGATTGACTTGTATTCAGGAATAACTTCAGCCATAGCTACCTTCAACACTCCCTTGCCTACAGATCTACCCCAATTAGCTTGATTTTCAGCTCTAAGGGTGACAACCCTCCATGCGCTATCATAACTTTGTCGCATGAAGTTTCCTCCAGATGAGGAGTCTAAAAACCTCTTGATATCATCATCCACACCCCTATAGAAGATTTCAATGAGTTGATTCTTGGGAATTCCATGGTGTGGACACTTGCATAAAAGCTCTTTATATCTTTCCCATGCTTCAGTAAGGGTTTCTCCAAGGGCTTGAGTGAACATTATTATATGACCCCTAATTTCATAAGTGAGAGAAGGAAGATAGAACTTTTCTAGAAAAGCATTTTGAAGCTGCTCCCAAGTAGTGATGGGTTCACATTACAGGGAGTTGTACCAACTTATGGCTCTATCAGCAAGTAAATACTTGAAGAGTCGGAGTCGAATATCATCATCAAGCACTCCATTTTGCTTTGTCATAACACATAGATCGATGAATCTCAGAAGATGTTCTTGACTATCATCTCCTTATTTACCATAGAATGGGTTGTTTTGCAGCAAGGTAATCCAATGTGCTCATATCTCAAAGTTGGGAACATGGATGGGAGGAGGTCGGACTGGATGATGAACATCAACAACCTTAGGGAATGAGAATTCCCTAAGATCCTTTTGCAGTTCTACTGCTTCCGCTGTTTCTTATGTAGCTAAGATTTCCTCTTGAACTACAACCCTAGCTTCTTGCATGAGTCTTTCTCTCTGTGCATTTATGGCTTGAGACACCCTTTGGTCTATTTCCTCTTCTTGAGCCATTCTTTCTTGGTTCTCTCTGTTTTGACGATGAAAGGTTTTGTCTATCTCCAGATCAAAGCTGGCGGTAATTCTGGGACTATTCAAATGGTGCATACACCAGTCTTGGGGGTACTTGAAATGAAAAGATCTGAAGTAAGATTGATGAAGTGGAGTGAAATTCAAGTAGATGGTCAATTGTATCAAAAGAAAAACAAAATCCTAGATTAGCCTTAAAAGAACTAGATTTGACTAATTGATTCTGTTATCCCCAACAACGACACTGAAATTTGACGTGGAATATTATCGCACTACAAACTCACTTGGGGTTGAAATCCCTGAGGTTTTACCAAAACATCGAGCAATAATACCGCCCGCAAGCGGACAGGTCTTATCGTAGTATAGTTAAGGATCGATCCCAAAGGAAAACGTTTATAAGAATCTTTGTCAGTCACATATAGCACAACTAAGACTAATGTTTAGAATGATTGATTGGGTTGTGGTTGATTAAACTAATTGCAAGAAAGTAAAAGAGCATAATTGAAGTTTATTCTAGATTAATGATATGGAATCACTGGGATGGTCTCGGGTTTCACCACCGCTACACATGCAAACACATCCAAACATCAAACATCCAGGCAAGAATCTAACTGTCCAAATGGAACTGCTGTGAACCCTCCCTAAGGGATATTTAGGCCCGTGTAAGAATCCCCTTAGGCATCAAATTTCTCGTCGCCATCCAGATCATGCACTCACAGTTCCAAAGATACAACATCCAACTGAGGCTGAGGTCCTCCCCAAGGGATGTTTAGACCACATAAGCGTCACTGCGGGCTAGATGGGTCATCCCCTCATGAATCATACACTTACTACCTCAAGGAATCCCATTCTATTTCTAGTCAGGGAGTCAACTGTGCTAATCGACAAGCGAGCAGGAGATTAATCTACAAGCAAAAATTGAAAATTAAAAAAGAAGATATAAAATCCAACTAAGGTTTTGGTCATCCCTAAGGGATGTTTCGACCACAGAAGCATCACCATAGGATAGATGGCTCGTCCCCTCACAGATCATACACTTACAACCTCAAGGAATCTCATTCTATTTCTAGTTTGAGAGTCCAACTCATTAATTGACATTCTACCCTACATACAGAAGTTCTTATAACATAGGGAAGAACAAGATGAAAGCAAGTAGGTAATCACACTACAAACATTATCGAATAACAACAAAATGGAAACTTATATACATTGCCTTGGAATGTTTAAATGAAAAGACATGAAATCATGGGCAACAAGGCTAGTCCCCGCACCCCAATGAAAGGTGACTACTCACTCATGATGTGAGTAATAAGAAGAATAAGAGAGAAGGAAGGTTCAACCATGAGCATGATGTAGAAGGTCGTCATAGCTCGGTGAAGATGATGCAGTCTTCTACGTCATGTTAGGGAAGATCTGGACAAGGAGGAAGAACCACGAAGGCAGGATGGGCAGACCTTCTTCTCCACCTTCTTTCCCTTCTTGGCCTCCTTGCTCACATCAAGAGGAGGTGTGGGTGGCTTGACAATGGCGTGAAGATGGTGGAGTGGTGGCGGTGTGGAAGGGAGACCGATCCTTTTCTCAAACAGCCTTTTGGCGTCCTGGAACTGATGCCCAAATGAGGACCCTTGTGGTCCTATTTATAGGCTTGGATGGGGTCCTCACGTTTTTGCTGTGAGTTTGCTCCAAACAGTTTAGAGCAACCTGTTTGCTTGAATGGTTTTGGAGCAAACAGTCTTGGAGACCGTTTAACATCCAAACGGTCTTGAGAATACCTGACCATACAGTCTTAGAGACCGAACAAATCCAACCGGTCTTGGGATTCTATCTTCATACGGTCTTGCAGACCAATTAAATGACCAAATGGTCTTGAGAAGAACAACCCATACAGTCTTGGAACTTTGCCTTCAAATGGTTTGAAACTGATAGGCGCCAATCAGTCTTCAGCGGTAGCTGGCCAAATGGTCTTGCAGACCGCTGGGCTCTGATCCGTCTTGAAGACCGTTTGTGCTTGATCAGACTTGAGTCTCGGTTCAAGTAGTCTTGATCTTGATCGGTCTTTGCTTGAGTGTCCAAATGGTCTTCATCCAAACTGTCTTGAGTTTCTGTCCAAACGGTCTTGCAAATCTATGACCATACGGTCTTCAGCAAACGATCATCGTTCAAATAGTTTTGAGAGTATCTGTTGACCAAACAGTCTTGAAGACCGAACAGATCCAACCGATCTTGGGACCGTGCACCGCCAATCGGTCTTGAGCTCTCACGGTCTCGAGCAATCATTCTGTAGCAGATCGGTCTTCACTTCAAATGGTTTCTACTCCAATTGGTCTTAGCTTAAATGGTTTTGGAGACCGTTTGATGGCCAAACGGTCTTGCATGATTGCATCCATACAGTCTTCATCTGTGCACCAAACAGTCTTTGATTCATTGATTGGTCTTGCTCGAGGATGACTGTCCTATCGGTCTTGAGACCGTATGCCTCCAAACAATCTTGAAGCCGTATGAATGACTGGCTGAGACCATTTGGTGTCGAGACAGTTTAGTCAAAACCGAGGATGAGGGGATATTGAGTGAATTCCATATGATGGTTTGAACCTCATCATGACCTGCACAAAATCAATCTAAATCTAGTCCATAATCTTGATATTTGAATTAGTTAAGAATTCTTGTATTTTGTGAGATGTAGGAGATGAAATCGAAAGAATTGAATTGAATTGAATTGGTCCCAAAAAGGCGGCTGAATATGCATTCATCACACCGCCGTCTTGGAAATGTAAATATGCATCAATTAAAGAAGTTGAGCAAAAAGGACTTAGTCAAGGGACTCCCTAAATTGGATTTTGAAAAGGATGAGGAATATCAACCTTGTACACAAGGAAAGCAAACTAAGTCCTCCTTCAAATCCAAAGGAGCCCTTAGCACTAAGAGAGTTGTTGAGCTTCTTCATATTGATCTAGTTAGACCAATGAGAACGCAATCACTTCACGGTTCCAAGTATTGCCTTGTTATTGTTGATGATTTCTCTAGATATACTTGGACCTTCTTTCTCATTTCCAAAGTGATACGCTTGATGTTTTCTCTATTTTTTGCAAACGAGTTGAGAATGAAGCTTCTTTCCATATTGTTTCCATCCATAGTGACCATGGGGGAGAATTTAAAAATGAACTTTTTGAGAGTTTTTTTATTAAGAATTAGGTTATGCACGCAGCTTCTCATCACCTCGAACACCTCAACAAAATGGGGTTGTAGATAGGAATAATAGGTCTTTACAGGAGATGGCTAGGAGCATGCTTCTTGAGTATGATACACCTAAGAAGTTTTGGGATGAAACTGTCAGTACCTCATGTTTTGTGCAAAACCATGTTTTTACTCATCCTTCACTTAAGAAAAACCCCTATGAGCTATGGCATGGTAGGAATCCTTCTATCTAGTATTTCCACATTTTCAGATGTCCTTGTTTTGTTTTGAATATGAAAGATTCTCTTGACAAGTTTGATCCAAAATCATACAAGGCTTTCTTTATTGGCTATAGCACTACTAGCAAGGCTTATAGAGTTTTTAATATTGATCTTGCTAAAGTAGAATAATCTATTAATGTAAAGTTTATTGATACTAACCCCTCAATTCCAAATATACTGTTCCAAATGATGATGTTTTAGGTGAAGTAATTCCTATCCTTAAAGAAGTCAACATCACCCAATAGGGAAAAGAGGTGGCTGCTAAAGAAGAAGACAAAGATGATGAAAAGAAGGATCCAACTCCCCAGTTTGCAAAGAATCATCCAAAGGAGCGGATTTTAGGTGATCCATTTGAAAGAGTTAAGATGCAGGCTGCATTCAACAAAGAACAAGCCAACAACACCTTCATCTCATAACTAGAGCCTAAAGATGTCAAGGAAGCTCTTGGGGATGAGGAATGGATCCTAGCTATGTAAGAGGAGCTGGAACAATTTGAGAAGAACAAAGTTTGGACCCCTGTGCCAAGACCAAGTGATAGAAAAAATCATTGGCACCAATTGGGTCTACCGTGACAAGCTAGATGAAAGCGGCAAAGTGGTAAGGAACAAAGAAAGGTTAGTGTCGCAAGGATACAATCAATAGGAAGGTATTGACTTAAGTCAATTCATATGTTTCAAGCCTTTACTAGTCATAAAAACTTTCTTTCGTGTCAAACGGATGTGGAAAGTGTGTTTTTAAAAGGTACAATCGAGGAGGAAGTGTATGTTGCACAACCTGTAGGCTTTGAACATGATAGTCTACCTAACCATGTTTATTTGTTGCAAAAAGCTCTCTGTGGACTCAAACAAGAACCAAGGGCTTGGTATGAGAAATTAAATAACTTTTTGTTAGATCATGGTTATATCATGGGCAAAGTGGATAATACTTTGTTTCTAAAACACACTTCTAACAATTTTCTAATCATTCACATATATGTTAATGATATCATTTTTGGCGGAACTAACCTCGATCTTTGCAAAGAATTTAGTAATCTTATGTAGAGTGAACTTGAGATGAGTATGATGGGTGAACTCACATTCTTCCTCAACTTTCAAATCAAACAAACAAAAGATGGGAACTTCATCAACCAAGGCAAGTACACCAATAAACTACTTAAGCACTTTGGGATGGAGAACACCAAGCTGATGGACACACCCATGTCATACACCACCAAGCTTGATAAAGATGAAGGTGAGAAGGCAGATGAGAATCTCTATAGAGGTATTATTGGAATCTTACTTTACTTAACTACCTCTAGACCTGACATAATGTTTAGTGTTGGCTTATGCAGTTGATTTCAATCAAATCCTAAAAAATCTCATTTTATAGATGTTAAGAGGATTTTAAGGTACTTAGCCAAAACTCTAGATTGTTTTCAATGGTATCCCAAGTCAAGGGACTTTAATCTTACTGCCTATAGTGATGCTAATTATGCAGGCTGCTTGATTGATAGAAAGTGCACAAGTGGCACTTGCTTCCTCCTAGGACCATGCTTGGTGTCTTGGTTCTCCAAGAAACATATTACAGTGGAATTATACTTTTAATGGATCGATCTGATATGCCTTCTATCTAGTTGTCATCTATCCTATATGTTTCACATCTATCTTGATCATCTTTGCTTGCTAATATGCTTAAAATCGGTTTTTCATGTTCATTTTGCCTTTTTTTCTCTTGTTTTTGGGTATTTGCAAAAGCATGTTTTATCGGAAAAATAGTACCCAATGGTGAGTGATATGTGCCTAAGTATGTTTAATATACATAATGGACTTGAAAAATAAATTTAATTAGCACTAAATTGGCTAAAAACTAAGTTTGATGGTTTTAGGTTAGGTTGACCATCGGTCTAGTTTCCCCAGGGCAAACTTGACCGATTGACCGATACATGGTCGATAGCTTTTTAAAAAGAGCCTATCAGTTTAGTTTCCAGTTCACAGAACTCGAACGATTGGTGGGCTGAAGCTAGCTTAAGTTGGGTTCAGACAACTATTCTCCCTCTCAACTAGACAAAAGTTGACCGATTCCACTCTCTCAAGCCCTAAGCTCTCATCCCTCAACCTTCCCTTTCCTAGCCTAGCCCTAATCCGACCTAGGGAGACCATCCTATACCTTTCCTCTTGCTAAACCTTGGTGTGTGAACATTTTTGGTGATGTGTTTGGTATTTTTGATCTCCTCTTCCTCTCCATTTTGCCTTTGTGGCTTCTAATAGAAGGAAGAGAAATGCCCCTAGTAGTGCACCATCCACCTCCTCGTCTTCCCGCTTGATTCCCTTAGATGAGACCCTCTTTGTCTCAAATGAGGTTGTTAATAGGTATAAGGATCTTCTTCCACAGAGTCCTTTTCCATTTCGATCCCTTTTTTAGCCTAGCCCTAGACGCCAAGCTATCATCAATCAAGTGGTAAGGTTGCTTTTTGTTCACCACCTATCTGCCATGGGTGTCAAGCGTGAGTTCTTTCACAATTCCATGTATAGCACAAAAGTCGTTCACGAATTCTATGCAAATTTGCGTTGAAATTATGACTCCCTTGTACCTCCTCCTCATACTCAAGTTATCCTTACTTCAATGATAGCCGGGAAGAAATTCCAAATCTCAGGAGGATATCTTGAACATCTTTTTGACAGGTGACGATGAGAATGACTCTTGGCGTAAGGATTATGGTGAGTATTTTGACTTGCTTGACCCCGAAGGTTTCTACAAGAAAGATGATATCACACTTCCTGACATCCATCGTTACTTGAAGAAACATGAGGTTCCCTATAAGAGGAAGAGCACCCTACCCTCCTCCTCCTTAGATCTCAAGAAGCGTATATTAGCCCTAGTGGTCAACTGCAACATCCACCGCAAGAAAAACTAAATGGATATTGTAGAGAACACTACAGTGATAACGTACTACATCTTAGAGAATGTCAGAGTCAAGTGGTCTAGATACATCCTCCATCACATGACCTTCTTCAAATCTAGAAAGAAAACCCATGGCACCCATCCTCCATATCCTGCCTTGATATGTGGTCTTTTCCAATTCACCATTGAGAAATAACTCTTCTTTGACTTCCACTATAGACCTACCAAGAAGGGAGTGGGTATCAGCGAGACCACTTTCCTGAAATCAGTGCCTATCCTTTCCTCTACCACACCCAGTGACTCACCCTGTATGTATGCCTCAAATACACCTGCCTCTACCTCAATCCAAACTCCTCCACCTCCTCAGCCTACCTGACCTAACCATGCCTCATTCCGCGTGTCAAATGAAGCCCTCCTGGGTTATATGATACACTAATAGGCATACAACCTCTAGGCCCATGAGCATCTACATCATGATTTATGTTCAATCATGTCTAACATGAACTTATCCTATGCACACCCATACCCCATCTACCAGCCATACCCAGGCAGTGACTATGCATCCTATGCATACAATCACTTTTACCCTGCCCCTCCACATGCACCTGAGCCTTCCACTACTCCCACACCCTCTACTGCTGGTGGACCTTCTCCAGTCATCCTACCTCTACCTACTGGCCCCTTGTCCTCTCTGCTTTCCAGTCTTAGAAATTCTACTCCTTCCTTCCCTCAAGCCAATGAGCTCTATGCTCTTGGTATGACTTGGGATGAGCAGAATGTGCGTTGGCCCGGTCGTCGCTTTGGTCCTTCTGTTGATGAGGAGATGCCTGACCAAGCAGATGATGAGATTGCTGATGCTACTATTGTTGTTGGTGATGGTGAGGATGCTGGTGCTGCATCTGACAATGATGGTGGCTCTAGTGGTTCTGGTTGTGAATCCGGTGATGAAGGCGATGCTACTACACCTTTAGACAGATGTGATGACTATGATGCTGATGTCGAGGATGATGATGTTGTGGATATAAATAGCTTATATCTCTATATGTTCGTAGTTTTTAGTCTAGTATGTTGATCATATATATCTTTCTAGGCTATTTGTTATTAGAAACATTTGGGTACATGACATGAGTTTTACTATTTTATCTTTAGCTTTCATTTCTTTTGACTTGTAGTTGTTTTCATGAGAGGTTACATTCTAATTTGTAATCTATCCTCTATGCATTTTTTCTCTTTGATCTATTATATTTTATGAGTTGGTGCCATATTTCACCATATTTTGATTATGGCTTAGCATGTTTGGCTCTCTCATCTCTGTTTGATGTATGTTATTAGATTGCATGTTTTGGATATCTACTTGGATGTGTTTGGAGAATATCTACTTGTATGCTCTTCTACCCCCCCTTCCTTTTTGATAATGTCAAAAGGGGGAGAGAAATTCAATATCTTAAAACTCAACCATATTTCTATTATTCCTTATGTGATCCTTTTCTTGTTCATTATATATTTTATCATGTTACTTGCAAAGGATGATATAGTACATGAATGCGTTATTGCTTTATGTAGATAGCCTAACTATGCATGTTAAAGTAAGCATAGATTGAGGGGGAGAAATTCACACTTTTCAAATCTTGAATCCCCCTAATTCACAAGGCAAAGGTATAATTTCAATACCCTTTTCAATATGTTTGAGGAATGGTTTGTCATTGTCAAGAAGGGGGAGAATGTTGACCTAGATGTTATACATTGTCCATATTTCGATAATGACTTAACCATTCCATTCATATGTATCTAATATGTGTATTCAAGATTGATTTAAGGCTTTAGATACATGAAAAGGATCAAATTACACAAACCCTAGCTTGTCAAAGTTCAAGTCAAATGCAATGCAAGTGTGCTAATAAGGAAATCACTTCAAATGACCTTAGAAGAATTTTGTAATCACTTGTATTGATGATATGACTTGTAACTAAGATGAGAAAAATATGTGGGAAACTTAATACCAAGTTTTAATCACTTAATTTCCAAATTAGAAAATCAATCACAGGATGTGATCGGTCCAGTTCTAATCTCTACCTATCCCATGGATTCATTTTCTTAAGATGGCAATCGATTGAGTTGTGCATTCATAGAACTCGACTGAATGACCTTCTGACAAAATGCAATTTTGGCTGATCCCTCAAGTTCTCTGGAATAAACTTGACCAATAGTTTGAAAATTGGATTTGTCTTTTAGTCAATCAGTCAACTTGTCTTTATTGAAACTCGACTGAATGCACTGTATGGAAAATGCATAAAAAGTGATTATAAGTATTGGTGACTTGTTTGGGGTGAAAATAGATCTGTTTCTTCGAGAAAAATGGCTATATTTCGGCCCTAAGTGTTATCCAACTCAAGGGAGCACCCCCATCTATAAATAGGACCCCTTAGAGTTCATTCCAAGTTTGCTCATTCACTACATTCAAGGTCCTTGATATAGTTGAGTGTGCTAACACTCCTTGAGCCCCTTTCTCTCTCTAGTTTACACTTCATTTCGTGATTTGTGAGTTAGGCTTATTGTAAGAGAGCTCCACCTTTGTGTATGTAAAGCTCTCAATCTTCCACTACTTCTCTATACCCTTCTTATACAAAGAAAAGCTAAAGCAAGCTCCATCGAGTGAAGAAGGAGTTGTAGTCGGTCCTCCTCAAGGTTGTTGAAGAGGTGGTGATCTTCTCCAGGTGAAGGAGAAGGCAAAGGCTGAATATCCAAGAGGAGAAGCAAAGTCCTTCAAGGCGGAAGACTTGAGCTTGAGTGGGTAAGGCCTTGGTGAAGGCTGAAGACTCAAGCTAAGTGGGTAAGCTCCTTGGTAAGGTGGATATCTCTTTGTAGTTGGATGGGTAAGTCCTTTGGTGGTCTATTGATGTAACTCTTGTTGGTGATAATATAGAGAAAAACACTTGCAAAGTCCTAGAGGTTGACCTCTCTCGGTAGTGGACTGACTCACTTCTGGTTTGAAGTGTGGAACCACTATACAACCCTTTGTCAAGTACTTGCTATCAATCTCTCTCTCATCCTTGCTATGCTTTTTAGATAGGACTTCAAATTGACATCTAGATATTGCTCTAAAATTGATATAATTTGAAGGTATAATCTATTTGTGAAAACTTTTGTAGCTCTATTCACCCCCCCAGAGCCCTTAGATCCAACACACATGTCATCATACAGAGTTCCACCATGAATAAAGCTTAATAAAGATTCCAAGAGAAAGTCAAATAAATTGATATGATCACAAGATCAGTAATAAGACAAGGTACTTCACATGAAGGATGTTTTTCAAAAGAACAAATATTGTGTAGGCTAATGTCCATAGGACCAAGAGATAGAAGAAAGTAGGTGCATTTCTCAATAAGGATAATGTGATTTGCAAACATACCTCAAATTCAAAGTCTATCAGACGAAGTCACTTCCTAGGTCCAAGCCTAGGCCTCCAAAGAACCTATAAAGAATATATGTTGAATTTGAGTCAATTTCATATTTATTTCTCAAACCATAAAAACCACCATTTTCTTTTTATGTGAATTTGGTTACGAAAACCATGCCATGTTTTTTATTATATTATTCTGAGTTTAAAACATATTCATTATATTTTTCTGACTTATAGATATTTAGTTATGAATTTTGCAAGTCATTAAATAATTAGAAAAGTCCATGAATAATCACATATTTTAACACTAGATTTAGGTAACAAGATTAGCACCACTAGATATCTTAGATTTTTCTAATTTCAAATCATATTTTATTGTATTTTTTGGGGTTATGAATAATTAAATAGTAATTTTGAAAAACCCAACCAATCTAAGAAATCCATGTCATCATCTAACCAGTGAGAAAGAAAGAGAGAAAGAGAGTGGCTTTCTAACTTGGCCCAGTCAGTGGTGGCCAACCGGCCAAGTCAGAGGCCAACAAAGCGCTCAAAAGAAGAAGTAAAACAAGGGCAAAAAATTAGTATTGCCCAAGCAAGGCATGACAAAACATAAAACCAAAATGGGGCAAAACCATAAAATTCACATCGATCATCGTCATTACAGAACTCAAAGAACTGAGATTTTGGAGGCTTGATTTATGGGTCATCCTGCCCTCTATCTTGCATATCTCGGAAAACAAACACTCAAATCACCTCCGAGAGGTCACCACGAACCCAAACACCCCAAACTCAAGGCTTGGGGTTATCAGATTTGTTGTTCTACACTTCCACCAAGTTTGGTGAGAAAGGAAAACTAGAGGTCAGTAAAAACCAAAGCACAATGGGAAAACATAATGCAAAACCTCATTTCATTATTCAGAGAAGATGAAAGAGAATTAAGAAACTAATCAAAGGAAAAGCCAATCGCAACAAAACCCAAAACCAGAAACTGGTACTGAAAAAGAGGCAAAACTAGAACTCACCAAGATGAGTGGAATTGGCTTGAACAAGAGCTTCCCCTAGCTTCACTGAAAGAATCCCAACCTCAAACCAGAACCATGGAGGCAACTTGTATGGTGGTAGATCGGTTCTCATCGGAATCTAGAGGCAGGGCTGTGGTAGAGTAGCGAGAGTGGGTTTTGGCATAGGAGTAGACAAGGAAAGCCCATGAACAGATTCTTGGATGTTTGGAGAAGGTGTTGGCAGGGTCTTATCAGGGTCTGAAGATCTATAGTTCACGGAAGAAGGAAAGGGAGGTCGAGACATGATAGAAACAGATGTGAGGGAAAACTCACTATGGAAGGTTAGGTGGAGGCCATGAATCCCTATTACTTATAGGGTCAATGGATTCGTATCGAAACAAGGATGGTCTAGGAGAAGGTTTTGGGGAAAAATAAGGAGAGATGAGGTAGTTAGAGAGGAAATGAGTGAGGTCTGTCAGAACAATGCAGCTGTGAGGAAAGTAGGCACTCAAGATAGAAGACGATAAACTAAACGCAGAATTCTGATCGTATAGTGAATAAACAACCCAAAATAAAAAAGGAACACCAAAGTCCAGTGTGACAAGGATTATAATCCGATTTTAGGAAACTGGTTGTGTGACATATAAATCAGAATGTAAATCAATTAAACCATAGTCCAAATATATTTGGATTGTATTTTCTTCTTTCATTAAATTGGATTAGCAAACATTATCCGATTGAGCTGAAACTTTGCATCCATACAAATTAGAGCATGTAGAATCCAATTTTGACATTAGATTTCACATTTGGAAACTTTTGATGTATTAATTAAGCAAGTCACACTTTCTCTTTCCTCGTGCATTAATGACATTAGGATTATCCAATTTTTGGTGAAACTTCATCCACAAGTTATCTTTGATGAGTTGAATATAAATTTGCCATTATTTCTATCTTTTGAAGTTATTTACCATTAATGGATTTTACACGTTTTCTCTCTCCTAAACTTATCCTAATATTTCAAAGGTTGTCCAAATAAGATGAAATTTGACATGTAATCTAATTTAGATACGTTGATTACAAATTTGAAGTTTGTTTCCACTTTTGAGATTTTTTTTATGAGACATGTCATATGGCCCATTAGTGTCCTATGATCTAAATTATTCATTCATTTAAGTTCCTTGTCATCATATTACCACAAAATGAGTTATGTAACATATTTTATGTATCCGTTACTATTCTTAGATTACATGCATTAGCTCTATATGGTCATACAAAACATCTCTTGGATCTATCTTTGTTTGGCTAATCCCAAAAGGTCAAAGTTATAGGGTAGGATCCAAGATCTAGTATGTTATAACACTCCACCCCTTCAAAGGATTTCATCCTCGAAATCTATTGATCCAAATAGAAAAAACTAACTACTCTCCACCCCTTAAAAGGTTGAACCTAAAAAGCAAAATTAAACAACATTTAGGGTTACCCACATATCTTTTAGTTGTGAATTTTTTTTTGAGATTTATGTTACTCATGTATCCAACTAATAAGTCAGATCCATCTAGGGTTGAGTTTTAGGTCCTAGTGTCCCAAACCTAAAAACCCTACATAAACATCCAAAAGTCATAGGGTAGGTCAACTACTCCTTTATATCAATCCTAGTCACAACTCCAAAGTCAAAACTAGGGTTAGCACTAGGCTTAGAGATTCACTATCAAAACTTCTCATATCACTTCATTGTGACTTAGTTCAAGAAAACTGTGATAAAATCCAGAGAAAACTTTATTTTTGTACATATAGCATTATATGGAAATATTTTTTTGTGTAAACTTTTGCGATTGAAAACTAAAATCTGGGATCAAAATCAATGCGAAAACCAAGTCACAATATTTCCATATTAAGACCTCCTTATCCTACTACCTCCTCATAACGTAATTGCATCCTCAATTCATACTTTATTGCATCAAAAGATACATGTCATTATCAAAGATCAAATTAGGGTGAACATCTCACAATGAGGTAACTACCTAAGTCAAGGGTTCTAATTAGATAGACAAAATTGAAATAGTCAGATTCTAACTAACTTGGCTCTGATACCATGTAATAAGGAGTGAGATCCCAGAAGGGAATGACTCCCTAATAAAAGTTTGAAGAGCAAAACTCCAGTCCAAACACACCAAAAGATATGTTGGAGTGGGTGTAAAATTTTTAGATCTTATTAATGGTATTCAAAACAGCAAAGTATAACATCAGATGTAAAATATTTATTATATTTAATTTCTCATAAGGTTACAAAAGAACATATTAAACTTACTTGTGAAGGTACATCATAAGGATCCATGTAGATAGAAATCTAAACCACATCATGATTGTCTCCAAGCTTAACTCCTTATGCTAAATCCATAACTTTAAGCCAAGTCCTTCATATCCTTCACCTAGGGTTGGAAGCATACCCTAGTAAGAAGAGAAAAAAATAGAAGACATTAGCAAATGCTGGTATGTGCATATTAAAGTAAATTGAGCAATATATGGAGTAATGGACATCAAATAAAGTGAAGCTTCCCATAGAAGAAATAAGTACCACTCAAATGGGTATCAAGAGAAAAGAATCACAATAAAATGATATTTGCCATTAAAATAACATATAAAAAATGCCACATAAGCACATATAAAGAATTAGGGCACATAACCCATCATCAATGATCATCATCATGCATGCATGTGAGATACGCATATCCCCATAACAATATCACAACAAAGTCAGCCAAGTCTCATAAACTTGAAACCTGGTAGAGAATGACATACTACTAAACTCCCAATACATATAAAAGTGGGCCAAACCTCACAAATTTGAAACACGTGTATGGGGCCACCTCCATCCCAAAAATAACAGGAGCATACTGCCCTGAGTAGGAAATACACATCTGCCTAAAAACCAATGAAATTACACTACTCTAGTGCTACTGAATCACATAGAATGTTTAATGTAGAGGCAAGTATAAATTATATTCAGATAATACAAAATTAATCACCTCATAAGTCACCAACATATACATCCACCTCACAAGTGGGAAAAAGACATCAGATGTCATCATATAGAGTTCCACCATGAACAAAGCTTAATAAAGATTCCAAGAGAGTGTCAAATCAATTAATACAATCATAAGATCAGTAACAAGACAAGGTACTTCACATGAAGCATGTTTTTCAAAAGAACATATATTGTGTAGGCTAATGTCCATAGGACCAAGAGACATAAGAAAGTAGGTGCATAGCTCAATAAGAATAATGTGGTTTGCAAACATTCCTCAAATTTAGAGTCTATCAAGCCAAGTCACTTCTAGGATTAAAACTAGGCCTCCAAAGAACCTATTATGCATATATGTTGAATTTAAGTCAATTTCATATTCATTACTCAAACCATAAAAACCACCATTTTATGTTTATGTGAATTAGGTTATGGAAATGATTCCATTTTTAGATTATATTATTATGAGTTCAAAACATATTTTATTATATTTTTATGACTTATAAATAGTTAGTATTGAATTTTGCAAGTTATCACATAATTAGAAAAGTCCATGAAAAATCACATATTTTTAACATTAGATTTAGGAAACAAGATTAGTACCATTGGATAGCTTAGATTTTTCTTATTTAAAATCATATTTTATTGTAATTTCAGGGTTATGAATAATTAAATACGAATTTTCAAAAACCAACAAATCTGAGAAATCCATGTCATCATCTGACCAGCGAGAAAGTAAGAGATAGAAAGAGTGGCTTTCTGAATTGGTCCAGTCAGTGGCGGCCAACCGGCCAAGTCAAAGGCCAATGAAGAACTCTAAATAAAAAGTAAAACAAGGGCAATTAGATAGTATTGCCCAAGCAAGGTGTGACAAAACATAAAACCAAAATGAGGCAGAATCGTAAAATACACATCGATCATCTTCTTCGCAGAACTCAAGAACTGAGATTCTAGAGGCCTGATTTATGGGTCATCCTACACTCTATACTAGTACATATAACACCTTTAGCGTTGGATAAATAAGCCTTTTGATGTTGGTTTCGAAGCAAAACCCAAGTGGGTAACACTAAAAGTAGACTCCTTCAGCGTCGGTTACATAACCGATGACACAAAGCCTTCCCCGATTGCAACCCAAATCAAAAGCACCAGCGGTTGGACCATAGGCGTCAGTGATTAGTTATAAAACCGACACCACTTCCCATAGGTGTTGGTTTTCTAAAAATAACATACGCCTATGTTTTTTTTCTTATCAGCTTGCAGGCCTGCTGTCCAGCTGGTCAGCAGGATGTAGAACCTACAGTTCACTTCTGAACTATAGGTTTACAACATCCTTTGATTTCAGTCAACAACATGCCACAAACCTGTAATATTAACAAGATGGACAATATTATAATATGGATCATGTGATTCACACACATGTATAAGCACATTTAATTCAATATTCATCACACACATGTAGAAACTTGTTGTTCCATCTATCATCATCATATCAGACTATATAATATTGGTTGAATTGTATTGATTTCCATTGAAAAATACCTATTTTTATCAAACTGATTTCAATTCAAATATGTTTGGTTACACAACAGAAATTAAATTCAATATTATAAAAATGTAGGCTTACTTTAGTCGCAGTTAGTTTGTATTCGTAATACAAATGCAAAATGAAAGTGAAAATGAAAATGACATTGTTATAAACATGCAGTGGTGTTGTTGTCCAAAATAGTAACTAAACAAGGGGGTTGTTGTACCTCTAAAAATGCACATAAGTAATATAACTTGGAAGAGAGAGACACAACTAGACTAGATACACAACTTAAACAATAGCAACATTGTCCAAAATTAGCAATTGTGAGGGCCTTTTCATTGTGGTGGTCTTCCCCTGTAGTTTTAACAACAAAAAATAGCTATGAAGTTTGATTTTAAGACCAAAAGTAGAAACACAAGATAAGACAGGAAAGTAAATTTGTTGCTTGGACCTATCTTGGTTTTTTTTATGTTAAGGCGGCGCGTAGCTCATCATTATATTTAGATGAATATGAACTGATTATGATAGGAAAATCGACGGTGCCAAAAGGAATAAAATAATCGGGTGTGTTCTCATCATCATCATCATCATCATCATCGTCATTGATATCCTCTATCGAGTACTCAAATCATTTGAGATGATCGGGCATCTCGTTGTTGATGTTGGTTATCCAACCTTGATGGTATTATGGTCAATCAGACGAAGAAAAATCATGTCACTACGGCCCAATAACATCTTCCTAACCTACTCGCACCAACTGGATGTGGATATAGGATTTCCAACATCATTGTACTTAACAGTGATAACAGAAGTTGAATTTCCAAAATTTAGGTACACTTCACCAGCCTTGTAGCATCTTCCATTTAGATAATGCCAATGTTTAGGTATAGTGAGTTGTGCTAAGGAACAATCGTCTAGGATGATGTCCAACTGTTCTTCATCAGGGAATAGTAACATTGGGGTAGAGGCCCAGGCCATGGTGACTATTGAAGATCTAGATGTTATGCCTACAACAATGTAAAATAATGTTGAGAAAAAGTAATTTAAAAAGTACTAATAATAGGCAACAACATGGGTTATTTCATATTCATGACGGAGAAATAATTGTTTCATACAAATACATAACATATTTTCTGCGTAGTTAACTACAAACGAAGCAAACATAGTCAATCAAATACAAATCAAAATTCATTGCACTAAGTTATTCATTATATTTGTTAAACTGAAAAATAAATGTGTAGTCGATAGTACATAGTGAAATAAACATGGGGGTAGAGGCCCATACCATGGTGGAATAAACTGAAAAACCAATTATACATTACATTTTGAAATTACTTAGCACCATCACCATCATCATTGAAATTACTTAGCATACAAATCCTTGAATCAAACATTCGATTACATAAAAATCACAAATAACTTTTTTTGTTTACATATTTTGAACAAGCAACTAAAGATGTTTTCATTAGCCAACAATAGTTGTAACCATTTTGCATGAGATAGGTTAAATGTCATATATGTCAAACTAGGGAACCATGTAAGAGATACTAATGAAAGCTACCTCTACTGATCCCTTCCACATTAAGAGCATAACTTTTTACAACAATGTATCACATCCATCTTATTTAATTACTTAGCAACATAGAATTTATGTTAGAATCTTATTTAATTACTTAGCAAATGATGAAAGTTGCATTTGTACACATGGACAAGAATGATTACATGTGTGTCAATGAACTGTGCATGGATATGTGTGCATATGTGTTGGGTTTTAGGGGAGGCAGAGAAGGCAGCTGAAACAAAACATTTCTTCTCCCAAACCCAAAATAAAGGAATTGAGTCAACGTCTATAGATTAGGAAGGATGGTTTGTAGAGGCATACCTTATCCGGAGGCTTGCTCGGCGACATTATCTCACGGCTTGCACAGTCTTCACCTCCAGATTTGGACGGTGTCTGTGCAACTCCTGGTCTCACAGGGACTGTCGGGATTGACAGCTGTCCTCCAAGCGGCAGAAGTCTCCCTCCTCTGAAGTAGTCCACATGGACCACCTGGAACTCTGATCTCCTTATCCCATAAGGAATCGGAAGGAGTCACACCCTCCTGTCAGCGTACTAGTCACCAACACACTCTCCTGGAACCATTTGCTTTTCTGTAGTTGTCTTTCCCTTGTTGTACCTCCCTTATTGGGTAGCACTTGCTCAGGCTCTCTCTCGGTTACCAAAACCAAAGAGAACGACAACTTTACAAAGCAACTGGTGTTCTGAGTTGTTGTTCCTGAGAAGCCCCCAATACCCCTATATATAGGAGGGTCATGGGACAGGGTTCTCTACCTCGGGCAATGTGGGATTAAACAAGAGTAGAAGGGTTCGAGATTTTCCACAAAACGAGCAACTTGCGCCAACTGAACCGATCGTTTCACACCCTAAAACGATCATTTCAGACCTTGAGCCGATTGTTTGGGACATGAGCCGATCGTCTGGGGCTCTGAGCCGATCGGCTAGACCTCTGAGATGATCGGTTCGTGGTCCTGATCCAACTCAAATTGACTTTCAAATTGTTTTCTGATCAATCAAATATTAATCCTTGTCCAAATTGAATTTGTGCAAATGAAAAAATTGTATTTGCAAAATAGTCTTTTGACTTTCAAAATGATCTCGATTGGTCACATGAGTCGACCAGTTCAACAATTGAGTTGATCATTTAATGACACATGAGCCGATCAACTCACAACATGAGCCGACCAGTTCACCAACCTGAGCCAATCAGTTCAACCCATGAGCCGATCGGTTGGGGCAAAAGACTATGCAAAATCAGTCAATCGTAGTTTCAATCAATCTAATACTCCAATCAATCTGTCCAACACCTTCAACACTATGATTCTGAGTTATCAATTGATTGAGTCTTTAATTGAACTACTAAACTACTTTAGTAATCAATCTAAACATTGTTTGTGGATAAACTCATCTTCCAGGTTAAATCCTATGTGTGTGACCTTGCAGGTCCATTTCAGGTTGGTAGTGAAAGTCCATGACACTTATGACTTCACAAACAAAGATTGGCGCCTAGTCACACATCAGTGCTACCCAAGTGAAAAGGAAAGTTGGAGAACAACTTTCAATCCTACAATCTGTGAATGGTCTTACAGCAAAAGTATAATTCCTTTGTCACTGATATCCCGAATGAACTCAAGGCATGGAACAGTCATCCTTTTAACGTTCATTCACATTCTTGATCTCATAGTAGATTGGAGGAGATATGTATGACATCAATATCACATATTGATTCACACATGCGTGCATGCCTATCTCAATCCTACTCATCAAGTGGCCATGGATATCAAACTCCCTCAGGAGGGATAAATCCCATATCTGTCACTCACCCCTCAAAAGCCCCATGTGTCAAAGTCACCCAATCATCACCTTTATAACAACCCATGTTTCAGGATTGCATTTGATGATGTTAAAGTGTACCCAACGACATGTGTTGAGTGTAGTGATTTTAGGTCAAAGAATCACACTCACCACCATCATTGTGAGAACTGACGGTGACTACCATGTCATGATTCCATGTGTCAAACTCACGGTGGGTCTGTCCGGTATACTTGTTCTCTAACAAGTACCTATGTGTTTCGTTTGATATCTCCATATCATGACTAATGAGATTCTGTCATCAACCAACACCACAATCTAGTCTTGTGTGTCATTGTTGTCTATCTACCTTCCACAATGAAATCTGACTAGGGACATAATAAGAATGTACAAACTCCTAGCATCTGTATGATCTCATCGTTCAGGTCCTTAACCTGAAAGAATACATCATTGAGTATTGTCATTCTCTAGACATTCAATCTGTTCTATCATTATCTCATATGATTGAACCAGAAAGAATCAGAAACTTGCCTTTGATGCTTATCAAATCAATCTTAATGTATCCCATCAATCATCCCATGATTGGCTCTCAGGGCATACATACCAACAGACTCCTACTTGCAATGTGAGCCAATCACCCTTGAATCATATTCTTTGTGATCTTCAAACGTGTCCCACATGTTACTCTGCTCTAGTGCTAACATAGTGAGTTATGGCAACACCTTGACAAAGTCAGTATTAACTGCATGTCTCTCATCTCTTCGTTGTACGTCACACGTACGAGATGGAGTTGTCATAATATGCAATCTAGAATGCCTTTGCTAACCTTTAGCCACATTGCATGACCAAGCACTCCTAACTTGTCATCAATGACCAGAATATCTATAAGTTCATCTCATGAACTTCTAGATCCATATAGTATGCACTAATGTTCTCTAACACACATATACTCAACATTTCCTTTCAAACGGCTTTCTTGGAACGTTTGCATTTATCAACAAACATTCACTTTTATATATCTCATATATATTTTGCAATTAATTTTCTATCCTTTTCAGAAGTTTGCATCAATGTAACTCTTTATAGTGAACCCTTCCTTATTTCCATAGAACTAGCACTTCTCAAGTACTTATCAAGTTCTTATGGTATTTCAATAACCCTTACTAGAACCAGATAGACATCCACTCGTCATGTCCCACATACGAGTTATCAGGATGAGCACATCATATTGTCATGTCCTACATACAAGTTGATGAATGCATTTTATTCTTTCTATGTCCTATACATGCAAGATAATGGGATGATTACATACATCATAGATCCATATCTATTCTTAGTGTTCCCATTCTTCATAAGAATTGGACACTTGTCCTTGGGATACCAACTCCATGTAATATGGCTAGGTTTTCTCCCACTGAATTTGTGCACACTGAACCCTTCAATATAGATTTCTAATGTATGCTTTCTCTTTTTAGGTCAACAAGTTTTTTAGAACTATCTCTATAGATCTATATTCCTATCACATAAGAAACGTCTCTATCTTCCCTAAAGATAATTTCCACTTTGGATTTCCATTCTATAACATCTCATTCCTCGTCGACATGTGGAATGCAAATACACTCCCACTAAATCACATATTCATTCTTTGTCTTTGTCATATCAGTCAAACCCTTTGACCATATTATCAAAGTAAAGATCACAGTTCGGAGTTGCTTGTACTCAATCAATCACATTGATTAGTCCATTGTAACTTATAGACTTCATTTGCATTAATGGATTCATAAACCTAGTAGGTTGTGTCACGTACACATCCTTGTTTTATTCCTCATAGGAATGCGGTTTTAGTATCCGTATGCAAATCTCTCAGTCATTAAGTTGCAATCAACAAGCATCATCCTACTCAAAATGTTATTCATGTGTCTTAATTCTTAAGACTCATTTGCACTCATGGATTTCATCCCAATGGGTGCTACCATCAAGGTCATACCTTATGGTTTACATGGAAGTCATTTATGATGTAATGGTCATAAACCATAACTCAAAATCTGGTTCCTCATATTCATATAGATAGTTGACTCATCACATGACCAACTCATCACATAGATAATTGAGGTGTATCTGTCAAGGATATAAAAACTCACAACTCGCTGTGATTCTTAATGTCCTTTATTAGTGTGGGGTATTCTTTCTTTAAGAAGAAGTTAGTTAGTTGATAATCATCCTCTAACTCCTTAGAGTATGACTCCTTTTGATTTAGACATAACCATGCCCTAATCATGAGTATACTATGTTACACTATCATAATCACTCACAAGGTTCTCAAACATTTAGTCTATGTTTTTCATTCATTGATCTCATCAAGAATTAACACTTTACCAAATTCATACTTCATCTATCATATTCTTGAACACTTCAAGATATTCATATTGGTATTTCTCTAAACACCACTTGAAGTACTAGCATTTTCCCCAATAGGTATGTAAATACATCTCATGTACTATACCTAATAGGATAATCATTCTCCCACTATCATTAGTGAATATTGATTAATCATATCTATGAGATTCATATCTCTAACTAGTTCTCTAACCAAAAGTGTGATGTCCCCAAATTTTTTAAAACTTAATCTAATGTGTGACGTCCAAATTTGAAACCCTCACCTCAGCAAGAATCCCAATTTAAACACACACACTAGGCTAAGAAGAAGAAAATCGGAGCACGTCAGAAGGAAACAATCAGTAGCACATGCACATGAACAATAATAAAACCATATACACATGTTCACCATTCAACATATAATTACAACATGAATTGTTACAACATTTGATATTACATATTGAACATCAAACTTATACATATACATGTACTACTACTAAACTACATGATCTTAAGACAGCAGGTCCACATGTACATCAGCTCACCACACAACTCTCAACTATATTGGATCTTCAAGAGCATAACCAAAACCTAAACAAAACATTACATGCGGTACACGTCAGCACAATATTCAAGAATATTGTACTGAGTACGCCTACATGTCTTTTATAAACTTCTCATCATATCTTGGCAATAAGATAAAACTAATACTTGCCAGTAACAGAAGAATATAAGAAAAGTGTATACTTGCACAAAGATATTCATTTGAAAAAGAGAACACATATATTTTAAGCACATTTCCATCATATATCTCGTGTGTCTTCCACCAAGTGGCTTTGACGTCTTCAGGCCTTATGATCTACCACCAAGTGGTTTGTGATCATTATACAAACATCATATGATCTACCACCAAGTGGTTTGTGATCATTATGCATGTGCTCTACTACCAAGTGGTTTATGAGCTATATTATGATGGAACATCTATATTATGTTTGCAGGTGTTCATATCCATAAAAATGGAAATTCTAGCAACATATCATACAAGACAATCATTTCAATCAATACCATATGCCAAGTCTTTACTACCATATAACACAAGCATAATGTATAATAAGCCAAGCAAGAGGTAATGGCGTACTTTCCAAAGAGATATCCTAATCACATATTCCTGATGTCCTCTATATCTTTATTAAACCTGATCAAGACAAGATCATACACTATCATCAGGTTCTCATCTTCTTACCTCTCATCTTAACCCTATTTGTGTTCATTAGGGTTTCACTTAGTTCATTGAGATATGTGCAACATTACTTGCATTCTTCTCTTAGGTTTATCTTACTAATGTCATATTCCATATTATGATTCATTATCTGAATATTATCTTCCATAGCATTTTTGTGCACATATTAACCTTAGGTTACAATATCATTAACCTAAATTAGGGTTTCATCACATGTATTATGGGTCATCTTCAAATAACATCAATTCCATGAATCTAACTGATATCCGAGTTACATATTAGCCTCACATTACTGATATAAACCTACTCTATAAATGTTAATTAATTATTAAGCATGTATGCATTTATTGTATATTAATTAGGGTTATCATCCCTAATTAACCATATAAAGCAAATTACATGATTTCGTACATCAACATGACCATATCTTACATCATACGCATTATAAACATAATT
Source organism: Alisma plantago-aquatica (assembly GCA_963693085.1). Taxonomy (NCBI): domain Eukaryota; kingdom Viridiplantae; phylum Streptophyta; class Magnoliopsida; order Alismatales; family Alismataceae; genus Alisma; species Alisma plantago-aquatica. Next base: position 253,063,106 of record OY856411.1, read on the forward strand.
TATGATCTACTGGTATATTTCCATAATTTTATATCATCATTTTATATTTATTACTCATAAAAGAAGCATAATACATCTTACATGATATCACTATTAACAAAGCATCCAAAGGCTGAAAAGGTGGTTCCATGTTGTTCTACTCATTTTTATGAACGTTTTGGTACCTTGTTTGTAATTTTCTGATCAAATGGCTATTTACTGTGACTTATATAAGTTCTGGGTAATATAGAGGATAAATACCTTTTCTGGCCATTCCATCGTCACCATGTGGCCTCCGCAGGCGTGGCTCGCTCCTTTGCTGCCTTACGGTGGGCAAGTTTGGTTTTGTGGTGGTTCACTACCTTCTGAACCCAGTATAAGGATGCCTGGACCCGGTTCATCCTTCTTTCTCCGTTTCTAGTGAACACGAGCCTGCTTTTCTCTAGATCGCAGAGTCAGGTCTTTGTTCCTCCCATAACTCAGTTGTCGCCGCCTGGGATGGACTCCGATGAGGACTCAATGGATCTCAGATGATCTCTACCCTCTTCTAAGGGACTCATCCCTTTGACATTGTGCTTCTACTATGAAGGACTCCTCATTCTCAACTATAGAGCTTTACGACCATGATCTCACAGCGGGGAAGTCCTCCTTGCGGAGATGGAGGATCTGTGCCCGACACCCGCGTTCCTCTAGGAACGCCGTTGCTAGGTGCTTCTGGGTCAGAAAAGAAGCGAGAGATTAGCCACTTGGTGCGCTGCTGATGTAGGATACTGCTCCAGCGACGCAGCTGCCGCCTCTAATCTCTTCCCAGTGTGGTTTCTAGGTTCTTTTGTGCTAACAGGTCCTATGCCTAGCCGCCGTCATGAGCTTGGACTCGTAGCTGTTCTATGTTGGTATGTATGCCAATAGAGCAAGTCATATGATGATTGTAATTGGATACTTTGTAAATGATTTGAATAATAATAAAGGCAATTTCCGATCTATATGTTTAAACTATTTCTGAGATGATGGTGTAACATGATAGATGTCTAAAGAATGGTTTTACTCAATGACGTATGATTTTAGGTTCATGACCTAAATGATGAGATCATACAGATGTTAAGAGTATACATTCTTGTTTGGTTCCTAGTTGGTTGTTATTGTGGAAATAACCATAGACATCAATAACACTGAAGACTAGATTGTGTGTTGGTTGATGGCAGAATCTCATTAGTCATGATATAGTGATATCAAACCAAACAAATAGGTACTTGTTAGAGAACAAGGTACCAGACAGACCCACCGTGAGAGTGACACATGGAACCATGACTTGGTAGTCACAGTCAGCTCTCACAGTGATGGTGGTGAGTGTGATTCTTAGACCTGAAATCACTACACTCAACACATGTCGTTGGACACACTTTGACATCATCAAACACAGTCCTGAAACATGGGTTGTTATAAAGGTGATGATTGGGTGGCTTTGACACATGGGGCTTTTGAGGGGTGAGTGATAGATATGGGATTTGTCCTTCCTGAGGGAGTTTGATATCCTTGGCCACTTGATGAGTAGGATTGAGAAAGGCATGCGCATGCACATGTGAATCAATATGTGATATTGATGTCACACACATCTCACCCAGTCTGCTCTGAGATCAAGGAAATGAATGAATGTTGATAGGATGAATGTTCCATGCCTCGAGTTCATTCAGGATATCAGTGACAAAAGAATTATACATTCACTGTAACACCATTCACGGATTGTAGGATTGAAAGTTGTTCTCCAACTTTCTATTTCACTTGGGTAGCACTGATGTGTGACTAGGCACCGCTCTCTGCTTGTGAAGTCATAAGTGTTATGGACTTTCACTGCCAACGTGAAATGGACATGTAGGGTCACACACATAGGATTTAAGCTAGAAGAGGAGTTTTGTCCACAAACAATGTTTAGATTGATTACTAAAGGAGTTTAGTAGTTCAATTAAACACTCAATTAATTGATAGCTCAATATCATAATGTTCAAGGTGTTGGACGGATTGATTAGAGTGTCGGATTGATTGAAATCACAATTGACTGATTCTGCACAATTTGCACTCCCAACTGATCGGCTCATGTGATGAACCGATCGGCTGCGCCTGGTGAACTGGTCGGCTCAAGGGTTGAGTCGATCGGCTCATGGTCAGGGTGAAACGATTGCTTCAAGTGTTGAAACGATCGGTTCAACTGATGCAAACGAGCATGTTGGGAAAGTAAGATTGGTGAGAATTTTCTTTTCGTTTCACTTGCCCATTTTGATTGGGAAATAGGATTGGTATTTGATACCAATTAGAAACAAAAGAAGGAAAGTCAATCGGGAACTGGTCAGGACCACGAATCGATCGGTTCAGAAGTGAACCGACCGGCTCATGGGTCCCAACCGATCGGTTGATGTGTCAACCGACCAGTTCAGGTCCCCAACCAACCGTTTCAGTTGTGAAACGATCGGTTCAGGTTGCGAGTTGGTTGTTTTTTTGGAAAATCTCAAACCCTTCTACTCCTGCTTTTAGTCCCATATTTCCGGGGACAGAGAACCCTATCCCATGACCCGCCTATATATATAGGGGTATTGGGGGCTTCTCAGAGTACAACTCAGTGCAAGCTGGTTGCTCTGCAAAGTTGTCGTTCTCTCTAATTTTGGTAACTGAGAGAGCCCGAGCAAGTGCTACCCGAAAAGGGAGGCGCATCAAGGGAAAGACAACTGCAGTTGCAACTAGAAGTAGGAGAGTGTGTTGGTGACTAGTACGCCAACAGGAGGGTGTGACTCCTTCCAGTTCCTTGTGCGATAAGGAGATCAGAGTTCTAGGAAGTCTGTGTGGATGACTGCTGAGGCGGGAGACCTCTGTCGCTCGGAGGACAACTGTCAATCCCGACAGTCCCGGTGAGACCAGGAGTCTTCAGTCCCGATGCGACCAGGAGCTGCACAGACACCGTCCAAGACCGAAGGTGAAGACCGTGCAAGGTGCGAGGTACTGTCATCGAGAAAGCCTCGGGACAAGGTATGCATCCACAAACCATCTTTCCTATTGTATAAACGTTGATGCGATTCCTTATGTTCTCTGTTTTGAGGAGAAAATTTTTGTTTCCGCTGCTTCTATGCCTCCCCTAAAACCTAACAGTGGTATCAGAGCCAGGTTAATTGTTCTATATTTTAGGATTATTGATATGATCGATTTTGGTTTATTGCCTTTATTTATTGCATACGATGCGAATAAAATTGGCTTTATGCATGTCCAATCCACAAATCCCAAATATACATATATGATATGTAATATTAATGCACTCGATACACGTCGCCCTTAAACGAGTTTTGTGGTGGATGTGTAGCATGATTATGGCCTATAAACCCCTATATCTGTGTGTGGTTGTATGTGGTTGCTAGCATCTCGGTCTGCGTAGTGATTCCCCTTCTCCTATTCCTGATGTAACTCAAAATAATTCGAGAATTCTTTTCCTACCTTTTCTCCCCCCGAATGTAACTCGGGGTTTCACAATTAAATTGTAAATATGATAGATTTTATTTCCTGTTATGTCAAAGAACGGAGGATGACCTGAGACGATCGGTTCAAGGCATGAACCGATCAGTTGGTGATCTAGACGGCCAGTTCGAGGAACCAGATGAGTGGGTGGTGACCTGATGAGATGCACGGCGACCAGTGAACCGATCAGCTGGAGGTGCCAGTCGATCGGCTGGTGGCACCCGAACAACCAACCTGATGGCGAGCCGATTGGTCATGGAGATGAGCTGATTAGACCCAGAAAGGCAGGCACAGATTTCATCTTGTACAGATTGCATGTGATGTAGACCTAGATGACTGTGATTCTTCTTGGATCGAGGAACCACAATAGGATGTCCATAATCATTGCTCTTTATCGTTTTGCATGTTTTCTGTGGGATATAGCATGTATAAGATACTTACTATATATTGTGGTGATTGGATATGTATATGTATATAAAAACTAAATCCCTCATTAAATATTAAGTTTTTAGATGCCTTCCAAATGCGACACACATGAAAAGCTTGATCGACCAAGTGTGGGCACACCCTAGCATGGTGCACCGTCTATCTCGTGGAAGCGTGAAGGCTGAATGTGTGGGTCTACCCTAGCAGGGTGCATATTCATCGTGTTGGCTTTGGGTCGAACTTAACAAGGTGACCTAGATATGATCTAGAACCTTGAGGCATGGAGATGATCATGGCAAGGAGTTGCATATGACATCTTTCAAAAGTTGCATATGATGCAATTGGCAAGAGTTGCCTACCTAAGAGATCTGAGTTGTGGGTGACATCCCTAGCTGGTCCATGGCTCAGAGGATTTCAGGATCTTGACCCACTAGAAGATTGTACGCTGCAATCTTCTGAATTGATAGTGAGGGCTATCAATTTGAGTCAAAATAGTGGGATCAGTAATTAATAAAAGACCTAATTAACTATCGTCAAATTTATTCAAATCAAATCAAAAGGAGTTTTGACAAATGCAAATTTTCTCTTGTAGAATGGAAAAAGAATCATCTTTTAAAATGGGAAAATTAATTGAGAATAAATTCCATAACTGGTTGAGGACTGTGAGAAGTGTTCTGTACAATCCAGATATACCAGGAGCCTTTGAATCCACTCTATGTACGCTTAATGCGTTGGTGAAGAAGAAAGAAAGTTCATTGATAGAGATCAATGGAACGAAAGGTAAGGGAGAGAAGGGTTCTCTCGCCAAACCAATTTCTTCTACATGGAGAGGATGGAAGGAACGATGGAAGAAGAAGTGGGAGATAGAGATCTCTACTTCTAGTGTATACATGATAGAGATTAACTTTACTACTTCTTCATCATGGGTACTTGATATCGGATACGGATCTCACATTTGTTCAAATGTGAAGGATCTTAAGAGAAGTAGGCCTTTGGGGAAAGGCGAGGTTGAACTACGTGTTGCTAATGGGGCAAGGGTTGCCGCCAGTGCCATAGGAACCTATGAGTTAACTCTACTAAGTGGGCTAATAATAGAGTTGAAGAACTACTATTATGTACCTGCCATAAATAGGAACATCATTTCCATCTCTTGTTTGGACAAAGATGGATTTGAATTTCTTAATAAGAATGGAAAATGTTCCATTTCTAAAGATGGGATCTTTTATGGAAGTGCCCCAATGTCTTATGGTCTATACTTGATAGATTTGGAGACAAGTGTATACAACGTAAACACCAAAAGGCAAAAACTCAACGACACAAACAAAACATATCTCTGGCATTGTCGTCTAGGGCACATAAATGAGAAGCGCATTTCTAGACTCCATAAAGATGATTATCTAGACTCTTTCGATTATGAATCAATAGAGACATGTGAATCTTGTTTATTGGGCAAGATGACTAAGACTCCCTTTTCAGGTAAAGGTGAGAGAGCTCGTGATCTATTAGGACTCATACTGTCACGGAACCGGAATCCCAGTCCATGAACCAAACGTATACCAAAGGCGAAATGCGGAAGCGTAAAGCTTAGCACACATGAACAGATAACAAGATAAAGGCACCAACATAATCTCAACAATCAACAAGATATATTAAGGAACATCATTATATTACATGATTTGAATTACATATTCAAGAGTCACTTTGTACAAGTCTGCTCATGTATACTATATCTGGATCTTACAACAAGTACACCTAGCAAAGCTCACCGAGCCATCAACCTTCTAGCCATCTCTGGACCTAAAAACAACATACGAGAAATGGGTCAACACACGAGGTGTTGAGTATGGGCCGAAAGATACACATATATATAAACTTTGCATAATTTTGAAAAGATTTCAAGACTAAATGAACAAGAATAAATATGTTAATTGTTTAACAAAAGCGAAACCATATTTTATGTCATTTCACTCCATTATACCAACAATATCAAACATGTTTAAGGCCTTTGACCAACTTCCCGTCGGAAGGGTCCGTAAGGGTGCTCAAGCTTATCTAACCCTTTTATACGAGAGGGACCTCAAGGTCGTAACCAAGAGCCCTTTATCAACAATATTATAATGGAGTTCCAAATATATATGTGTTCAAGTTATAAAACAGACGAAGCAAACATCGAGTATGACATATCGATACTACATGGCAATATTTGAGAAAATAGACAAACAAGCATATAATATGTCTTTTCAAGCAAGAAAGCGGTAGTCATATAACTAGATAAGGCCCATACCTGATTTAGAGATTTCATAACCTAACATATCCTTCACCATCTATCCACATGCCAAACCTGATTAAGAACAAGATTACATATATGCATTAGATTCTCATCATTAACCCTAATTAGATGCATTTTAGGGTTTTGGCCAAGGTGGGTTCCAAGGTTGGTTATTAGTTCATTATATGACATTGTACTGATTTAGAGGTCATCATGATGGTGTGGTTCAAGTTTCATATCATTCTGAGGTTCCACGAATTACATATGACCATTTCAAGATTCAAGTTCCTTAGTACATTAAAGGATCAAAGACTCATAGTAGAGTAATCAAGGTCAAAGATAATCAAGACATGAGATTTAGACAAGATGCAAGATTAGCTCAGCAAGATATAGATACATGAATTGTATTCGAGAAATATAGCAACTTTGATCAAGATCATACATTAAAGTTCAAGGACAAGTCACATAGTGCAAATGGGAGTAACTCTCTCTTAAGCTATAAGGGTGATAAGGACCTCCTACAGATCAAAGATGTACTAAAGGTTTTGATTTCATGATTAGGTAGATAGATGATCATTAAAGGTTCAAGCTTTATCACTTAGGTGCATTGAATGAACTCAACATGGATAAAGTTATCATTTTCAAGAAATCAGGGGAGTAAACATTAGAATTAGGACCTGGAACCATGACCAATTGGTAGGTCTCGTCGAGCTGATCAATTTGGTATATAAAATGGCCATAATTGGATTAGGGGGCTAGGAGTTACAATTTTTGTAACATTTACATCAAGAACTTTGGAGAAGTGAAGAGGGCCATTACCATGTCATTTATGCGCCACCAGCAACTGTGGATTCCCCATCCTGCGGTCCACGTTGCGCACCTATGTCCATCATCACTGGGCTACTTGGTCACAGCAGCCAACGATACCAGATGCCATCAGCCGCTCACCATCGCAGCTCCTCACTTCTGACCCACGCTGCCCGTGAGATCACCGCTACCGAGCTGCTGAGGGATGCTCGCGGTCGCCAGGAGCCGCCGCCCACCCAGAACGCCCGATCTCCATCCCTTATTCACCACCCTCCCACCTTCCGCTGCGCTGATACACGATTCCTCTGTTCTGTGTTCAGAACAGAGGATGAACGGAGAGCATCAACAAGCCCTGAATGGGAAGTGTCCAAGCGGCGACGGGGTTAAGGTGCTTCGGCCGCCTAAGTCGTTGTGTACCCGCCACCATTGTGGGTGTAGCAGCCGCCGTTGCTGCTTACTAGGCTAGCATCAAACTCAAGCAGCAGAAGGCACAGCCGCTGAGGGGTTAGGGAAGAAAGGCTCAAGAGCGGAGGAGGAAAATAAGAATAGGAACTAGGGTTCGATGGGGGCGGGTTATATATATTTGGTAAGTTAGGGTTTGGGATCATGCCCCCCTTCCGTTACCCAATCTGGTGGAGGCGGAGAGCATTTTTTCAGTCATTCGTCAGTTTCCAGAAGAGGGAGAAGAGAGGAGGGAACAAGAAGATGGGCTACAGTGTTGTATTGGGCCTATGTGGCCGGCCCAACAGAGGTAAAGGCATAGAATTGAGCTAAAACAAGGTATAAAAAGAGTAGATCTTAGGAAAATCATAAGAAATCATAGGAAGGTCCAAAAGGTCTCAAATTTGGATTATAGCTTCATAACATGGTTTAGAACAAGTGTGCAAAATATAAAATCAAAATAATCACGTATGATCAACAATTTAAATCAAAGGGTTCAAGAGTATAACAGCACTAACATTTCATGCATATGTGTATCATATTGACTCAAGATGTGAAATCTTTGACTTTAGTGGACATTATAGAGCAACTAAGGTCTCAGATCATCAGAGAGAGAGAGAGAAAGTACAAGATAGGAGAGAGAAAATTCAGGTTGTCACATCCTTCCCTCCTTCAAAGAAATTTCGTCCTCGAAATTCAACCAAGATCATAGTTAAGAGTCAAAGCCAAAATCCATTTAGTCTAGGTTTCCAACCATAGTTATCAAGGCATTTTGCATGATGGGTTCACACTAGGTTATCCTCATCAAGGGTGTACTCATCTCAATCATATACATATTACTTATTGTTCCATCGCAATGTGACATCATCATGGTATTAGGGTTTACCCATCCTTTAGTATCCATATATCAGGGTTTTGTACTAATCTTCATACACGACTAGGGTGTATTATCAAAATCTATGTTATCACTTCTCAAAATAATCATGTTTATGACTTCAAACAAGACTATCATCGAGTGTGTATCTCGTCTTTATTCTAGATTTCAAGCATGATTTTGTTTTCCCCAAAATTTATACCAACTCTACTCAATTATGTTCATTATTTCAAATCTAAAAATTAGACAGTTTATTCATCATGTTTATTCAAGTTATGACCTCAAGATCATCGGCATATCATATATTTTTTTTTTCCATTAGGTATGAGATTGGGCACGTTACTCCTGATTTTTCAAGCTAAGATTTCATGACATCATCATATTAATTTCATGATTTCAAGACTACATCTTTTATGTATAGTATGATTTCATACTAGTTCTAGATTATGAGAGTGGCTATTGCACATTTATCAAAATTTGAACTTAAGTGAGATTCTTTCATGTATCGAGCATCATTCGAGGAATAACATTATCATCAACATCAAGGTTTTGAAACTTTCTCACTTGTATCAGAAAGAGCTCCACAAGCTCAAGCCGCTCAAGCTAAGATATATATATATGTCCAACAAGACATGTTAACCAAAATTTCTACCCGTAACATAAATTTCTATCCATCTTAAGGGTAACCACTAGATTCCTTTACATGCAACTACTAACCCGAGTATGAGGCTCATCATAGATATCACACATCATATACATCATCTTGGGTCTTGGGACATCTCCCTCACCTATATACATATATCAAGCATCAAATTTTCAATTTCCTCTCTCTAGGGTTAGATATTTTCATAGGACATCTAGGGTTCAACGCTTTCAAGGAAACCACACACTAGGTCACTCAACTCCTATACTTAGAAGTATTCTAGCTAGGGACTCATCATCAAGTATTTCATCATTCATATTATTCAACATTTCAAATATTTTGGAGTTTAGGTACTCTAACCTTTTCCCGATACGGGTCAACTCATATCAACATGTCTTCCTATTCATATGTCCCATGCTAGAGGTCTTCCTTTGTATAGAGATTGAGGCCCGTGTTGGTCTCAAACCATATATCATATTTCCACACATACAAGACTAGGTACAAGCAAGCATGTCCACCCACTAGCTATGTTTAGCACATCAACCAAGTGGTATGTATCATACAAGGTGCTGGTTTAGCTAGGGTTGCATGGTCAAACTCATCTCATATCGTCAAACATACTTAACCTTCCTCAAACATCTTGGGTCTTATCAAGATAATCATCAACATCAACATCAATATCAACATTGAGATCAACATTAACATTATTATCACTATCATCAATATCTTAGGTTATCTATGCTACTCACTAGCCTAACCTTTATCATGGCTCTAGACATCTCTAGAGACTATCACTATCATCTAAACTCTCTTATCTAGACTTGATGTTACATCTCTTTCTCTTAGGTTACATAGACACTCACTGCCTTTCTAGGTGTGGTAACATTTTTCATAGCTACATATAATAATACTTGAAATAGGTTTTCTCCAACGTTTAAACAGGCGATGAAAACCACCATACTCCATTCAAATAAAACCAAAACCAAAACGAGTTACCACACTCATGAGGTAGTCTAGTATCATGACACCTAGAGAACTAGCAAGAACATGGTGCACACTTGTGTAGACATCCTAATCACATGTCGCGAATCATGTCTAGGGAGGTAACTTACACAAGTCTACACCTAGTTCTAGAACATCTAGGTTCTAACCTAGAGGCTAAGTCAACCTAATCCACAAGGATATTTCATTAAATTTCTAGGGTTGAGATGTAAGGTGAGTTTAGTTTTTGTTTCATGTGAGCAATGTTTGGTGTAGTTATTGTTCATGCTCTGATACCATCTGTCACGGAACCGGAATCCCAGTCCATGAACCAAACGTATACCAAAGGCGAAATGCGGAAGCGTAAAGCTTAGCACACATGAACAAATAACAAGATAAAGGCACCAACATAATCTCAACAATCAACAAGATATATTAAGGAACATCATTATATTACATGATTTGAATTACATATTCAAGAGTCACTTTGTACAAGTCTGCTCATGTATACTATATATGGATCTTACAACAAGTACACCTAGCAAAGCTCACCGAGCCCATCAACCTTCTAGCCATCTCTGGACCTAAAAACAACATACGAGAAATAGGTCAACACACGAGGTGTTGAGTATGGGCCGAAAGATACACATATATATAAACTTTGCATAATTTTGAAAAGATTTCAAGACTAAATGAACAAGAATAAACATGTTAATTGTTTAACAAAAGCGAAACCATATTTTATGTCATTTCACTCCATTATACCAACAATATCAAACATGTTTAAGGCCTTTGACCAACTTCCCGTCGGAAGGGTCCGTAAGGGTGCTCAAGCTTAGCTAACCCTTTTATACGAGAGGGACCTCAAGGTCGTAACCAAGAGCCCTTTATCAACAATATTATAATGGAGTTCCAAATATATATGTGTTCAAGTTATAAAACAGACGAAGCAAACATCGAGTATGACATATCGATACTACATGGAAATATTTGAGAAAATAGACAAACAAGCATATAATATGTCTTTTCAAGCAAGAAAGCGGTAGTCATATAACTAGATAAGGCCCATACCTGATTCAGAGATTTCATAACCTAACATATCCTTCACCATCTATCCACATGCCAAACCTGATTAAGAACAAGATTACATATATGCATTAGATTCTCATCATTAACCCTAATTAGATGCATTTTAGGGTTTTGGCCAAGGTGGGTTCCAAGGTTGGTTATTAGTTCATTATATGACATTGTACTGATTTAGAGGTCATCATGATGGTGTGGTTCAAGTTTCATATCATTCTGAGGTTCCACGAATTACATATGACCATTTCAAGATTCAAGTTCCTTAGTACATTAAAGGATCAAAGACTCATAGTAGAGTAATCAAGGTCAAAGATAATCAAGACATGAGATTTAGACAAGATGCAAGATTAGCTCAGCAAGATATAGATACATGAATTGTATTCGAGAAATATAGCAACTTTGATCAAGATCATACATTAAAGTTCAAGGACAAGTCACATAGTGCAAATGGGAGTAACTCTCTCTTAAGCTATAAGGGTGATAAGGACCTCCTACAGATCAAAGATGTACTAAAGGTTTTGATTTCATGATTAGGCAGATAGATGATCATTAAAGGTTCAAGCTTTATCACTTAGGTGCATTGAATGAACTCAACATGGATAAAGTTATCATTTTCAAGAAATCAGGGGAGTAAACATTAGAATTAGGACCTGGAACCATGACCAATTGGTAGGTCTCGTCGAGCTGATCAATTTGGTATATAAAATGGCCATAATTGGATTAGGGGGCTAGGAGTTACAATTTTTGTAACATTTACATCAAGAACTTTGGAGAAGTGAAGAGGGCCATTACCATGTCATTTATGCGCCACCAGCAACTGTGGATTCCCCATCCTGCGGTCCACGTTGCGCACCTATGTCCATCATCACTGGGCCGCTTGGTCACAGCAGCCAACGATACCAGACGCCATCAGCCACTCACCATCGCAGCTCCTCACTTCTGACCCACGCTGCCCGTGAGATCACCGCTACCGAGCTGCTGAGGGATGCTCGCGGTCGCCAGGAGCCGCCGCCCACCCAGAACGCCCGATCTCCATCCCTTATTCACCGCCCGCCCACCTTCCACTGCGCTGATACACGATTCCTCTGTTCTGTGTTCAGAACAGAGGATGAACGGAGAGCATCAACAAGCCCTCAATGGGCAGTGTCCAAGCGGCGACGGGGTTAAGGTGCTTCGGCCGCCCAAGTCGTTGTGTACCCGCCACCATTGTGGGTGTACCAGCCGCCGTTGCTGCTTACTAGGCTAGCATCAAACTCAAGAAGCAGAAGGCACAGCTGCTGAGGGGTTAGGGAAGAAAGGCTCAAGAGCGGAGGAGGAAAATAAGAATAGGAACTAGGGTTCGATGGGGGCGGGTTATATATATTTGGTAAGTTAGGGTTTGGGATCATGCCCCCCTTCCGTTACCCAATCTGGTGGAGGCGGAGAGCATTTTTTCAGTCATTCGTCAGTTTCCAGAAGAGGGAGAAGAGAGGAGGGAACAAGAAGATGGGCTACAGTGTTGTATTGGGCCTATGTGGCCGGCCCAACAGAGGTAAAGGCATAGAATTGAGCTAAAACAAGGTATAAAAAGAGTAGATCTTAGGAAAATCATAAGAAATCATAGGAAGGTCCAAAAGGTCTCAAATTTGGATCATAGCTTCATAACAGGGTCTAGAACAAGTATGCAAAATATAAAATCAAAATAATCACGTATGATCAACAATTTAAATCAAAGGGTTCAAGAGTATAACAGCACTAACATTTCATGCATATGTGTATCATATTGACTCAAGATGTGAAATCTTTGACTTTAGTGGACATTATAGAGCAACTAAGGTCTCAGATCATCAGAGAGAGAGAGAGAAAGTACAAGATAGGAGAGAGAAAATTCAGGTTGTCACACATACATACTGATGTATGTGGGCCTTTTAGATCTAATGCCAGAAATGGGTGTCAGTACTTCATTACCTTCACTGATGATTTCAGTAGGTATGGCTATGTGTACCTGATGAAGCATAAGTCAGAAACCCTTGAAAGGTTCAAGGATTTCATGAATGAAGTACAGAACCAACTTGGTAAAAGTATTAAGGCACTTCGATCCGATTGAGGTGGAGAATACTTAAGCCAGGAGTTTGAGGACCTTCTGCGAGCCCATGGTATTGTATCACAATGGACTCCGCCTGGAACACCATAGCATAATGGTGTGTTTGAAAGAAGGAATCACACATTGTTGGATATGGTGCAATCAATGATGAGTTTTTCTAATCTTCCAATTTCTTTCTGGGGTCATGCTCTTGAAACCTCCAGGTTTACACTTAACCGTGTACCATCTAAATCGGTTCAAAAGACACCATATGAGATATGGTACGGGAAGTGTCCCGATTTGTCTTTTCTGAAGATTTGGGGTTGTGAGGCTTACGTCAAGAAAATGTTTCCTGTTAAGCTTGGACCCAAATCCGATAAATGTTATTTTGTTGGATATCCCAAGGAAACAAGGGGATATTACTTATACCATCCTACTAACAACAAAGTGTTTGTTGCCAGGACAACTGTGTTCCTAGAGAAGGAATTTATTTCCAAAGGAAGCAGTGGGAGGAATATAGAGCTTGAAGAGGTTCAATCCCAACAAGAAAACATAGAACCGGTAGATGTACAAGAGGAAAATTGAGATTCACAAGGTGTTGTGGAATCTCAGTCTCCTCAGGTAACACAAGGACCTCATAGATCTAGTAGGACCCACCTTGAACCTGAGAGGTTTGGATACCTTGTGACTCAGGAAGGTGGTGAGTTGATCATAGATAATGATCCAACTACCTACATAGAAGCTATGGAGGGACCATATTCTGAGAAATGGCTTGAAGCCATGAGATCCGAGATGGAATCCATGTACTCCAACAAAGTATGGACTTTGGTGGAACCACCTGAAGGGGTAAAACCCATAGGGTGCAAGTGGGTCTTCAAGAAGAAGACCGACATAGATGGCAATGTGCAAACTTATAAAGGCAGATTGGTTGCAAAGGGATTTCGACAAATTCAAGGTGTTGACTATGATAAAACCTTTTCTCCACTTGCCATGATTAAGTCCATCAGGATCATGCTTGCTATTGCAGCTTATTATGACTATGAGATTTGGCAGATGGATGTTAAAACCGCATTCCTTAATGGGAATATAAATGAGGATGTGTACATGACACAACCTGAAGGTTCTGTAGATCCAAAGAATGCCAATAAAGTATGTAAGCTACAAAGGTCAATCTATGGATTGAAGCAAGCATCTCAGAGTTGGAATCTTCGATTTGATGAAGAAGTCAAAGTGTTTGGCTTTATTCAAAATGAAGATGAACCTTGTGTGTACAAGAAGGTTAGTGGGAGCTTGACCACATTCCTCATATTGTATGTGGATGACATACTTTTGATGGGGAATGATGTCTTAGCCTTAGAAAAGGTAAAGACTTGGCTTGGGAATACTTTTTCAATGAAGTACTTAGGAGAAGCATCCTACATTCTAGGAATTAAGATCTATAGAGATAGATCTAGAAGGCTCCTCAGACTAAGTCAGAGCACGTACATTGATAAAGTGTTGAAGCAGTTCAGCATGGAGAACTCAAAGAGAGGCAACATCCCCATGCTACATGGAGTCACCGTCTCTAGAGCTCAATGTCCCCAATCTTGTGAAGAGAGGGAGCGTATGAATGGGATCCCATATGCATCAGCCATCAGATCCATCATGTACGCTATGTTGTGCCCACGCCCAGATGTCTCGTATGTTGTCACCATGACGAGCAGATACCAGTCAGATCCTGGGGATGCTCACTGGACAACCGTGAAGAACATCCTCAAGTACTTGCGAAGGACTAAGGATCAGTTTCTTGTTTACGACGGTGAGGAAGAGCTGGTTGTAAAGGGTTACACCGATGCAAGCTTCCAAACTGATAAAGATGATTACAGATCACAGTCAGGATTTGTGATTTGCCTTAATAATGGAGCTGTGAGCTGGAAGAGTTCCAAGCAAGAAATAGTTGCCGATTCTACTACAGAGGCCGAGTATATTGCTGCTTCACATGCAGCAAAGGAGATTGTGTGGATCAGGAAGTTCATCTCTGAACTTGGTGTAGTTCCCAGTAGTTGTGATGCAATCGAGCTTTATTGTGACAATAATGGAGCTATTGCACAAGCTAAGGAACCCAAATCACATCAGCGGTCCAAGCACATACTGCGGTGCTTCCATCTCATACGAGAGATCGTACAACAAGGAGATGTGAAGATTTACAAAGTACCAACTAAAGACAACATAGTTGATCCACTAACTAAGGCCCTTTCTCAGCAGAAGCATGATGGTCATGCTAGGTCACAAGGATTGAGGTTCCTTGGTGACTGGCTCTAAGTGCAAGTGGGAGTCTGTTGGTATGTATGCCCATAGAGCAAGTCATATGATGATTGTAATGGGATACTTTGTAAATGATTTGAATAATAATAAAGGCAATTTCCGATCTATGTTTAAACTGTTTCTGAGATGATGGTGTAACATGATAGATGTCTAAAGAATGGTTTTACTCAATGACGTATGCTTTTAGGTTCATGACCTAAACGATGAGATCATACGGATGTTAAGAGTATACATTCTTGTTTGGTCCCTAGTCGGTTGTTATTGTGGAAATAACCATAGACATCAATAACATTGAAGACTAGATTGTGTGTTGGTTGATGACAGAATCTCATTAGTCATGATATAGTGATATCAAACCAAGCACATAGGTACTTGTTAGAGAACAAGGTACCAGACAGACCCACCGTGAGAGTGACACATGGAACCATGACTTGGTAGTCACAGTCATCTCTCACAGTGATGGTGATGAGTGTGATTCTTTGACTTGAAATCACTACACTCAACACATGTCGTTGGGCACACTTTGACATCATCAAACACAGTCCTGAAACATGGGTTGTTATAAAGGTGATGATTGGGTGGCTTTGACACATGGGGCTTTTGAGGGGTGAGTGATAGATATGGGATTTGTCCCTCCTGAGGGAGTTTGATATCCTTGGACACTTGATGAGTAGGATTGAGAAAGGCATGCACATGCACGTGTGAATCAATATGTGATATTGATGTCACACACATCTCACCCAGTCTACTCTGAGATCAAGGAAATGAATGAATGTTGACAGGATGACTGTTCCATGCCTCGAGTTCAATCAGGATATCAGTGACAAAGGAATTATACATTCACTGTAACACCATTCACGGATTGTAGGATTGAAAGTTGTTCTCCAACTTTCTATTTCACTTGGGTAGCACTAATGTGTGACTAGGCACCGCTCTTTGCTTGTGAAGACGTAAGTGTTATGGACTTTCACTACCAACGTGAAATGGACCTGCAGGGTCACACACATAGGATTTAACCTGGAAGAGGAGTTTTGTCCACAAACAATGTTTAGATTGATTACTAAAGGAGTTTAGTAGTTCAATTAAACACTCGACTAATTGATAGCTCAATATCATAATGTTCAAGGTGTTGGACGGATTGATTAGAGTGTCTGATTGATTGAAATCACAATTGACTAATTCTGCACAATCTACACTCCCAACTGATCGGCTCATGTGATCAACCGATCGGCTGAGCCTGGTGAACCGATCGACTCAAGGGTTGAGTCGATTGGTTCATGGTCAGGGTGAAATGATTGCTTCAAGTGTTGAAATGATCGGTTCAACTAATGCAACTGAGCATGTTGGGAAAGTAAGATTGGTGAGAATTTTCCTTTCATTTCACTTGCCCAATTTGATTGGGAAATAGGATTGGTATTCGATACGAATTAGAAACAAAAGAAGGAAAGTCAATCAGGAACTGGTCAGGACCACGAACCGATCGGTTCAGAAGTGAACCGACCGGCTCATGGGTCCCAACCGAGCAGTTGAGGTGTCAACCGACCGGTTCAGGTCCCCAATCGATCGTTTCAGTTGTGAAATGATCGGTTCAGGTTGTGAGTTGGTTGTTTTGTGGAAAATCTCGAACCCTTCTACTTTTTCTTTTAGTCCCATATTGCCGGGGACAGAGAACCCTGTCCCATGACCCGCCTATATATAGGGGTATTGGGGGCTTCTCAGAGTACAACTCAGTGCAAGCCGGTTGCTCTACAAAGTTGTCGTTCTCTCTGGTTTTGGTAACCGAGAGAGCCCAAGCAAGTGCTACCCGAAAAGGGAGGCGCAGCAAGGGAAAGACAACTGCAGTTGCAACTGGTAGCAGGATAGTGTGTTGGCGACTAGTACGCCAACAGGAGGGTGTGACTCCTTCTGGTTCCTTGTGCGACAAGGAGATCGGAGTTCCAGACAGTCCATGTGGACGACTGCAGAGGCGGGAGACCTTTGTCGCTCAGAGGACAACTGTCAATCCTGACAGTCCCGGTGAGCCCAGGAGTCTTCAGTCCCGGTGCGACCAGGAGCTGCACAGACACCGTCCAAGACCAGAGGTGAAGACCACGCAAGGATCAAGGTACTATCGGCGAGAAAGCCTCGGGACAAGGTATGCATCCACAAACCATCTTTCCTATTGTATAGACGTTGACGCGATTCCTTATGTTCTGGGTTTTGGGGTGAAATTTTTTGTTTCCGCTGCTTCTCTGCCTCTCCTAAAACCTAACATTCTACTCATAGTTGGGATCTCTTGGAAATGACCATAGCTACCAAGGGCTCCAGGAATCTCGGCACCGCCGCTTCTGGAGGTTCTTCTCATGGTCCTGATAACCACAGGACTATCACTGTTGACAGATCTCCCTAATCTACTATTTCCATCCTCTCGTTGGTACCGACGATGGAGGGTTGGTTAGAGGTCGCCTCTACCTAAAGCAGTTGTCTCGTGTATCTTACTAAGACCCTATAGTTATTGATGAGGCAAAGAACTTCCAGGCTGGTCTCATTTTCCACTCACTCCACGAAAAGTAATCGTGGCTACATGGTCATGCACTAGACAATCGCAAACCTCCTTGCCCCATGATCATTTCCATCCAAGGGTCAGAGAAAGTCCACATCACTAATCTATGGAAACCCATCTCAGGGTGTGATATATTGCTGTTACTCAAATCTTTATGCTATACTAATCAGTAACCATAGTCCCAAAGTCACCAATACATACATTTATTCACAAACTTCAAACATCAATATCTCTTTATAGGAACCTCAAAACATTACGAAACTTTAGGCATAACTTCATTATCATTCAAGCTACTTACCATCCAACATTAGAGTCAAAACTTAACTATTTAACCAAACAATTAAATTCCTCAAAACAATATTAACTTTGGGATATTAATCATAATGTAAATATCAATCACCATCCAAACTTTGCCAAAGCACATGCAACTCTTATGATAACTCAACATGCACAAATTCACTTGTATCATTGGACATTTTAGGATTTCCAAAAGTCCACTCCATCAGATCCTACACACCTTAAAAGAAATTTCATCCTCAAAATTAAGACAAAATCCACTCCATGACATCATATTCATCTTAAAGGAACTTTCGTCCTTGAAAGTAAACCATACTCATACTTCCAGGGAAAACCTTATCTTGCCTTCATCCACATGTAGGTATTGTTCTATGTGTAACATAACTGTAAAGGTTACCTAGAACCATGTATCCAAAGCACTATTAGGAGGTTTCAAAAGAATCAAGGGTGAAACCTCACTCCATAGAAGGCTCAAATAAGGGTTTAGAAGCTTAGGTTATCTCATTATATAACTTATGTGTTAGATTTGCTTCCTTATCTTTAGCCATGCATTAGGGTTCCCACATCATATTATCATGTTCTAAAGGAGTTATCTAAGATTAACTCATTATATCAAGGTGTCGTCAACATTTTATTTAGCTCATTGTAAGAACATGTTCATCTTTAACATATGTATTTTAGGAGGGAGTTAACTATAACTAACCCACTTGATCACATTAAGATCATATCAAGGTATCATTATTGTTATGTTGTGTTAATTGTCAAACTATAATTTTCATCTTTATTAATCACTGAGATTAACACCTCATGTAACATGTCTCATTTATATGATCTCATTTCATTTCTCATAATAAATAGTATCATTTACTAGTGATTTCATCATAAGATTAGCCAAAAATTTCACATTATCATCAACATATATGTATATGGTTAACCATTTATGCATTTCTATCTATTAATCCATCTCTAGGTTTCCATCATATCATGTCCACTATCATATCTCGAGATTAGATCACATCCTTACAATTATTATATCATGGTTGTGCTAAACAAACTTATACAAGTGGCTTATCAAACATATATAAAAACTTCATCTTGTCCAACTGAGATTCCTCTAACCCATACCATGAAGGTAGTGTCGTGCTCAGTCTCTCTGAGCTAACTCAAATCTTTGAGTATCTCATAAGCACATACTTTATCTTTTCTCTCTTAGCTTAGGGTTCTCGAATTACCTCATTGCCACTAGTGATAGCTTTACAAGCTCTCTCCACATAAGCACAAACCAAAACATGCTATGACATACTCTTTATAGGTCTTCTATCCATGCAACATCTTACCCAAAACTTTCTTATATACACCACTAGATTCCTATGTGGGAAACCACCAACCCGAGCATGAGGCTTCATAGAAACTAACATAGCTACCTCCTCTAGGGTCTTGGGCTCTCTCCCTCACCCAGATGGCAGACACTCATATTCATACTCACATGCACATATATCCAGCCTCTCTCTATCTCTAGGTTTTGGTTCTCCCAAGGACATCTAGGGTTCAACATGACTATAGAAATCATGCACTAAGCAACTCAACTCATTCACTTAGGAGTATTCTAGTTTAGGACATATCATTATCACATATCTCATCATTCTCATATCTTGGAGTTTAGGTTCTCTGACCTTCTCCCAATGGGTCTCACTCTCTCTGGAGCTAACCCTAAAACTGGTCCCAACACTAGAGGTCCTCCTTTGTAAAAGAGCTTGAGGCTCATGCCGACTCTCATCTTATCTTAACTTAACATATCTTATCTCATAAAAGCATATTTACTTGCATCATCAAAACTTATTCCAAAACCTTAAAATTGAACTTAAGTCTGCAAAGACAAACATAGATCATCAGAACAACCTTATGTCATCTATGTAAGACTTACATCATAACATCAAAACTTCTTATCATCTATTCCATCTATCACATATTCTAACAAGGCTCTAGACATCTAATCTAGAACTACTCTCTCTTCTAGACTGATGTCATTCACTTTCACTTAGGTTGCATGATCACCTCCTACTCATACATGTGTGGGAACACATTTTTGTAATACATATATATAATAAAATATTATATAGTTTTTCTTCGATAAAATAAGCGTCAGAGAAAACTATCACGGTTCGATCTGGTTGGAATCCAAAACCAAATCCTGAAAATGAGTGCCCCACACATAGTAGATAGTACAATGCCATGAAAACTAAGGAAAAGGGTGAGAACAAGGGGCAGACTAGTGTAGCTACTCTAGACAATGTGCACAATATGTCTAGGGTTTCTCTTCCCTTACTGCACATCATTTCCAAATAATGCAACGTCCCATACCGCTGCACTATAAGGAAAGAACGACATCTAAGGACTTTCTACTCAACAAGTACCAGTCTATACCCAGTTCTCAGACATCTAGGTGTTAACCTAGAGGCTAGGTCAGATCTAGTCTCTAAAAGATAACTAATCTAAACCTAAAGATTATTAAGGTTCAAGGTTCTTTCATTTTGAGTTGTATAATGAGCAAATGTCAGGCTTAGATATTGTTCATGCTCTGATACCACCTGTGACGTCCCCGGATTTTCAAAAACTTAATCTGATGTGTGACATCCAAATTTGAAACCCTCACCTCAGTGAGAATCCCAATTTAAACACACACACTAGGCTAAGAAGAAGAAAATCGGAGGAAGTCAGAAGGAAACAATCAGTAGCACATGCACATGAACAATAATAAAACCATATACACATGTTCACCATTCAACATATAATTACAACATGAATTTTTACAACATTTGATATTACATATTGAACATCAAACTTATACATATACATGTACTACTACTAAGCTACATGATCTTAAGACAACAGGTCCACCTGTACATCGACTTGCCACACAACTCTCAACTATACTGGATCTTCAAGAGCATAACCACAACCTAAACAAAACATTACATGTGGTACACGTCAGCACTATATTCAAGAATATTGTACTGAGTACGCCTACATGTCTTTTATATACCTCTCATCATATCTTGGAAATAAGATAAAACTAATACTTGGCAGTAACAGAAGAATATAAGAAAAGTGTATACTTGCACAAAGATATTCATTAGCAAAAGAGAACACATATATTTTAAGCACATTTCCATCATATATCTCGTGCATCTACCACCAAGTGATTTTGACGTCTTCAGGCCTTATGATCTACCACCAAGTGGTGTGTGATCATTATACAAACATCATATGATCTACCACCAAGTGGTTTGTGATAATTATGCATGCGCTCTACCACCTAGTGGTTTATGAGCTATATTATGATGGAACATCTATACTATGTTTGCAGGTGTTCATAGCCATAAATATGTAAATTCTAGCAACATATCATACAAGACAATCATTTCAATCAATACCATATACCAAGTCTTTACTACCATATAACACAAGCATAATGTATAATAAGCCAAGCAAGAGGTAATGATGTACCTTCCAAAGATATATTCTAATCACGTATTCCTGATGTCCTCTATATCTTTATTAAACCTGATTAAGACAAGATCATACAATATCATCATGTTCTCATCTTCTTACCTCTCATCTTAACCCTATTTGTGTTCATTAGGGTTTCACTTAGTTCATTGAGATATGTGCATCATTACTTGCATTCTTGTCTTAGGTTTATCTTACTGATGTCATATTCCATATTATGATTCATTATCTGAATATTATCTTCCATAGCATTTTTGTGCACATATTAACCTTAGGTTACAATATCATTAACCTAAATTAGGGTTTCATCACATGTATTATGGGTCATCATCAAATAACATTAATTCCATGAATCTAACTGATATCCGAGTTACATATTAGCCTCACATTACTGATACAAACCTACTTTGTAAATGTTAATTAATTATTAAGCATGTACGTATTTATTGTATATTAATCAGGGTTATCATCCATAATTAACCATATAAAGCAAATTACATGATTTCGTACATCAACATGACCATATCTTACATCAAATGCATTATAAACATAATTTATGATCTACTGGTATATTTCCATAATTTTATAACATCATTTGATATTTATTACTCATAAAACAAGCATAATACGTCTTACATGATATTACTATTATCAAAGCATCCAAAGGTTGAAAAGGTGGTTCCATGTTGTTCTACTCATTTTTATGAACATTTTGGTACCTTGTTTGTAATTTTCTGATAAGAGGGCTATTTACTTTGACTTATACAAGTTCTAGGTAATTTAGAGGATAAATACCTTTTCTTGCCATTCCAGCGTCGCCACGTGGCCTCCGCAGGTGTGTCTCGCTCCTTTGCTGCCTTATTGCGGGTCGGTTTGGTACTATAGTGGTTCACTACCTTCTGAACCTGGTATAAGGGTGCCTGGACCCGGTTCATCCTTCTTTCTCTGTTTCTAGTGAACATGAGCCCGCTTTTCTCCAGATCGCAGAGTTAGGTCTCTGTTCCTCCCATAACTCAGCTACTGCCGCCTGGACTGGACTCTGATGAGGACTCTATGGATTTTAGATGCTCTCTACCCTCTTCTAAGGCTGTCGTCGGACTCGTCCCTTTGACGCTGTGCTTCTACGATGAAGGACTCCTCGTTCTCAACTATAGAGCTTCATGACCATAATCTCACAATGGGGGACTCCTCCTTGCGGAGATGGAGGATCTCTGCCTGATGCTCGTGTTTCTCTGTGAACGCCGCTTCTAGGTGCTACTGGGTCGGAATAGAAGTGAGAGATCAGCCGCTTGGTGCACCACTGGTGTAGGACACTGCTCCAGCGACATAGCCGCCGCCTATAATCTCTTCTCGCGGTGGTTTCCAGGTTCTTTTGTGCTACCAGGTCCTCCGCCTAGCCGCCGTCGTGAGCTTGGACCCAAAGCTGTTTTGCTCATAGTTGGGATCTCTTGGAAATGACCACAGCTACCAAGGGCTCCAGGGATCTCGGTGCTGCCGCTTCTGGAGGTTCTTCTCATGGTCCTGATAACCACAAGACTATCACTATCGACGGATCTCCCTAATCTACTATTTCCATCCTCTCACTGGTACCGACGATGGAGGGTTGGTTAGAGGTCGGCTCTACTTAAGGCAATTGCCTCGTGTATCTTACTAAGACCCTGTAGTTATTGACGAGGCAAAGAACTGCCAGGTTGGTCTCGTTTTCCACTCACTCCACAAAAAATGATCGCAGATACATGGTCATGCACTAGACAATCGCAAACATCCTTGTCACATGATCATTTCCATCCAAGGGTCAGAGCAACTCCACATCACTAATTTGTGGCAACCCATCTCAGGGTGTGATATATTTTTGTTACTCAAATCTTTATGCTATACTAATCAGTAACCATAGTCCTAAAGTCACCAATACATACATTTATTCACAAACTTCAAACATCAATATCTCTTTATAGGAACCTCAAAACATTACGAAACTTTAGGCATAATTTGATTATCATTCAAGCTACTTCCCATCAAACATTAGAGTCAAAACTTAACTATTTGACCAAACAATTAAATTCCTCAAAACAATATTAACTTTGGGATATTAATCATAATGTAAATATCAATCACCATCCAAACTTCGCCAAAGCACATGCAACTCTTATGATAACTCAACATGCACAAATTCACTTGTGTAATTGGACATTTTAGGATTTCTAAAAGTACACTCCATCATATCCTACACACCTTAAAAGAAATTTCGTCCTTGAAATTAAGCCAAAATCCACTCCATCAGAAAAAGAGTCTAGATTTATCCATCATATGGAAACTAGAAATGAATTTCTCGTGATTTATGCCAATTTGATTGTTTGAGTTATCAATAACTTTTAGGTATCATTCTATCTTATGCATACCAAGTACCACAAGATAAAAAAGGCATTTCCATAAAGATCATATCTTTAGAGATTGAAACATCAACTTTATTAATTGTTATCATTGTCATACAATATGCAAAAATAATGTGTTTCTATCCATTGGCAAATATGAAATAGCAGCTCATAACTCTATTGCATGCCTTCAAGGCTGAAAATAAACTAAAGTACTCCTATCTATGGTGGCAACACTTTCCCCATTTATTGAGTTCTTTACATTTTATATCTTGGTATCATATACCTAAAAAATGCTACAAGTTTATTTCATGACAACTTTAGGTGGAGCCGTCTGTCGCCTCCGTCTTCTTTAGTTCTTCTAGATAGAGTGGACAATTCCTTTTCCAATGTATAGGCTTTTGACAATGGTGGCAATTTCCTCTCTTGGTCACACCTCCCTTGGCCTTGAGATCTGAAGATGCCTTGGGCTCCTGGCTAGCATCAGAACCCTTCTTAGCTTTGCCCTTACCCTTGCACTTGGACTTGCCTTTCTTGCTGCTGATCATCATCACAGACTTAGGCATGTCCTTCTTCATCTGTGCCTCGACTGTCCTCAACATGCCCAACAACTCTGTCAACAGCGTGTCAAAGTTGTTCATGTTGTAGTTCATCACAAACTAACTATATGATTCTGGAAATGATTGCAGTATCACATCAGTAGCCAACTCTTGGCTAAAGGGAAATCCCAGTCTCGTCAGCTTCTCCACATACCCAATCATCTTGAGCGTGTGAGGACCAACTGGATCTCCTTCTATCATGACACACTTGAATAGCACCCTGGAGACATCATATCTCTCTTGTCGTGCTTGATCTTCATACATGTTCTTGAGATGCTGAATCATCTCAATGACACCCATGTTCTCATGTTGTCTCTACAACTCGTGGTTCATGGAGCACAACATCAAGCACTTTGCATCAATGGCATCATCAGAATGCTTCTTATAAGCATCCCTTTCTGCCTTTGGTGCGGTAAGAGCAGGTTCATCTGGAATTGGAGTATCCAGGACATAGAGCTTTCACTCTTGGGTGAGAACAATTCTCAATGTCCTAAACCAGTTGTGGAAGTTAGTCCCATTCAGCGTGTCCTTTTCAAGGACCAATCGTAACGAAAAGTGATTGTTGTTTGTTGTCATTTGTACTACAAAAGGAAATATATGCAATTTAGTCCAAAACTCAATTTTGACTTATTTGATTGATTTGAAAAGTTGACGATATAATTAGGACTTTAATTAATTATCACTCCCACTATTTTTGTTCAAATTGATAGCCATCACCATAAATTTAGAATATTTCAACGTACAATCTTCTAGTGGGTCAAGATCTGTATTTCATCAAGTTATGAGTCAGCTTTGGCTGATCGCCCACAATCCTGACTATTTTGGTAGGCCATCATGCCAATTGCATCATATGCAACTCTTAATGAATGAACATGCGCAACACCTTGCCATGAACACTCCGTGCCTCTGGGCTTAGACGCTCTAAGAATCACCAGTTAAGTATAACCCAAAAGTCGACATGATAAACATGCACCCTGCTTTGGCAGAACCTACATGTTTAACCTTCACACTTCCACAAGATAGACGGCGCACTACGCTTTGGCGTAACCTATGCTTGGTCGATCATGTTTTTCATGTGTGCCACTAATGGAAGGCTTAAAAGACTTAATATTTAGATGAGGGATTTGGTTTTATAGGTACATATACGTATCCAATCACCACAATATATAGTATGTATCATATACATGCTATATCCCACAGAAAACATGTGAAATGATAAAAACGATGATTATGGCCATCATAATGTGATTCCTCGAGCCAAGAGGAATCACTGTCATCTAGGTCTACATCACATGCACCCTGTCCATGATGAAGTTTGTGCTTTGCCTTTACTGGGTTTGATCAACTCATCTCCATGATTGATCGGCTCGCCATCAGGCCGGTCAGTTGGGTGCCATGACGTGGGATTTTATCGCACTAACAAAATCACTCAGGGTTGAAATCTCCGAGAATTTACCAAAACCAAAGTGCAATAATACCACCTACAAGCGGATGAGTCTTATCACATTATAGTTTAAGGATCAAACCCAAAGGACAATGTTTTTAAGAATCTTTTTCAGTCTAGTCTAGTTCGAGTTAAAGCTAATATTTAAAATGATTGGTTGATTTGAGGTTAATTAAAATAATTCCAAGAAAGTAAAAGATGAATCAAAGTTGGATTTAGATCAATGATATGGAATTGATGGGATGGTATCGGGTTTCACCACCGCTACGCATGCAAATACATTCTAACGCAAACCATCCAGGCAAGATATAACGATCCAAATAGAGCTGATGTAGAACCCCCCATACGGGCGTTAGGTTCGTGTAAGAATCACCTTAGGCATCAGATGTCTCATCACCATCCGGATCACTTACTTACGGATCCGAAGATACAAAAATCCAACAAAGGTTGTGGGCCCCCTATACAAGTGTTAGGCACACAGAAGAGTCACCGAAGGCTAGATTGCTCATCCTCTCACGGATAATACACTTACTACCTCATAGAAATCCCATTCTATTCCTAGTTTGAGAGTCAACCATATTAATCGATAAGCAAGAAGGTGATAGATCTCCCAACTAACATCGACGATAAATAAAGATGATAAAAAATCCAACTACGGATGCGGTCCTCCCTGAGGGATGTTTAGACCATAGAAGCGTCATCGTAGGCTAGATGTCTCATCCCCTCATGGATCATACACTTACGACTTCAAGGAATCCTATCAAAAGTTCTCGTCAAGGAGTCGAACTTTGTA
Organism: Alisma plantago-aquatica; assembly: GCA_963693085.1. Classification (NCBI taxonomy): domain Eukaryota; kingdom Viridiplantae; phylum Streptophyta; class Magnoliopsida; order Alismatales; family Alismataceae; genus Alisma; species Alisma plantago-aquatica. Next base: position 253,090,027 of record OY856411.1, read on the forward strand.
AACTGCCATTCCATCCCACATATAGATGATTTCGTGATAAGGGAGAAAACAAGATGAAAGCAAGTAGATAATCAACTACAAACGTACCAACTAACAACGAAATGGAAAGTTATATACATTGCCATGGAGAGTTTAACAAAATAACATGATTTGCATGTGCAGTGAGGCTAGTCCCCACACCCCAGTGAAAAGGTACTACTCACACATGATGTGATAAACAAGAAGAATAAGAAAGAGAGAGAAATCTGCCATAAGCTCGGTGCAAAACGTAGTCGCAGCTTGGTGAAGAAGATACGGCCTTCTATGTCGTGTCAGAGTAGATCTGGATGCGAACGGGAAATGCCAAGACAGACCATACAATCTCCCTCTCTCCATCTTCCTTCTCTCCTCAGCCTCCTTGGTTGCAACATGAGCAGTAGGTGGAATGAAACTGGTGTGGATGGCACTGGATTTGGATTGGACCTGTGTACAGGTAGCCTGTCAGCGTCCCAAAACTGATGCCCAAATGAGGACCCTTGGGGTCCTATTTATAGGCACAGGACTGGCCCAAACGGTCTTGACAATTTAGGATATATTTTCTTTCTCAAACGGTTTACTAATACTTATGGCCAAACGGACTAGAAATTTTAGCAGCAAACGGTCTCACGACGAGGGTCCATTCGGTCTTGGTATTACTTCTCCAAATGATTTAGTTGTTGTTTTCCTCACGGTCCTCTTGTTCGGTCTGTAGCTCATATCTCCAAACGGTCTACATGGGTAACGCTTCATATGGTCTCGCCCTGCCAGCAGTACCAACCGGATTCGTATGATTGCATTTGCATTCAGTTTCATGCAAATGTTTTTATATTTCAGCAATAGCAACGATATTGACTTTTCTTTTCTAAATGGTCATGTGTACGATCTTGCATGGGCTTCTATTCAGTCCTCATGCATCTCACACGTTCTTGCAATTGTCATCCATTCGGTTTGCTATTATCTCATCAAATGATCTTTATTGCATTAGCTCAAACGGTCTTCATTGCATTAGCTCAAACGGTTTCAAATATAGAACAATTTGCACGAAGTTGTGTTAAATGGTCTTGTAGACCGAATCTCTTCAAACGGTCTTACAGACTGAGTCTCTTCACACGGTATTGCAGACTGAATCTCTTCAAATGGTCTCGCAAACCGAATCTCTTCAAACGATCTCACAGACTGAGACTCTTCAAATGGTCACGCAAACTGAATCTCTTCAAACGGTCTCACAGATGGAGACTCTTCAAATGGTCTCGTAGACTGAGATTCTTCAAACGGTCTCACAGACTGAATCTCTTCAAACAATCTCGCAGACCGAGACTCTTCAAACGGTCTTAATGTGGAAAAGTCCATTCAGTTTCAATCATTTGATTAAAAGGTCTTCACGTCTAAACGGTCTTCGCGGCTGATCGTTCTTGTGACCTTGGCACCCAAACGGTCTGAAACCGTGTGACGTATAAACAGTTTTGAGATGGATATGTCCAATCGGTCTTGAGTCTGAATGGATGAAATTGATTGGTCAAGACCAGATGGCTAGATCGTTTGGCGAGACCGAATGGCTGAAACTGTTTGGTCAGATTGATTGGTCAGAACCAAGGGTGAGTGAAGGTGGGTCCCAGCTGACTGTTCAACCTTATCAAGACCTGCATTAAATCAACAATATTCAGTTAAAACCTTGATAATCAAATCAATTAAGTAATTTTGCACATTATGATTCATTTTGATATTTAATGAGTGAAATAGTATATATAGAGTTGAATTTGTCCCAAAGTGATAATTGAATTTCATGATGAATATGCATTCATCAAAATACCCTAAACTTAAACATTGCTCGTCCTCGAGTAACACAAAATCTGAAACGGTCGCCAAATGAATACTTTCAATTTGTGTGATTGTTTCATCTTCACATCACGAATGTTTTCTTTCTGCTCAATATGACTCAGCATCTCAACCTCCTAAGACCACTAAACACATCTTACCATATCTTCATTCCTGAGTTCATTTTCCAAAATCACTTCCTCCTCACTTTTTCCAACAACAAGAATGTCAAAGAGTGTTGTAAGAGTCCAGAGACACCCGCAGAACAACAAGTGTGCATCTGATCTGACACTGGTGTTTTTGAGGATAGTGGGGGCATGCTTGGTGCCATTAGGTAGAAAATGGAGTGAATGGTGGTATGGAAGGAAGAAGTAAATCTCTCCTCTATTCGACTCGAGATTTTCTTTTTATTTGTTTTGCAATTTCATTTATTGCTTTTTTTGTGTGAATCTCTCCTCTATTCGACTCGAGATTGCATTTCTTTTTGTGTACGCTTTGGCATCTTTTTTTGTTTGCAAATCTCTCCTCTATTTGACTTGAGATTGCATTTTTGGTGGTATTCCCCTATTTATTTGTGAGGGGTATGGAAGAAGCGGATATATAGAGGGAAGTGGTGTGCCACCCCGAACTTAGGGTTTTGCACTATTTGGCTATTTTTGTTTCTTTTTTATGGATGGAGGGGTATGAAGATGATGGAAGAAGTGTAGAAGAGAGTTTAGATCAGAATGCAACTTGATTTACGATTCCGTGCACCAGGTCGTTATCTTTATCGTACTCTTCTCAAATAATGGCTTGATGAGGATCTGGTGGGGATTCCATGTTATTGTTGCACTACTCAATTAGCAAGCACGACGTGTTTGATCCCTATTAGTTTGACGTACACTTGTCATATTCGCATAAGTATCATGATGTTAGGAGTCATAAGCTTCACAAAATGATTTCAGTCAAAAGGCTAGTTTCAAAAGGTGGTCCTTTTGAGGATTAACTTCGAATAAGGAGGATATAATGATTCAAAATGCATAGCAGGTTAGTTAGTGACTTTTAATGAAACCAGGAAGTGTCAAAAATTCATCAAGTATCTGTTCAAATTCTTTGAAAGCTTTAAAAATTTTAAAAATTTGAAAATTTTATCAAGAATGAGATAGAGAAAACTTAAGTATGAAAAGGATGGGTGTAGGTGGAAAGTAAGGTATGTCCCACCCACTCTCCACCCCAAACTTAGAAATTTGCTCATCCTGAGCAAACCCTAAATCCAAGATGGAGGGGAAAATTCATGCCAGATTGACCACAAGAAGTGGTGGCGTTCCAATCAGTGTGCATCCTCTTATCTTTTGAAAATCTCAAGGGTAAGGAGAAATTAGATCTTAAACTAGCATCTCGTGATGCAAATTTTATTTAATGAAAAATTAAATAGAAGGTAAAAGCAAAATCGAAGAAACATTCTAATTTGAAAAGAAAAGTAAAACAAATTTATTGATCGGGTTGCCTCCCGACAAGCGCCTTTATTTTATGTCGATGGCTCGAATGAATCCTTCAGCGTCAAGGTGGATCCTTTGGATTGGTGAGTTCCAGTGTTGCTTCAGTTCCTATGTCAGTTGAGGTGAAATATCTCTTTAAGCGGTGACCATTTGTTACAAATTCACCTGACATTTCACGCCATAATGAGAAGGCACCATGTGGGGAGATGTTCTAGACGATGTATGGTCCGGACCAACATGATCGGAGTTTTCTTGGGAATAACTTCAACCTATAGTTGAATAGCAGAACTTGGTCCCACTTGTATGTCTTTTATTTTCAGATGTCCATCATGCCAAACTTTTGTGTGTTCTTTATAGATTCATGCATTCTCATAAGTTGGCATCCTAAGTTTATCTAGCTCTTGCAGTTGCAGAATCCTGGCTTGGCCTGCTTCTTTCATATCAAAGTTCAGTTGTTTAATTGCCCACCATGCCTTGTGTTCCAGTTCTACTGGTAGGTGGCAAGCCTTTCCATATATTAATCGAAAAGGTGTAGTCCCGAGGGGAGTTTTATAAGCAGTTCGATAGGCCCATAATGCGTCATTGATTTTCATTGACTAATCTTTCTGATTGCGGCCTACTGTCTTTTCTAAGATACTCTTGAGTTGATGATTAGAAACCTCCATATGTCCACTTGTCTGTGGGTGGTAAGGTGAGGCTACCTTGTGAGTAACACCATACTTTCTTAGCAATGCTTCAAAGCTTCTTTCAAGAAAGTGGGAACCTTCGGCAGATATCACCGTGTGTGGGAAACCAAAACAGGGAAAAATAATATCCTTGAATAATTTGATGGATGGTTTGGAATCACTAGTGACGGTTGGTATGGCTTCAACCCATTTTGAGACATAGTCCACTGCCACTAGGATGTATGAAAATCCATGAGAAGATTGGAAAGGACCCATGTAGTCCACCCCCCAAACATCAAATATCTCTACTTCTTGCCATAGATTCAACTACATCTCATCTCTCTTTGGTATATTGCCTGATCTTTGACATTTGTCACTTGATAGGACAAAGTCATAGGAATCTTTGGATATGGTTGGCTAGAAGAATCCACATTGCAAAGCCTTCGAGGAAGTCTTTTTAGAGCTCATATGTCCTCCCACTGGTCCTGAGTGACATTGTTCTAAAATAAGTTGAGCTTCTTCTTCGGCGATACATCGTCTATACAGACCATCATCACATAATTTGAAAAGGTACGGCTCATCCCAGTAGTACCGTTTCACACCATGCATAAATTTGTTCAGTGTATTTCCAATGCATTGAGGATGAATAACCCCAACAGTGAGGTAGTTCACAAAATCTGAGTACCACGGTATAACTTCTAAGACCTTCATTAGTTGATCATCCGGAAGGGAATCATTAATCAGAATCTTCTCGGTATCCAGAGTGTGGATGCGACTCAGGTGATCTGCTACCACATTTTTTGTACCCTTTTTATTTCTAATCTCTAAATCAAATTCTTGCAATAGGATAATCCATCTAATCAATTTAGGTTTTGCATCTTTCTTTGCCAGAAGGTAACGAATGGTAGGGTGGTCTGTGTTGACAATAACCTGCAAACCGATTAGGTAGGATCTAAACTTGTCAAAGGCATACACGAATGCTAGAAGTTCTTTCTCGGGGGTTGCATAATTCCTCTGGGCTTCATTGAGAGTTTTTGATGCAAAATAGATCACATAATGTTCCTTCTCTACATATTGCCCTAAAATAGCACCCACAACATAGTCACTGGCATCACACATAATTTCAAAAGGGTGATCCCAGTCGGGAGCTCTAATGATGGGTGTTGTTGTGAGAGCCTGCTTTAGTGTGTTGAAGCTTTTGACACATTCTTCGTCAAAATTGAATTCAGCATCTTTTAGTAACAAATTTGTCATTGGCTTGGTTATCTTTGAGAAGTCCTTTATGAATCTTCTGTAAAATCCTGCATGACCTATGAAAGCACGGACTTCTTTTACATTTTTTGGAACAAACAATTTAGTAATTACGTCTATCTTAGCTTTATCTACTTCAATTCCTCTATTGCTGACCCTATGGCCGAGGACAATGCCTTCCTTTACCATAAAATGGCACTTTTCCCAATTCAGCACAAGATGTGGTTCTTCACAATTTTGAGGACCAGGGAGAGGTGCTTTAGATATGAATCGAATGAATCTTTGTATACAAAAAAATCATCCATGAAAACCTCCATAATTATTTCAGTAAGACCAACGAATATGGAAGCCATGCAACATTGGAAAGTTACAGGTGCATTATAGAGACCAAACAACATTCTTTTAAATGTGTATGTTCCGAATGGGCATGTAAAAGTTCTTTTCTCTTGGTCATCTGGATGTATGGGTATTTGATAGAATCCAGAGTAACCGTCAAGATAACAAAAATATTCTTGGTGAGCCAACCTTTCTAGGACTTGATCAAGGAAAGGCATTGGAAAATGATCTTTTCGAGTTGCCTTGTTTAATTTTCTATAATCAATGCACATCCTCCACCCTATGACTGTTCGAGTGGGAATGAGTTCATTGTTCTCATTCTGTATAATAGGTGTTCCACCTTTCTTTGGGACTACATGCACTGGGCTCACCCATGGTGAATCTGATATCGGATAGATTATTCCAGTTGTAAGTAGTTTAATGACCTCACGATGGACCACTTCCTTCATATTTGGATTCAACTTCCGTAGATGCTCAATAGTAGGCTTGTGATCTTCCATCATAGGGATCTTGTGCATACACAACACTTGACTGGCATCAGTGAGGTTACTCATTTTATAACTGATGGCTTTCTTTCTTTCCCTTAATTGCTTCAAGCGTTTATCTTCTTGTTCAGCTGTTAGATTAGAATTTATAATAACTGGGTAAACTTTGAGATTGTCTAAAAACATGTACTTCAATCCTTTGGGTAGGGGCTTCATTTTGGGAGAGTCTGGTTTTTCACATGTTTCTTCAGTAGTTTCCATAGCTTTGAGTTCTTCACTAGTGGATTCAACATCTTCTTTAGCAGAGTCAAGGGATTCAATGCAATCCTTTACTTGTTCGTCGATTGGTTCATCAACTGATGGGTTTGTTAGAGAAATTTCTAAAGTATCATTTCATTCATGATGCTCTTGAGTAAGAAGTGACATTTTCTCAATGCAGTCAATCAGATAGACTTCTTCTTGCATACTTGGTCTTCTCATACTTTCAAAAACTTTAAATTTGAGAATTTCCTTGCCTAATCTGAGCAGTAAGGTACTAGCTTCAACATCAATCAGGGCTCTTGCAGTGGTGAGGAATGGACAACCAAAGATGAGAGGATATTTGGAGTCTTCTTTTATGTCCATAATGACAAAGTCGCATGGAACATATGTGTCCTTGCCTACCTTGACTGGGACATCTTCGAGGATTCCTAATGGATGTTTTATCGAATTGTCTGCAAGTTGTATAGTCATGCCAGTAGGAAGGAATTCCAAAAATCCTAGCCTCTTGCAATGGCTAAGCGGCATGATCGAAATACTAGCACCCAGATCAGCTAGTCCCTTCTTACATGAGGAATCGCCAATATGACATGAAATTCCAAAGGATCTCGGGTCTTTTGGTTTCTTGGGCATCTTGCTCAAAATGATATCAGATGTAGTTGTCGCCAGTTTTACTATCTCATACTCTTTAGTCATATATTTCCTTGTGAGAAGTGATTTTAAGTACTTAGTCCAGGCTGGTATCTCAGCTAGAGCATCGAGAAAGGGGATATCAACATGAAGCTTCTTCATAACTTCTTTGAACTTATTGAAATGAGTATCCAGCTTAGTTTTCCTTAGATGAGCTGGGAAAGGTATATGAGGCTTATGTATAGGTATTTCAGGTTCTGGTATTTCAGTTTCTTCATCAATAGGTTTCTCAGGATTTCCCTTATATGTCTGATCAACTTGAGATTCTAGTGTTGTTGAGTCTTGGGCAATTACAGGTTCATCCTTGTATGTAATAACCACATGCATCTTTACAGGGGGTCCAAATAGTCTTTTCCTGACCTGGTGGTGACTGCCTTCAACTATTCTGGATGCTTGGGATTATTCTCAGGTTGGCCAGCAAAGACTCCAACAGGTGGCTTTATGCTATCCGCGAGTTGAACTAGTTGAGATTCAATAGCCTTCTGTTGTGCTTGCTGGTTCGCTATCATAGTTTGTTGAGTTTGCAGCATCTTTTCAATGGATGTTAACTTGTCCTCAGAAGAGATAGGTGTTACGACCCCACCTCCCGATAACCCCCATGTAAGGGAGACCGGGAGGTCGAAGCCGCACCCATGACTTCCGGATCAAAGGTTCGACAGTTAACCAAGAATAATTATCAAATTTTAACTACTAAACTGAAAAGCTGTAAAAAAAAATAAACTTTGCATACCTTTTTAAATTTTGGATCTCTAACTTCTATCCACATAATGATTCTATGCTAACTAATCCTCCTTGTATTTTTCTTCATTTATTTCACAATGTGACGATTTACTATTTGTCCTTTTGGCTTGTACCTAAAACGCCGACAAACAAAACGTCGGTCAGCCGAAGCTGGTATGTGGGGAAAAAAATAATCTTGCAACTAAGATAACCATGTAATCATTCAATTAATCATTAATCAACCAAGATTACATTTTACATATAACATCCGCGATCCACAAGTACCCTATCCTCTGTACTATCCCTGCAGTGGACCTGGATCCTACCTTCCTTATGGTAGATCCCCATTAAACCCCTCATGGTCCCACCCATAGGTGAACCAGTTTCTAGGGTTGAGTCACATGGCACTACCCGTAAGTAGCCCACTCCTTAACTCATGGCAGGCTAATGAGTCGCATGGCACTACACGTAGGTAGCCCAATTTCTAACTCTCGATAACCTAGACCTTGCTCTAGGATTACCCCTTTTTAGCCTTTTCAAAGTAACAGAGGTGGACTCAGATCTAGCCAGTTATATATACTCATTTATAGTGATAATCATAGTCACTTTATAGTTGCATGAAATAAATAAACATCCAACAGTTTAGTTGCATTCAATGCGATTAAACATCCGGGAATCCATCGGAAAACTAACTCGGGTAGTCATAAGCATAACCACATACCTGATTTGGTGAGACATGCAGATTATTCAACATATACTTCATGTGTATACAATTAAGTCAATCAACAGATCCAAGCAAGTAATTCAATCATCACATAGTCCCTGAAATAAATATGTACTCTATTTATTACACACTTATCAAGAAACTACTTTATTGACTTGGATTCTCTTTCTAGGGTTTCTAATCCGCATTACGGTTCCATTAATACTCATTAGGGTTTCTTAGATCAATTTCTAGGACTTTATCCTTTTTAGGTTAACAAACCCTAAAATACTCTTTTCCATTTATATGAACCTTAATTGCTCAACTATTCATTTTAATAATCTTTTATACCCAATTTGACTTAGGATCATCATATCCCTATTTATTTACAGATTTGAACAACTAAAACAATTAAAAGACATATTCATCTAAATTAGGGTTTTCAAGCTCATTAATGCACATTTGTGCACGAAACCCTAAATTAAGCCAGATTATAAAAAGGATCATCTTTTGAATCCTATTCTCTCTTTTATTATCAGTAGGTTAATATCATCTTGAATTATCTATCTAACATCAAATCTAAGGGTTAAATCATTAAAGATGATATCTTTGTGTACTTTTCCAATTTCAAGCATATAACCTCTAAACTAACTAATTATACGCCAATTCCATCATTTTTCTTCCAAATATCCATTTTTATCATTAGCAGGCTAATATCAACTTTAATCATGTATTAAACCTTACTAATCACTCTAATCATACTAACATAGGGTTCTTTAAACAATTAACACATTAAAGTTGATATCTTCCATTATTTTTCAAATTGCATAAGGAATCAGGCTTCAATCATAATTTATTTGGATTCCTCTCGTTCTGAGGATCAACTTTCATGTATAACTTGTATTTATCCGAGCTATGAATCAGGAGATATGATTTTTGCATTTAAACTACTAACTTGACCAATGAGAGGGTGCCACGTCCCCCTGCTCTCATGCTGCAACCCGCGTGACTTTCGGATATGACGAAAAGACAAAATTACCCCTCGCTTAAGATGGGGTTTATTCAGCCCGCGAAGAACTGAATCGTCCAATGCCAGTGCCTCTTCTTCAACCTCCAGAGCGGCTGCCGCAGCAGCCCTAGCCGCAGCTTGCGGCCCTTCTTCTTCTCCTGGACCCCAACGACCTCCGGGAAAGGTTCCTCCACCTCCGGCACTCCTTGGCGCAGCCGGTGAAGGTCTCAGGTGGGGCCAGGGTGACCGAGAAGAACAGCACGAAGCCTGCTATTGCAGACGTTAAAACAGCCTTGCGGCTGCTTCTGTGGGCGGTTTAGGGCACGACGACGTAGGCTAGGCCAAGTTCTGACCTCGACGCACATCCAGCCTCCAACACAATCCTTCCCGGGCTTCTCTCTATGCCAGGGTCGCAACACTTTCTTTTGCTAGGGTTTATGAACGAGTAACGTGGAAGAAGAAGAGAAATCAGTGTGAGATCTTCTGTACTCGACCTAAAGCCTTGCCCCTTATATAGGGGGAAGTACTAAGCCCTAAGGCGTGCCTCTTTGAGGACTCAAGTCGTTTTCTTAGAAGGAAACATATTTTCCTTGGTTGTTAAGCAATCATCTCTCTCTCTCTTCCTTTTATTTCCTTGATATTATTTGTTGCATGGCTATTTAAGAATTCGAATTTCCTCTCTCCTTTTCTTTGTACTTTCTTTTTTTTATACTTTGGCCACGAATTTCTATTCTCTTTTAATAGAAATTACTCCTTTTTATCAATATATCAACATTCATTACTAATGTATCACCTTATTCTTTTATTTTGCAATTATTGGTATTTCCTTTTTTTTCTTTCCTTTTTATTGGGATTCCTTAGATCCCAAGAAATACAATTATTCCGAAATTCATTTTCAAGGATACTTATTATCCTTCTTAATGCGCCTATATGCATTATTTTGCATTATCATGTCTATTTCTTAATAAAATATTTATTTTTGAGGTTTTCTTTTTATTTCTCTTTTATTTTCCTCATTGGCATTCCTTTTAATATTAGCATCCTCATGGATACGAAATTTCATAAAGGGTAACTCAATTTTATATCCTTTCACTTAATTTCCACATTTACTCATTGTTTTCAATTTCTTTCTTAATAAAGAAATACATAATTAATCTTTTCTTTTTCTTATTTCTTTTCTTTGCAACTTTAGACTCCTTGGAACCCAAGGAATCCAAGAGGCACGAAATCCTCTTTGGATTTTCCTTCTAGAGGTTTCCATTATTTCATTTCTCAAATATCCATTTACTAATTGAATTTCCTTTGTTATTTTCCTTTTTATTGGACCCAATAGCCAATAAAGCCCACAAATCAAATAACAAGGCTATTTCAAACGAAATCCAATTATTCAAAACAAATCACATCATTATTTGTTCAATTATTCTTAATATGAGAAATTGCATTTCTCATCAATTGAACCCAAAATTTGGGGTTATAACATCCTTCCCCTCTTATAGGAATTTTGTCCTCAAAATTCAAACAAACAAACAATTCAGGATAAGACTTCTCCATGTACATCATTGGCCCCTATGTGGCTTTGCCGTACTCATGGCATTTTCAAAGAACCTTTATCATCACATATTCTTTTCTCTGAGTTCTTTCATCCTGGCGTCTATAAACTACACAGGTGACTCAGGCCATTTCAGCCTCCCTTGGGGCTCACTAGGTTCATTGCTCAGCACATGGTCGGGGTACCTCACATAGTGCTCTAAATTGGACACATGGAAAACATCTCCCATTACTCTATCCTGATGGGTAGGGTCAAACCTAACCTTATCCACCCATCCATCTCTAATGGACCCATGTATCGGGGGCTCGGCTCTCTTAGATATAACTTAGAGGGGTCGGATTTTCATGTCATATTTTCTCCCACAGTAACTTGTATGTCAGTCTACTTTGCATTTGCTCACGACTCTCATCGTCTCTAGGCTCCTTTCAGCCCTTGCGCAACCAAAGTGACTTCATCTACACGTACTGGGGTCCCTTTTTCTGACCATCATGTGGTCCTTTTCTAACCATCATGTGGTCCTTTCACCAACATTACCTTACTAAAGTGGTGACTGACACAACCTCCCTTACAGAGCTTCATATAAAACCCGATATTGGCTATGGTGGTTGTTGTCACATCCTTCATAGGACAAGAACTATCTCTAGATATCACCCTGAATGAGCACATATGCCCTCATCAGACCCTTTAGTCTGGATCATACTAACCATAGTTAGGGGTGAAAAACTATACTAACATTGAGTTCTTCATGTACCTACTTCCACTTTATGGAAGTGAACTTTTAGGTCAAACTCAAGAACCTTTGATCTTGCTTCATGGTGTAGTTGAACTGTCTCTCACATGGGTAGTTCAACTGCATATGTCCCGTAACAGAACTCTTCCTTATCTAGGTAAGGCGACCTACCATAACCCACATTGTATCTCGACCTTCCTCGATCCAGGGAAGACCTATCACAACATCCATAGTGTTGAGCTCTCATTCCTTCTCAAGGATTCTTTTATCCTCTATATCGATACACTGGGTTACTGGGGTTCGTCCTTTAGCTCTTGGCTTGCATGGCCATACACCACATGCAACTTCATCTTAAGCATCCAAAGTGCTACTGTCATTTTCCACGGTGTAAGATGATCTCCAACCATGACTCCCTATATGTCATGATTCTTTCAAGATCAACTCCTCGAAACCCTAAACCACTCTAGTTGGGGTTTCATCACCTTCCCTTCCAAAGAAGTACATCTGAGGTTTTACCATCATCCTTTCATTGCATCAAGAACTAGGCTGGCTAACCAAACAACCCTTAACTTTTCAACGCATCTTGTTTCATCTGAGTGTTATCCAAACACCTCTCTTTTTCAAACTTAGGGTTGGCCAAACAAACTCTTCTAACTTCTAGTCAACCAAGTCTTAATCAGATCATTCATTTTGACTTCACATCCTTAGGTAACATTACACTTCCATGTATTTTGCTTATTATGTCACCTTAAACTATATGTTCATCTTCATAAGAACACTCTATGATTCCATCATCATGGTGATCAAACTCAACCTGGTATAACTTGTAAGCTCTACATCCTCATAAGGTGATCACCTCATTCCTCTTAGTGTTTGCAAGCCATCCATCATTCATTCACTTTACCATGGTAAGATATCTTCTCTATCCACATTTCTCATGGCAACGCTCCAACTACATCATCTCTTATCCTTGGTGTATGACATGCATAATGTCCTATCTCTCACCCCCATAACAAGAGGAAATAAGCATTTGGCTGCAGTCCAAATACAGAGTTCTTCCTGTTCCAAGAGTAGAGATGGTACATCCCACCTTGCCAGTACACCTTTAAATCTAAGTTGCAACGTGCCACATATGTCTCTTCATCACAACCATTATGATATCAAAACTAGTCTTGAACCTACTGAGGTTTATATCCTTAGTCAAATCCTCTAGGTCCATAGGGTACCGACTCTTCTGGGGTCATCCCTCTTCCCTCATGCATCAAGAGAGTGCCCTACTCATCTGCCCTTTAGGTCCCATGAGTTCATGAAGGTGATCAATCTTCTAACCCATGTCCCTCAGACAATGATAGCTGTTACCTCCCGACCCTATGGTCATGTGCAACTGGGGAATTAGGCAAATCCTACTTTCATCGGTCTTATACCTACCTGACCCTAGGATAGACTTAGGATTATTCATTATAGTACATATTCACTTAGAACCTTACCCAAGTCTTCATCATCTCTCTTTCTGCATTCATGGGCTGACCTTCATCCTTTCATTGAGATTATGGCAACATGCCTACCTTGGTCAAGCCCTATATCGGATACCTCCATGGTAACACATCTGCATGCACTTAGAGATGGATATCTATGGGCCTACGGGTTCATACTCATACCATGTACTTTTCTCTTAACTTCTCAAGATCCTACGAGACCTCTTTAGGTTACCTTGAACCAACAAAACTGATATACACCCTTCCAAAGGGGTTCCTCTCTCAGGATGGGAGGAAAACCATCTCTAAGGTCACAAAAGCTCTTAGGTCTAGGGTTTACATCCACCCGAGTCTACTTAACCCTAGAAAACCATTAAGGCACAAGCAGATCACTTATTGAACCATACTAGGTGATACTTGTCCTCTTTCCTCAATGATGGATCAGAGTCATACCTTCCTTTATCATCAACCTAGCTATGAGGGGTTCATTACACATACTTTAAACTTAAGGGACTTCCCTTTTCCATTATTTATGAGGCGTACCATGCTCGAAACTATAGAAACTTAATTCTCATCATGAGCATTAGGTATACCACTTCCCCTCTTAGGCCTAGGATCCCTAGGTTTACTTTTAGGTGTCCAACTGCACGCTCTATTTCTGAACCATGAATTAAGCTGGCAAAAGGCATCTCGTGCACTTCCTATCATCCTTCTTCTCGATCAACACTTAGGGTTGGGTCCTCCTAAAGATAACCAAGATATCATCAACTTTTAGGGATCGATCATGAGGCAACCCTTGTCATCCATTGTTTAGGGTTTTAGGCTTCCAACCTTCTTGCGGGGTTTCCTGCTCTCTCTAGATCTAACCCTACATCCAACCTCACCATTAGAGGTCCTCTCTTCATGAAGTTCCAACTTCAAAGGCATGCTCTACATAGGTGAAGCCTAGGTTCGAACTTATGGTTGCTCAAGATCATCCATAACCCTTTATGCTCCATCATGATTCCTTATCCAGGGTTTCATCCTACTGTCAGCACTATGATGTGCCCTAGGTGCCAACTATACCTTACTTGCACAAGCCCATAGAGTTTCTAAGGTCCTTTACTAACCTCATCATCTAAGGAGTTATCCTTTACCCTAACATGCACGATCCTTCCCAGGGTTGGGTTGCCAAAGGTGTTAGGTTATCCATGGATCATATGGCATCCCAAAGGCATGTTCCTTCAAACACCTGGTCCAACTCATCTCTCTCTAACCATCACTTAGGGTTAGGGTTAGTATCATCCTCAGAGGATGTGCCAGGTCTCTACTTGCAATGGAGATCTCTATCTCCAAGACTAACTTATCCTCCTGACAAGAAGGTCTACTCTCAGGTCTATTCCGAGGATATGACAACTTATGTCATACGACTTAAGCATGTATCTATTCTTTAATTTGCGCTTAATCTATTAAGCTTATGTCCATGACATCTTATTTACGTGCTTTTCATTAATTTGATGGAGGATTCCTTAAACCTTATTAACCTTACCCATACTTCAAGAGGGTGAGGAGAAGAAAGAAAACCCTAATCCTTTATATCCTTATCAGAATTTTGTGATGAGAAGCGATGAATAAGATGAGAAGTCCTAAAGGTATCTTATTTCGATTCATACCCTAAGACTTTGGCCAGGCGGTCACACGGGTCCGGGAGTCCTCGTATTCCGACTAGCGGTGTGGAGGAAAATCTTGCCAGCCCCCGGTCGTGATCCCTTTCTAGACACCTCCGTCTTTCGGATACTCCTCTAATAACTCCCTTGGGTTCTATGGAGTTTGTAAAATTTAATAATTATTAATGGTTAAATGAGGAACCTAAGCTCTGATACCAAATGTTACGACCCCACCTCCCGATAACCCCCATGTAAGGGAGACCAAGAGGTCGAAGCCGCACCCATGACTTCCGGATCAAAGGTTCGACAGTTAACCAAGAATAATTATCAAATTTTAACTACTAAACTGAAAAGCTGTAAAAAAAAAAATAAACTTTGCATACCTTTTTAAATTTTGGATCTCTAACTTCTATCCACATAATGATTCTATGCTAACTAATCCTCCTTGTATTTTTCTTCATTTATTTCACAATGTGACGATTTACTATTTGTCCTTTTGGCTTGTACCTAAAACGCCGACAAACAAAACGTCGGTCAGCCGAAGCTGGTATGTGGGGAAAAAAATAATCTTGCAACTAAGATAACCATGTAATCATTCAATTAATCATTAATCAACCAAGATTACATTTTACATATAACATCCGCGATCCACGAGTACCCTATCCTCTGTACTATCCCTGCAGTGGACCTGGATCCTACCTTCTTTATGGTAGATCCCCATTAAACCCCTCATGGTCCCACCCATAGGTGAACCAGTTTCTAGGGTTGAGTCACATGGCACTACCCATAAGTAGCCCACTCCTTAACTCATGGCAGGCTAATGAGTCGCATGGCACTACACGTAGGTAGCCCAATTTCTAACTCTCGATAACCTAGACCTTGCTCTAGGATTACCCCTTTTTAGCCTTTTCAAAGTAACAGAGGTGGACTCAGATCTAGCCAGTTATATATACTCATTTATAGTGATAATCATAGTCACTTTATAGTTGCATGAAATAAATAAACATCCAACAGTTTAGTTGCATTCAATGCGATTAAACATCCGGGAATCCATCGGAAAACTAACTCGGGTAGTCATAAGCGTAACCACATACCTGATTTGGTGAGACATGCAGATTATTCAACATATACTTCATGTGTATACAATTAAGTCAATCAACAGATCCAAGCAAGTAATTCAATCATCACATAGTCCCTGAAATAAATATGTACTCTATTTATTACACACTTATCAAGAAACTACTTTATTGACTTGGATTCTCTTTCTAGGGTTTCTAATCCGCATTACGGTTCCATTAATACTCATTAGGGTTTCTTAGATCAATTTCTCGGACTTTATCCTTTTTAGGTTAACAAACCCTAAAATACTCTTTTCCATTTATATGAACCTTAATTGCTCAACTATTCATTTTAATAATCTTTTATACCCAATTTGACTTAGGATCATCATATCCCTATTTATTTACAGATTTGAACAACTAAAACAATTAAAAGACATATTCATCTAAATTAGGGTTTTCAAGCTCATTAATGCACATTTGTGCACGAAACCCTAAATTAAGCCAGATTATAAAAAGGATCATCTTTTGAATCCTATTCTCTCTTTTATTATCAGTAGGTTAATATCATCTTGAATTATCCATCTAACATCAAATCTAAAGGTTAAATCATTAAAGATGATATCTTTATGTACTTTTCCAATTTCAAGCATATAACCTCTAAACTAACTAATTATATGCCAATTCCATCCTTTTTCTTCCAAATATCCATTTTTATCATTAGCAGGCTAATATCAACTTTAATCATGTATTAAACCTTACTAATCACTCTAATCATACTAACATAGGGTTCTTTAAACAATTAACACATTAAAGTTGATATCTTCCATTATTTTTTGAATTGCATAAGGAATCAGGCTTCAATCATAATTTATTTGGATTCCTCTCGTTCTGAGGATCAACTTTCATGTATAACTTGTATTTATCCGAGCTATAAATCAGGAGATATGATTTTTGCATTTAAACTACTTACTTGACCAATGAGAGGGTGCCACGTCCCCCTGCTCTCATGCTGCAACCCGCGTGACTTTCGGATATGACGAAAAGACAAAATTACCCCTCGCTTAAGATGGGGTTTATTCAGCCCGCGAAGGGCTGAATCGTCCAATGCCAGTGCCTCTTCTTCAACCTCCAGAGCGGCTGCCGCAGCAGCCCTAGCCGCAGCTTGCGGCCCTTCTTCTTCTTCTCCTGGACCCCGACGACCTCCGGGAAAGGTTCCTCCACCTCCGGCGCTCCTTGGCGCAGCCGGTGAAGGTCTCAGGTGGGGCCAGGGTGACCGAGAAGAACAGCACGAAGCCTGCTATTGCAGACGTTAAAACAGCCTTGCGACTGCTTCTGTGGGCGGTTTAGGGCACGACGACGTAGGCTAGGCCAGGTTCTGACCTCGACGCACATCCAGCCTCCAACACAATCCTTCCCGGGCTTCTCTCTATGCCAGGGTCGCAACACTTTCTTTTGCTAGGGTTTATGAACGAGTAACGTGGAAGAAGAAGAGAAATCGGTGTGAGATCTTCTGTACTCGACCTAAAGCCTTACCCCTTATATAGGGGGAAGTACTAAGCCCTAAGGCGTGCCTCTTTGAGGACTCAAGTCGTTTTCTTAGAAGGAAACATATTTTCCTTGGTTGTTAAGCAATCATCTCTCTCTCTCTTCCTTTTATTTCCTTGATATTATTTGTTGCATGGCTATTTAAGAATTCGAATTTCCTCTCTCCTTTTCTTTGTACTTTCTTTTTTTTATACTTTGGCCACGAATTTCTATTCTCTTTTAATAGAAATTACTCCTTTTTATCAATATATCAACATTCATTACTAATGTATCACCTTATTCTTTTATTTTGCAATTATTGGTATTTCCTTTTTTTTTCTTTCCTTTTTATTGGGATTCCTTAGATCCCAAGAAATACAATTATTCCGAAATTCATTTTCAAGGATACTTATTATCCTTCTTAATGCGCCTATATGCATTATTTTGCATTATCATGTCTATTTCTTAATAAAATATTTATTTTTGAGGTTTTCTTTTTATTTCTCTTTTATTTTCCTCATTGACATTCCTTTTAATATTAGCATCCTCATGGATACGAAATTTCATAAAGGGTAACTCAATTTTATATCCTTTCACTTAATTTCCACATTTACTCATTGTTTTCAATTTCTTTCTTAATAAAGAAATACATAATTAATCTTTTCTTTTTCTTATTTCTTTTCTTTGCAACTTTAGACTCCTTGGAACCCAAGGAATCCAAGAGGCACGAAATCCTCTTTGGATTTTCCTTCTAGAGGTTTCCATTATTTCATTTCTCAAATATCCATTTACTAATTGAATTTCCTTTGTTATTTTCCTTTTTATTGGACCCAATAGCCAATAAAGCCCACAAATCAAATAACAAGGCTATTTCAAACGAAATCCAATTATTCAAAACAAATCACATCATTATTTGTTCAGTTATTCTTAATATGAGAAATTGCATTTCTCATCAATTGAACCCAAAATTTGGGGTTATAACAACAGGTCATGTTTGTTGTGCTTGCTGTTGATTAAGATTATGGTACTGAGAGTTGTTTTGATAATTATTGTAGTTCTATTCTGAAAGTTCCCCTTGAAATTTCCTTGATTCCCAAAATTCTGTTGTTGATTATACTGGAATCCTGGTGGGCCTCGTGGTTGATTGTTTGAAACTAATTGATGTGAGTTTACTGCTGCAGAGGGGTTTCCATATTGAAAACTTGGATGATTCCTATTCTGATTTGGATTGTAATAACTTTGACCAGGGATGGTATTAATAGCGTTAAGATTTTCCATTTGGCCATTATCTCCTTGGCCACATACGTTTCTCAGAACAACATCGTAAAGAACATTGCATGATAAGGTGGAATGATCAGTTCCTTTACATGCTTCATAGAACAGGGAAGCAGACTAGACTTGTTCTGGTTGTCGAGTGGGTGAACGTCCTCTTCCAATGGCAGCAAGAGATGATTCAATATGGTCTTGCTTGGCAACTAAGAGTTTTAAGGTTTCAGCAATAGATTTGTACTCGAGAGTAGCTTCAACCATAGCTACTTTCCAAACTCCTTTACCTACAGATCTACCCCAATTGGCTTGATTTTCTGCTCCCAGGGTGATGACTCTCCATGCGCTGTCATAACTTTGACCCATGAAGTTTCCTCCATATGAGGAATCTAGGAAACTCTTAATATCATCATCCACACCCCTATAGAAAATATCAATGAGTTGATTCTTGGGAATTATGTGGTGTGGAAACTTGCGTAGAAGCTCTTTGTATCTATCCCAAGTTTCAGCAAGGGTTTCTCCAGGAACTTCAGTGAAATTTGTTATCCGCCATCTAATTTCATAGGTAAGAGATGGAGGGTAGAACTTTTCTAGAAACACATTTTGGAGTTGTTCCCAGGTGGTGATGGGTATTTCACTTTGCAGCGAATTGTTCCAACTTATATCTCTATCAGCAAGGGAGTACTTGAAGAGACAAAGTCGAATGGCATCATATGTGACTCCATTTTGTTTTGTCATGGCACATAGATAAATAAATCTCAGAAGATGTTCTTGGCTATCTTCTCCTTGCTTTCCATAGAAAGGGTTATTCTGAAGCAGTGTGATCCAATGCGCTCTTATCTCGAAATTAGAAGTGTTGATAGGAGGAGGTTGTACTGGATGATGAACATTCGCAGATTTCGGTATTGAGAACTCTCTAAGATCTTTTTGTAGTTTAGCTGCTTGTGTTGCTGCTTGCGGTACTAGGATCTCCTGTTGAACCGCAGTCCTGGCTTCTTGCATGAGCCTTTGTCTTTGTGCATTGATGGCTTGAGCCACCCTTTGGGATACCTCTTCTTCTTGAGCTATCCTTGCTTGATTTTCTCTGATCTGACCATGGAAAGTTCTGTCTATCTCGGGATTAAAGCTCGTTATTAGTCTGGGGCTGTCCGAACGGTGCATGCACTATGCCTTGGATTGTACCTGAATTAGAAGTATTTTGGAAGTGAGAACCACAAAGTAAAGTCAAATTCAAGTAGATGATGAGATTGTTTCGAAAGCAATATCCTAAATTAGTCTTAAAGGAACTAGATTTGACTAACTGATTTCGTTGTCCCCGGCAACGGTGCCAAAATTTGACGTGGGATTTTATCGCACTAACAAACTCACTCAAGATTGAGATCCATGTGCTTTTACCAAAACCAAAGTGCAATAATACCACCAACAAGCGGACGAGTCTTATTGCAGTATAGTTAAGGATCGAACCCAAAGGACAACATTTTTAAGAATCTTTGTCAGTCTAGTCTAGTTTGAGTTAAGGCTAATATTTAAAAGGATTGGTTGATTTGAGGTTAATTAAACTAATTGCAAGAAATTAAAAGCTGAATTAAAGTTGTATTTAGATCAATGATATGGAATCGCTGGGATGGTATCGGGATTCACCACCGCTACGCACGCAAACACATTCTAACACAAACCATCCAGGCAAGATATAATGATCCAAATAGAGTTTCTACAGAACCCCCCATACGGGCGTTAGGTTTGCGTAAGCATCACCTTAGGCATCCGATGTCTCGTCACCATCCGGATCACTTACTTACGGCTCCGAAGATACAAAAATCCAACGAAGGTTGTGGGCCCCCTATATAGGCGTTAGGCACATAGAAGCATCACCGAAGGCTAGATGGCTCGTCCCCTCGTGGATCATACACTTACTACCTCGAAGAAATCCCATTCTATTTCTAGTTTGGGAGTCAACCACATTAATCGATAAGCAAGCAGGTGATAGATCTCCCAACTAACATCGAAGATACAAAATCCAACTAAGGCTGCGGTCCTCCCTGAGGGATGTTTAGACCACAGAAGCATCACCGTAGGCTAGATGTCTTGTCCTCTCACGGATAATACACTTACGACCTCAAGGAATCCTATCAGAAGTTCTCGTCAAGGAGTCGAACTTTGTAAACCGCCATTCCATCCCACATATAGAAGATTTCGCGATAAGGGAGAGAATAAGATGAAAGCAAGTAGATAATCAACTACAAACGTACCAACTAACAACAAAATGGAAAGTTATATACATGGCCATGGAGAGTTTAACAAAAGAACATGATTTGCATGTGCAGCGGGGCTAGTCCCCACACCCCAGGGAAAAGGTACTACTCGCTCATGATGCGAGAAACAAGAAGAATAAGAAAGAGAGAGAAATCCACCATGAGCTCAGTGTACAAGGTAGTTGTAGCTCGGTCAAGAAGATACGACCTTCTACATCGTGTCAGAGTAGATCTGGATGCAAATGGGAGATGCCAAGGCAGACCAGACAGTCTCCCTCACTCCATCTTCCTTCTCTCTTCAGCCTCCTTGGTTGCAACACAAGTAGTAGGTGGAATGAAACTGGTGTGGACGAAACTGGATTTGGATCGGACCTATGTACAGGAAGCCTGTCGGCGTCCCATAATCGATGCCCAAATGAGGACCCTTGGGGTCCTATTTATAGGCACAGGACTGGCCCAAATGGTCTTGACAGTTTAGGAGATATTTTCTTTCTCAAACGGTTTACTAATATTTATGGCCAAACTGTCTGGCAATTTTAGCAGCAAACGGTCTCATGACCAGGGTCCATTCAGTCTTGGTATTACTTATCCAAATGGTTTAGTTGTTGTTTTCCTCATGGTCTACTTGTTCGGTCTGTAGCTCATATCTCTAAATGGTATGCATGGGCAACGCTTCATACGGTCTCACACTGCCAGTAGTACCAACTAGATTCGTATGATTGCTTTTGCAATCGATTTCATGCAAACATTTTTATATTTTAGCAACAACAATGGTATTGACCCGTCTTTTCTAAATGGTCATGTGCACGGTCTTACATGGGCTTTGATTCAGTCCTCATGCATCTCACACATTCTTGCAATTGTCATCCATTCAGTTTGCTATTATCTCATCAAACGGTCTTCATTGCATTAGCTCAAACAGTCTTCATTGCATTAGCTCAAATGGTTTCAAATATTGAACATTTTTAAGGAAGCTGCGTTAAACGGTCTTGCAAACCAAATCTCTTCAAACAGTCTTGCAGACTGAGTCTCTTCACATGGTCTCGCAGACCAAATCTCTTTAAACGGTCTCGCAAACCGAATCTCTTCAAACAGTCTCGCAGATTGAGACTCTTCAAACGGTCTCGCTGACTGAATCTCTTCAAATGGTCTCACAGACTGAGACTCTTCAAATGGTCTCGCAGACCGAGATTCTTCAAATGATCTCATAGACTGAATCTCTTTAAATGGTCTCACAGACCGAGACTCTTCAAACAGTCTTGATGTCGAAAAGTCCATTCGGTTTTGATCATTCGATCAAACGGTCTTCGCATATAAACGGTCTTCACGGCTGATCGGTCTTTTGACCTTGGCGCCCAAACGGTCTGAAACTGTGCGACATCCAAACGGTTTTGAGATGGATCTGTCCATTTGGTCTTGAGTCCGAATGGATGAAAATGATTGGTCAAGACCGGATGGCTAGATCATTTGGCGAGACTGAATGGCTGAAACCGTTTGGTCAGATTGATTGGTCAGAACCAAGGGTGAGTGAAGGTGGGTCCCAGCTAACTGTTCAACCTTATAAAGACCTGCATTAAATCAACAATATTCAGTTAAAATCTTGATAATCGAATCAATTAAGTAATTTTTCACATGAAGATTCATTTTGATATTTAATGAGTGAAATAGTATATATAGAGTTGAATTTGTCGCAAAGTGATAATTGAATTTCATGATGAATATGCATTCATCATACCACCAGCTGATCGGTTGGCTCCTCCAACCGACCAGTTCGCCTGGTTATCGTGCATCTCCTCTTAGCTACCACCTGCTCATCTCGCTCTTTGAATTGATCGCCTGGATCGCCAACCGATCAGTTCACTCCTTGAACCGATCATCTCTGTCGTCGTTAAATGTCCTTCGTTCTTTGACATAACTGTAAATAAAAAAGATCTATCCTATTTACATTTAATTTGGGAAACCCCAAGTTACAATCAGGGGGAGCAAAGGTAGGAAAGAAATCTTGAGTTGTCTCAAGTTACATCATGAATAGGATTTAGGGAATCATTGCGTATACCGAGATGCAAGCAACCACATACAACCAAGCACACATAGGGTTTATTGGCCATAACCACGTAATACATCCACCACAAAACTCATTTAAGGGAGACGCGTATCGAGTGCATTCATATTACATATCATATATGTATATTGGGATTTGTGGATTTAGGCTTGGAAATGCATAAAGCCTATTTTATTCACATTGTATGCAATAAATAAAGGTGATAAACCAAAATCAATCACATCGATAATCCTAAAGAATAGATCAATTGACGTGGCTCTGATACCACTGTTGGGTTTTAGGGGAGGCAGAGAAGGTAGTGGAAATAAAAATTTTCTCCTCCCAAACCCAGAACTAAGGAAACGCATCAACGTCTAGACAATAGGAATGATGGTTTGTAGAGGCATACCTTGTCCCGAGGCTTGCGCAGTCTTCACCTCCGATCTTGGACGGTGTTTGTGCAGCTCCTAGTCTCATTGAGACTATCGGGATTGACAACTTTCCTCCGAGCGGAAGAAGTCTCCCGCCTCTGAAGTAGTCCACACAGACCACCTAGAACTCTGATCTCCTTGTCCCACAAGGAATAGGAAGGAGTTACATCCTCCTGTCGGCGTACTAGTCACTGACACACTCTCCTACAACCAGTTGCTTTTCTATAGTTGTCTTTCCCTTGTTGTGCCTCCCTTATCAGGTAGCCCTTGCTCGGGCTCTCTCTCGGTTACCAAAACCAGAGAGAATGACAACTTTGTAGAGCAAATGGTGTTCTGAGTTGTTGTGTACCTGAGAAGCTCCCACTACCCCTATATATATAGGAGGGTCATGGGATAGGGTTCTCTACCCCAGGAAATGCTGGATTAAACAAGAGTAGAAGGGTTTGAGATTTTCCACAAAGCAACCAACTTGCGCTCGCTGAACCGATCGGTTCACACCCTGAAATGATCATTGCAGGCCCTGAGCTGATCATTTGGGACCTAAGCCAATCGTCTGGGGCTCTGAGCCGATCGGTTCATGGTCCTAGTCCAACTCAAATTGACTTTCAAATTTGTCTTTGATTAATCAAATATTAATCCCTGTCCAAATTGAATTTGTACAAGTGAATCAAATTATATTTGCAAAATAGTCTTCTGTCTTTCCAAACCATCTCGGTTGGTCCATGAGTCGACCGGTTCAACAATTGATCCAATCATCTCATTGCACATGAGTCGATCGTCTCATCAATTGAGTCGATCGGTTCACCAACTTGAGCTGATTGGTTCATCTCATGAGCCGATCGTTTGGGCAGCAGACTTGTGCAAATCAATCAATCGCAGTTTCAATCAATACGATACTCCAATCAATCGGTCCAACACCTTGAACACTATGATATTGAGCTATCAATTGATTAAGTGTTTAATTGATCTACTAAACTCCTTTAGTAATCAATCTAAACATCATTTTGTGGATAAACTCCTCTTCCAGGTTAAATCCTATGTGTGTGACCCTATAGGTCCATTCCACGTTGGCAGTGAAAGTCCATAACACTTATGAATTCACAAACAAAGAGTGGTGCCTAGTCACACATCAGTGCTACCCAAGTGAAAAGGAAAGTTGGAGAACAACTTTGAATCCTACAATCTGTGAATGGTGTTACAGCAAATGTATAATTCCTTTGTCACTGATATCCAGAATGAACTCAAGGCATGGAACAGTCATCCTTTCAACGTTCATTCACATTCTTGATCTCATAGTAGATTGGAGGAGATATGTATGACATCAATATCACATATTGATTCACACATGCATGCATGCCTATCTCAATCCTACTCATCAAGTGGCCATGGATATCAAACTCCCTCAAGAGGGATAAATCCCATATCTATCACTCACCCCTCAAAATCCCCATGTGGCAAACTCACCCAATCATCACCTTTATAACAACCCATGTTTCAAGATTGCATTTGATGATGTTAAAGTCTACCCAACGACATGTGTTGAGTGTAGTGATTTCAGGTCAAAGAATCACACTCACCACCATCATTGTGAGAACTGACTGTGACTACCATGTCATGGTTCCATGTGTCAAACTCACGGTGGGTCTGTCCGGTATACTTGTTCTCTAACAAGTACCTATGTGTTTCATTTGATATCTCCATATCATGACTAATGAGATTCTGTCATCAACCAACACCACAATCTAGTCTTGTATGACATTGTTGTCTATCTACCTTCTACAATGACATCTGACTAGGGACATAATTAGAATGTACAAACTCCTAGCATCTGTATGATCTCATCGTTCAGGTCCTTAACCTGAAAGCATACGTCATTGAGTATTGTCATTCTCTAGACATTAAATCTTTTCTATCATTATCTCATATGATCAAAACAGAAAGAATTGGAATCTTGCCTTTGATGTTTATCAAATAAATCTTAATGTATCCCACCAATCATCCCATGATTGGCTCTCAGGGCATACATACCAACATGGATGTGCCCCGACAGGTTGGTCAGATCAAACACTAGAGTTTTAGCTACAAATATAGCATGTTTGGGGATGTCAAGGCTGAGGGCAATAGCTTTATACATCAATTAGTGGACATCCTTCACTCCATAGTAGATGAACATGCAATCGTTCAAAGACGCAAGATCGATCAAGTGCTACCCATGCTCTAGTAGAGGGAAACAGATATGAGTGTGACCTAAGAATGTGGCTACACATATAACAATGTGGCCAATGAAGAATGAGGAAGATGTGATGTGGTTATCCTGAATGTTAAGATGGGATATTGTATATTTTCCCTAGTTGAAAGGTTCATCATCTAGAAGGCACTATAGGGTATAGAGCTCGAGGTGAGTGAATACCTTCCCTACTGAATATAGTGCAAGCTAAGATGCAGAAAAGATAGTGCACAATGGGGTTTTTGATGTTGGAGGCCTTGGGGCCACTCACCCACTTGGGTGGAAGTCCCGTGATGTTCGCCCAGAACTTTTACATGTAATAGTTGTATGGGTAGTCATCATGGAGTCGCCCCATATAGTGAGATAGCCAATCAAACCCACCATTGTTGAGGATAATAAAAATGATATGTGTGGATGACATCTCCAATTCTCCAATATCCTGACTTTGCAGTTGGATTTCCCTTATGAGTAGTGGAAACGTTAAAAAGTGGACATGAACTTGAGAGTGAGATTGCTATACAACAGACATATGTGATAAGGGAATTTTAGGATATAGTTGTATTGGAGGATATTATCAACTGCATCCTTTATGCTGAGGGCAGAGAGGGTGGTGTTGCAGGTCCATCTGGGGAGTGAGATGTTGGTATTGGATAAGAACTAGAATCACGTCATGTTGGTTGCCAATGAACTGGGTGTAGCTTCTTGGGAGAGGAGATACACAAGGTGGTTGAGGTGTGATGAAATTTGGATTATATCAATATGACTGACCCATCTCAGTCTCACAGATAAACTTTTCAACCTCGTCTATTTTGTGGAGTATCTCCTCTGGTATATCAGGTGAAGACTCGCCCGTGGCCTCCTGAAATATTGGGTCCTAAAGTAGAGCGAGGAGGCGACTCGCGTGAGTTAGTTGACCTTGAAGGATGCTTACCATTATGAAACTGGCCAAAAATACTATGACGGGATCCTCCTTCAGAGATGGCGATTGGTTGTTGAAGTGTTGAATATTAAGGAGCAGTGAAATAGTTGTTTTGTTAAGAGAAACCATCATTTCTCTAAGAGAAACAGTCATTTCTCTAAGAGAAACAGTCGACTGATGTTTCTAAGATGTCTGGTTGGTGTGAATCAAACGATCAGTTTGCCTAGTGACAATGTAGGGAAGTATGACATTTGATAGGAAACATAAACAAAAATGTTACTGACATATTTTCCATTAACTAGCAGATTGTGTCGACAACTATTCAATAGGAAGGATGGTATCACGAAGATATACCTGGTCCTACAACAAGTCCAACGAAAATCCTCGTTGGTGTAGATGCACACTTTATCTTGGATGGTGTATGTGCAGCTCCTGGTCACACTGGGATTCATCTAACGGCTCCTCAGAACAACAGACTCAGAGAATTGTTGCAATGGCTGCTCTGATCTCGCCAAATAATGCAATTTGATGTTTCCCTCCTAGCAACAACCAAAGGACTCCTACCTATAGAGTAGTCTACATGGACCAACTAGGACTCCTATCATATTTTGCTAGAATGGAAAGGAAGGAGTTGTCCCTCCCGTTGGTGTACTAGTCACCAACCTGCTCTTCCAAAATAATGATCCTCAGTTGTTTCTCTCTCATAACTATCCCTCCTTAGTCAGGAAAGACTTGATTGGGCTCTCTTGGTTACCACATATAGAGAGGACATGAATTGTTAGAGCAACTGATTCTCAATTGTCTATGTTGTACTTTAGGAAACCCCCAATACCCCTCTATTTATAGTATAGGTCATGGTCAAGGTTTCTAGTCTATGCGGGTGTGGAAAGGATCGAATGATCTCAAATTTTTGCAACAATTCTGGAAGTTTCGCAACCAACATGTGTCAAGATGGTTGTCTCACCCAGCAAGACAGTCATATGGGATGTGATACAGTCATCTCATTGAGTAAGATGGTCATTTCACACTTTGTAGTTGTACATAAAATTGGAAGTTCAATCCCCATCAATGTTGGACATTGATTTCCTTGCACAAAAAGTAATTTACAAGTGAAACGAATAGCGAAATGTCTAGATCCTTCCTTCGACTGAACTGGACCATCTCACCCATACGAGACATTCGTCTCGGTCATCTAGATAGTCCTCTTGTAACACCCCTGACCTGGGTTATGAGCTAACCCTAGGTGTTTTGCCTAATTATGAAATAGGATGGTTGTAATTATCCTTTAGTATATAATTAAAGCTTTTATGGAACACATGTTTCCATTTTTGTCCCTTGTAAACCAATGTTGAAGTATTGTTTGCAATACAGGGACCTATGTGCAAATTGCCCAATCAGAGGGGTTAACTTGCAAAATTCACATGTTTATATGTTCCTTCAATGTTGAGACAACATAAGAATGATTATGGTAAAGTTTGAGGGATTTCCCAAGCTTGAGCACCAAGGTGCAGCTGTGGAAGCAATCCCTGTGCTTGAAACCCTAAATTGGAGTAAAGTGCAATTTACCCAATTTGAGGGGTGCAACTTGTAAAATACACCATCTAAAATATCATGTAAGACTCTTTTCATCATTTAGAGAAGAAATTATGAAGAAGTCACTTCAATTGAATAATCATATAATGAAAAACACCTTTGTGATTGAATAATCAAGGTGTAAGTACTATAGCCCTTTTATGTGTGTGCTTTAGTAATAGGTTGATCTTCTTTGCCTTCATTTCTTGACCTTAGAAGAAGGTTGTCCTTAGAAATAAGAAGAAGGGACGAGCAAAGAAGAAAGGAGGGTCTTAGTTGAAAATGAGGAAAACCTATGTGTCTATGTTGAAATTCCACCCAAGTATATAAGCCCTATTCCTCACTTAGCAAAGGAATGTTTCTTTCATTTCCCTCACTATTTCCCCTTGCTCAACCGACTAAGGAGAGCTCTGGAGCTCAGGAGGACGACCAGGGGAGTGCAAGGTAGGTTTGGATCCTTCCTTTTGCTTAAATTCTTGGATGAAACTCGAATTCAAGGTCAAATTCATTGCTAGCTCACTTAGCTCTATCTTTCTAGCCATCTCTTCTCAACTTTCCTTGGAGGATTCACCTTGGCCGACCTGTGGAGCTTCTAGGACGCCATTAAAGGCTTGGAGCTCAAGGAGCAAGCTTTAGGCGGGTTTTATAACTCTAAACCTATGCTTTGTTATATACATCTTTTCTATGCTTTTAGTTTCTAGTTCTTCTTCTTCCCTATCTTCCCTTGCTTCCTTGCAAGCAAATCCGTGAGGAACTGTTTCTGTTCTTGAGCTAGAAGATGAGGGCGTTATTTCCTATGCTTATCCACAGTTTTCCACTTTACCATACAACCTCAACCAATTGCCCATACGGTTTGCAAAACCGTTTGATGGGCAAACGGTTTCAAGGTCGTATTAAGGCATACGGTCTCAAGACCGTATGGCCGCGTTGACCAAGCGTGGACCGTATAGGAATCCTGTTCAAAATTATTTAGGTTAATCACCCACAAAATTTGAGAGGTTAACTCCAAAGGAATCGTGAGATATAGGCAAAACAATTAGCAAATTCAATTGAATTTAGTTCTGATTTTCAATCTGCTTAATTTGCCCTTTTTGGGCAAACGGTCTCAAGACCGTATAATATGGTTGACTAAGCATTGACCGTATGAGATTACTGTTCATAATGATGTTAATTAATGACTCACCAAATTTGATGGACTAATTCCAAACTAGTTAAGAGTTGAAGGTTGATTACTAGGGCAAACCCTAATTGAAATCAGTGCTGAAATCACAATGAGCTAATTTGAGATTTTGGGTTGATTAGCCCAAACGGTCTCAAGACCGTTTGGGGAATCATCCAAACGGTCTCAAGACCGTTTGGGGATCACCCAAGACCGTATGGAGGTCTGGGGTCAAGTATAGTTGACCAATTGAAGGTACAAAGATACCAAATTACATTGCAATTAAGTATTGATGTAATGATCAATTGAATAAATCAAAACTTGATGAATTTTCACTAGAGTCCAAAGGATGGATGGGCAAACGGTCTCAAGACCGTTTGGAACTCATCCAAACGGTCTCCAGACCATTTGGTGACAACCCAAGACCGTTTGGAGGTCTAGGGTTAAGGTAATTGGATCAATTGAGGGCCCAATTACAATGGGTTATTGAAATGATCAAATTGCTGATTTGTGACTTAATTAAGGTTCAACCCCTATCAAATCAATCTAGATTTTGATGAATTCTTGGGCAAATGGTCTCAAGACCGTTTGGAGTATATCCAAACGATCCCAAGACCGTTTGGGCCAAGTTTGAGCCCAATTGGAGGTCAATTGATGGGTTCAACTTTGATTTGATTCACATTGTTGAGTGTTGATGGTTGAACGTTTATAGACCTTAATTGAACCAACTCCAACCCTAATTGGATATTAATTGAGGGTCAATTGAGTGACCAATTGGTTAAGGCTAACCCTAATTGTCTCAATTAATAAGTGTTTAGCAAGCTTGAGACTAATTGAAGGCTTCAACATAGGAAACCCTAATCGAGTTTACCCTTTGAACCACCTTGGAGGTCCATACGATCTTGAGCTTTTGAGGGCATTCGACCTCAAGACCGTATAAGGTCATTCGACCTCAAGACCGTATAAGGTCATTCGACCTCAAGACCGTATAAGGTCATTCGACCTCAAGACCGTATAAGGTCATTCAACCTCAAGACCGAATGAGTCCATTCGACCTCAAGACCGAATGAGACCATTCGACCTCAAGACCGAATGAGGGTAAACAGTCTTGAGTGTTATACGGTCTTGAAGTCAACCAAATCTTAAATGGTCTACAAAGCTTAAAAGGTCTACAAACTTATACGATATCATGATCGTTTGAAGGTTGAAGGTGTGAAACCTATTGGAGACATTTGAAGTTAAGTCTGCCTAATGCCTTGAAGGCTTAAATGGTTTAATAGTTGTTCAACCTAAACCCTAATGATACCAAAAGACATTAAGGGTCAAATGGTTAGTAAATTAACCCATAATGATGATCAATG
Source organism: Alisma plantago-aquatica (assembly GCA_963693085.1). Classification (NCBI taxonomy): domain Eukaryota; kingdom Viridiplantae; phylum Streptophyta; class Magnoliopsida; order Alismatales; family Alismataceae; genus Alisma; species Alisma plantago-aquatica. Next base: position 253,120,668 of record OY856411.1, read on the forward strand.
TGTAATTTACCATAATGCTCTTAAAAGGTTCAATTGAGTGAAACCTTGTTCTAAACAAACCCTAATCACTCAATAGTGGTGATTTGGTTTATGTTAGTCAACGGGGACTTAACCCAACCTGATCTGGAGTGATGTAATCACCATCTACTAGTAATAAGAGAGAGAAAGTATCATAGGAGAGAGAAAGTACCTTCAATACACATGAATGTGCATGATTAGGGTATGATCCACCTATGTGAGATCATGGAAACCCTAATTATGATAATTGATGAATCTTAATCTTATCTGAGGGCTTTACTGATGATGTTTCTCATACATGATGATGTTATGAGTTCAATTCACCATGAGGTGAATAGTAAACCCTAATTCTAGGGTGATAACATATAATGAGAATAGTAAACCCTAATTCTAGGGTGATAACATATAATGAGAATATTAAACCCTAATTTATGGTGATCTAATAAATGTAGTAATTCAGGGTTATGCCTTTGAGTATGAAACCCTAAAATACAAGTTGTTATATGAGGAATCTTTATGCCATGTGAGATAAGAAGTTTAATAAATCTAATCCAGAGGAGATGTAATATGGATGAGAATCCCTAAATTAGAAATGAAAATATGGAAATCCTAGTGGGATAAATACTGAGCCTAGTATATGACCTAGCAATTATGAATTCCTGAAGATGTTTATAAGGTAATGCCTTTAAATAAAGTATAGTCAAATCAATGAGTATGATGTGTTCACACCATGATAAGATTGAGAAGTGAATTCATACCTTGAATTGATAATCATTATGATGTTCAATAAATGTTGTATTTAAGGCAAATACTCACCATACCCTGGTATGCTTCTAAGGATGGCAGAGTTGCATACTAGAATTGGACTAATAATTTAAAAAGGATGGGGTATGTTAACCTTAGTCCTGCGTCATGCCTTTAGGTATGAAACTTTGATAACAAGTTACCAAATATGATGTCTTATAGGATAAAGAGATTTCAATAACCTTAATTTGTATAGGGTGAAACCCTATTTCCAGTTATGCTTTTAAGCATGAATCCTCATGATTGAAGTATGAGATGAGGAATCAATATTCCTAATCATAAGTAAAGGAAATGAATAACCCTAATTAATGAATATTGGGGAACTTGACTCTTCTAAGAGTTTAAAAGTGTAACTTCTAGAATGAATGGTTTACTGTTATCAGTTGAATTAACCATGCAGGTTGTCATGAGATGATGATCATATCCAGGTATGGATTATGAAACTATATTCATTGAAAGCATGCTTTAGCTTTATGAGTAAGTGAAATATTCTGATGCCTTGTTGAGTGGCATCCTATGAGACTGATGGGCTGTGAAAGCTATAAATATCATCAAAGTCATGCTTAACAGATGACTTGTGATGAAATGATTGAGAAATGATAATTGATGTGAGTTAGACTTGTTACATTTAGTATTCTATCTTCATAGCTGCCATGCTAATGATTAATGTTTGAGAACATGTATGATGTCAAAAGAATACTGAAATGTACCTAACTAATCAAGTATAATCATTCCATGTAGAGCCCTGATCATAGATCCATCATTGTCAGAGACCAAATGATGGTGAAACAGGTTTTCCTAAGGGAACTCCTGGATCACATACTTTTGAGTATGTGGGGGAGATGGATGCGTAAATCCTTACATCCTAGTGTAGGAATTGATACCGTCAATCCTTCACTACAAAACCAAATGGTGAGATGTACCACAAATCTCCCAAAGAAGACACAAACACCGCATCGGTGAGAGATAAACAAAAAATCTTCCGGTGACGAAGAGAGTACAGAACGCCACTGTAACTCTAAAATAGAGAAGGACCAGATTACCCTGGTAAGCTATAACAGCAGAGACACAAGATGTCCTACAAACAATCCTCTAACTGACTGAGGAAGATGAGGTCATAAGAATCCGGCTCTTTTGATGACCTATGTATGATACCAATGCAACTTACTAGTGATCGGTTGGAGTATGAGTGGTATACCTCATCTCCACAGGGCATAATAATGTTTGTAAAGCATAATCAACCGCGTAGTATATCTGCTTAGGTTACTATGAGGAACAATGTTTGGTGTTACATTGTTTACATTAATGATTTGTTCAGATATTTTGTATACATGTCATTTATATGCTTTAAAGACGTGACTACTCAGATAGAAGTTGCTTCTCTTGTTATTAAACCTGTTGTTGTACTATTTATGTTATCTTGTCTATGATATTCCTTAATGTTATAATAAAGCTTCTAGTTGAGAGTTATAACTCTTGCGGGGACAATTTGTACATTGTCTCACTCCGTAGATTTCAACTCTTTTTAGGTGGTCGTCGAAGACGAAGGAGACCGTTTAAGGATGAGCAACAACGACAACAACAGTACCAAGGGCAGCAGTGAATCTCAGGTGGAGATACTAGCTGCTGAGTTATGTAGTTAGATGGTCCTATGCCGTCTCTGTACTCTCAGGTCCTAGGAATCAGTGTTTTGAGTTTTGGTGTTGGCTCCTGAGATTTTGAATCATGTTGTATATAACTACTCAAGAAGTGGTTTAACAGAGATGTAAACTGTTTACTTGGTTTCTTATAAAAGGAATTTTATAATTTCCAGGTCTTGTCTCAAAAATTTTAATTTCCAGTAATTTTTCATATTCAGCAACTAATCGAATGCTTCCGCTAAGTTTATATCGTGGTTTTGGAGATCGGAGCCCACACCTCTGGTGACCCCAGTCAAGCCATCATGTTGAGTTAATTCTCTTCTTAGCCAATTTCAACTCAAATCAACCCCAACTCTCTAGAAGCCTGTCTCAACACTTGAGATGGTCGTTAGCCACACTCTATATGCATGTCTCAACCCTTGAGATGACATTTGGCAGTGTTGTCAGGTTGTTTGTTGTGTGAATCAATTACCTAAACACATTAGTACTTAATTCAAGTGTCATTCAAGATATGAACTCCTCTTCTAGATGAGTCCCTATGTGTGTGACCCTATAGGCCCCATATCACGTTGGCAGTGAATGTCCATAACAACTTATGACATCACAAGTAAACAGTGGTGCCTAGTCAAACATCAGTGCTACCCAAGTGAATGGAAAGGTGGGGAGCAACTTGAACCTAAAATATGTCTATGGTGTTACAATGTTTGTATAGTTCCTTTGCCACTGGTATCCAGATTGACCTAAGGTATGGAGCAGTCATCCTCATTATTATTCAATCTTGTTTCTTGAACTAGAGTAGACTGCATGAGATAGATGTAAGATCAATATCACATATTGACTCACATGCGTATGGCCATACTTTTCTTAGTCCCACTAATCAAGAGGCATTGGATATCATACTCTTATCAGAGGGACAACTCCCATCTCTATCATTCATAGTCTATCCCCATGTGTCACAGTCACTGATTCATCACTGTTATAACAATCCATGTTCTAGGACTGCATTTGACGGTGTCAAATTGTACCCAATGACACGTGATGAATGTAGTGATTTTAGGTCTAAGAACCACAACCACCACCATCATTTTGAGAGTTGACTGTGACTTACATCATGATGGCTTCCATGTGTCAGTCTCATAGTGGGTTTGTCTGATACACTATTCTCTAACATTTATCTATGTTCTTGGTTTTATATTGCCATATCATGACTAATGAGACTCTGTCATCAACCAACTCACACTCTGATCTTATGTGTTATTGTTGTTTATCCACCTTCCACAATAACAACTGATCAGGGACATAATGAGAATGTCTATACTCTTAACTTCCCTATGATTTCAGGTCCTCAACCTAAAGACATACTTTATTGAGTAATTCAATTCACTATACAATTAATATATTATTCATTATCTCATTACTTAATATACAAAATAAATTGGAAGCTTGCCTTTGTTATTAATCAAATCATTTACATATTAATATGTTATAATCATTACATGATTGGCTCACTCGACATGCATACCAACAGATGGGGTGGGTAAGAGAGAGAGTATCAACATTGAGGTGTCTTACGGGGTCATCGACTTACGACGGACATTTGATTGGAGACCAGAATGGCCAGTTAGAACAGGTGAGGGGAGAAGTAGTGGTGGAAGTGGTCGAATAACCATTTGGGTAGAAGAAGATGGTGACTGGAGGATGTGTGATGTTCTCACCAGGGTTCCTAGATGGTCAGTTGGGGCACAAGGAAGCCGACTCATGTAGAAGTGTTCCCATGTGGGATGGCATGACTCCCTACTGAAGGGAGGGTGAGAAGTAGTCATTGGCTTCAAACGGGCTTCTCAGTGGTGAGGTGGTTGTCTAGATCAACGAGGTGGCCGACTGGCTTAAGTGGAGAACTAGGGTTTACAAGGAAAGAAATGCTCAGTGATGTGTGAAATTCCCCTCTGAGTTGGATTAATATATAGGTGATTTGGAGGAGTAACTTGACCATTTAGAGAACAACCAACCAATTGGTTTGTGGTTCGAGGGAAAAGGAAGATGGTTTGCTTCCTGGTGCAGTCGTTCATTTGAATTGTGCATTTGAATGCACTTATTGGTTTATGAAATGATTGTTTGATTTTTGCGAAAGGATTAATTGGATCGTCGTGGGTGACGTTTCAACATTTGAAATTTGAAACATCTCCCAATGTTAGAAAGGCCACCATTTTGGTAGAAACAACTGGTTTGCTCACTAAAATGACCGATTCAGATGGTCTGGATTTCCAGATTTTATCTATGTGAGATGTAGCCCGGTTATGTATCCAACTCCCTTTTATTGAAGAACTAAAAGTAGAAACAAGCAAAGGTTAGCTAGAACAAATTAAAAAGAAAATACAAAATAAATAAAAGTTGGGTTTCTTCCCAACAAGTGCCTAGTTTTATGTTGAAGGCTCGATAAAAGGATAACACAGTTGTTTCATGCTCTGGATTGGGAGGGGGTGGTAATTCCTTTAGGTAAAGGTCTTCAATTAATTAGAGAGGGTGTTCCTTAGAGGCTACAATATACACAATGGTAATGTACCATTTTAGCCTATCCCCATTAAACTTTGAACTTACCATGTACTTTATCCCAACGCAAAAAAGTGCCATGCAGATAGGAACGTTTAACAAGATATGGTCCATACCATATGCATTGGAGTTTTCTAGGGAAGAGCCTTAACCTAGAATTGTAGACAACGACCTGATCACCTTCTTGGATATATTTTTTTCCAGATATGGACATCATGCCATAATTTGGTTCAGTGACGTCCTCGGATTTTCTAAAACTTAATCTGGTGTGTGACGTCCAAATTGAAACCCTCACCTCAGCGAGAATCCCAATTTAAACACCCCACACTAGGCTAAGAAGAAGAAATTCAAGAGAGTCAAAAGGAAACACAGTAGTAGCACATGCACATGAACAATAATAAAACCATACAACACATGTTCACCATTCAACATATAATTACTACATGAATTGTTACAACATTTGATATTACATATTGAACATCAAACTTCTACATATACCTGTACTACTACTAAACAACATGATCTTAAGACAATAGGTCCACCTCTACATCAGCTCACCACACAACTCTCAACTATCCTGGATCTTCAAGAGCATAACCACAACCTAAACAAAAGATTACATGTGGTACACGTCACTACAATATTCAAGAATATTGTACAGAGTACGCCTATGTGTCTTTTATATACCTCTCATCATATCTTGGCAATAAGATAAAACTAATATACTTGGAAGTAACAGAAGAATATAAGAAAAGCGTATACTTGCACAAAGATTTTCATTAGCAAAACAGAACACATATTTTAAGCACATTTCCATTATATCATCCATGCATTGACCGCCGAAGGTTGAATGCATTAAGGCCTTTATGATCACTACCAAAGAGTTGGATCATATGTACAATGGGATCACTACCAAAGAGTTGGGTCCAAGCACACTACCAAAGAGTTGGTGCTTCCATATGTACAATGTGACCACTACCAAAGAGTTCGGTCACTTCCAAACACACTGCCATAGAGTTGGTGCTTTCATATAATGTAACAGATATATTATGTTTGATGTGTTCATATCAATACGTATGGAAATTTAAGCAACATATCATACAAGACAATCATTTCATCCAATATCATATGCCAAGTATTTTACTACACACATAACACAAACATATTGTATATTAAGCCAAGTAAGAGGTAATGGCGTACCTTGATCAAGAGAAACCTAATCATCACATATTGTTGATATCATCTATATCCTCATGTCAACTATATCTTGGTCAAACCCCTGGTTAAGACAAGATCACATACGATCATCAGGTTCTCATCATCTCACATCTCATCTTAACCCTAATTATGTCCATATCAGGGTTTAGCTTAGTTCATTAGGATGTGTACATCATTACTTGCATTCTTGTCTTGGAATGATCTTACTGAAGTTATTTTCCAAATTATGGTTCATTATCTCGTCATTATGTTCCATATCCTTCTTGTGCACATATTAACCCTAGGTTACATCATTAACCTAAATTAGGATTTCATAACATGTATTAAGGGTCATATTCATATAACATGGATTTTATGCATAAAACTGATCTCATAATTAAAAATAAGGTTCCATATACTGATATCAGATACTTTGTAAACTTTCATCAATTATTGAGCATTTATGTATTTATTGCATATTAATTAGGGTTATTAGCCCTAATTATCTATATTAAGAAAATTACATGATTTCATGCATCAACATCATAGTCACTGACATCATATGGATAATAAACATGATTTACGATCTACTGGTATTTTCTCATAATTTTAGAACATCATTTGATATTTATTATCTATTAAACAAGCATTACACATCTTACATGATATCACTGTTATTAATGCATAAAAGCCTAATTTTATGCTTCCATATTGTTCTTCGCATGATTCTGAACATTTTGGTATATTATATGTGATTTTCTGATAATCGAGGTATTTACTATGAATTATCTAAGAACTGAACATTTGCTGAGATTTTTACCTTTTGGGCCTATGGCGTGTCACCACGTGGCTCCTTGCATAAGTAATTGAGGGTGTTTCTCCTCTCTTCTACTGGAACCCAGTCCGGATTTTGGGACTGGATCCACGGATCCACAGATCCGTTTGCCTGGCTCTTTCTCGCGACAATGCCACACAGTGTGCCCATCCTCTGTTCTCTGTATGCGCCGCCACATAGGCCTGCTCCGGTGAGAAACTATTGGCACGATGGTGCTCCTGATCCTCTCCTCAGGTGCCCATAAGATACAGTTATCATCCTCGGACCTCCTCGGCTTCTCAGGTTTGCCGTGGAGCCTCTGAGCCGTTGTGTCCTCAAGCTCGCCACTGCCGGCGCTGCTATGTGTTGGTATGTATGCCCTGAGAGCCAATCATGTGATGATTGGTGGGATACATTAAGATTGATTTGATAAACATCAAAGGCGAGCTTCCAATTCATTCTGGTTCAGTCATTTGAGATAGTGATAGAATAGATTGAATGTCTAGAGAATGACATTACTCAATGACGTATGCTTTCAGGTTGAGGACCTGAACGATGAGATCATACATATGCTAAGAGTTTGTACATTCTTATTATGTCCCTAGTCGGATGTCATTGTGGAAGGTAGATAGACAACAATGACACACAAGACTAGATTGTGTTGTTGGTTGATGACAGAATCTCATTAGTCATGATATAGAGATATCAAACCAAACACATAGGTACTTGTTAGAGAACAAGTGTACCGGGCAGACCCACCGTGAGTTTGACACATGGAAACATGAGATGGTAGTCACAGTCAGTACTCATAGTGATGGTGGCGAGTGTGATTCTTAGACCTGAAATCACTACACTCAACACATGTCGTTGGGCACACTTTGACATCATCAAACGCAGTCCTGAAACATGGGTTGTTATAAAGGTGATGATTGGGTGGCTTTGACACATGGGGCTTTTGAGGGGTGAGTGATAGATATGGGATTTGTCCCTCCTGAGGGAGTTTGAAATCCATGGCCACTTGATGAGTAGGATTGAGAAAGGCGTGCATGCATGTGTGAATCAATATGTGATACTGATGTCATACATATCTCTTCCAGTCTACTCTGAGATCAAGGAAGTGAATGAACATTGACAGGATGACTGTTCTATGCCTCGAGTTCATTCGGGATATCAGTGACAAAGGAATTATACATTCGCTGTAACACCATTCACAAATTGTAGGATGAAAGTTGTTCTCCAACTTTCTACTTTCACTTGGGTAGCACTGATGTGTGACTAGGCACCGCTCTTTGCTTGTGAAGTCATAAGTGTTATGGACTTTCACTGCCAACGTGAAATGGACCTGCAGGGTCACACACATAGGATTTAACATGGAAGAGGAGTTTTGTCCACAAAGCAATGTTTAGATTGATTACTAAAGGAGTTTAGTAGTTCAATTAAACACTCAATCAGTCGATAGCTCAATACCGTATGGTTCAAGGTGTTGGACGCATTGATTGGAGTATCGGATTGATTGAAATCGCAATTGACTGATTTTGCCCAACCTGTGCTCCCAACCGATCGGTTCATGTGATGAACCGGTCGGCAGGAGTGTCCAGGCCGATCGGCTCATGCCCAGGTTGAAACGACTGGTTCAAGGGTTGAACCGATCGGCTCAACTGGTGCAACCGACCAGTTGGGAAAAGTCATGTCGGCAAGAATTTTCCTTTGGTTTCAAATTGCCCAATTTGATTGGGAATAATATTGGTATTCGATACCAATTGGGAAAGAAACAAGGAAAGTCTTTTTGAGCCGGATTAGGACCATGAACCGATCGGTTCAGGGCACCAACCGATCGGTTGGAGTGCCCCAAATGATCGGCTCAGGTCCAACCGATCGGCTCAATGGCTGAACCTATTGGTTCAGTTGTGAACCGATCATTTCAAGTTGCGAACCGGTTCCTTTTTGTGGAAAATTCTCGAACCCTTCTACTCCTGCATTAGTCCCGCATTGCCCGGGATGGAGAACCCTGTCCCATGACTCTCCTATATATATAGGGGTATTGGGGGCTTCTCAAAGTACAGCTCAGTGCAACCAGTTGCTCTGCAAGTTGTCGTTCTCTCTGGTTTTGGTAACCGTGAGAGAGCCCGAGCAAGTGCTTCCCGCAAAAGGGAGGTGCAGCAAGGGAAGGACAACTGCAGTTGCAACAGGAGGCAGGAGAGCGTGTTGGCGACTAGTACGTCAACAGGAGGGTGTGAATCCTTCCACTTCCTTGTGGGACAAGGAGAGTGGAGTTCCAGGTGGTCCGTGTGGACTACTACAGAGGCGGGAGGACACTGTCGCTTAGGTGGACAACTGTCATTCGACAGTCCGGTTCGAGTCGGAGTTGTCAGTCCCGGTGCGACCAGGAGCTGCACAGAAACCGTCAAAGTCCGGAGTTGAAGACCGCGCATTGCGCGAGGTATTGTCGCCGAGCAAGCCTCGGGACAAGGTATGATTCCGCAAACCATCCTTTCCTATTATATAGACGTTGACGCGTTTCCTCGGTATGGGTTGGGGGAGAAAATTTTTTGTTTCCGCTGCCTTCTCTGTCTCCCCTAAAACCCAATAGTGGTATCAGAGCCACGTCAGTTGTTCTATATTTTAGGAATATCGATATGATCGATTTTGGTTTGTCGCCTTTATTTATTGCATGCGATGCGAATAATATCGGCTTTATGCATGTCCAATCCTAAATCCACAAATCCCTAATTACATATATGATATGTATTATTAATGCACTCGATACGCGTCACCCTTAAACGAGTTTTGTGGTGGATGTGAGTAGCGTGATTATGGCCTATAAAACCCTATATGTGTGTGGTTGTATGTGGTTGCTTGCATCTCGGTCTGTGCACCGATCTTCCCTCTCTTATTCCTGATGTAACTTGAAATAATTCGAGATTCTTTCCTACCTTTGCTCCCCCGAATGTAACTCGGGGTTTCCCTTTTTTAAAGCAATGTAATAAAAGAATAGGATTTTATTTCCTGTTATGTCAAAGACCGGCGGACATCAAGACGACTGCTCTGACGATCGGTTCAAGGAGTGAGCCGATCGGTTGACCTTCCAGACGGTCGGTTCAAAGAGTGAACCGATTGGTTGATGACCGGTTTGAGGAGCGAAACGAGCGGGTGGCGGACATGACGATATGCACGACGACCAGGCGAACCGATCGGTTGGAGGAGCCAACCGATCGGCTGGTGGCACCCATACGACCAGCTGGAGAGTACAGATCATTCATGTGATGAGTTGATCTACTCGGATGGCAAGACAAAGAGTTCATCTTGTACAGGTTGCATGTGATGTAGACCTAGATGACCGTGATTCCTCTTGGCTCGAGGAATCACATTAGGATGGCCATAATCATCGTTTTTTATCGTTTGTGCATGTTTTCTGTGGGATATAGCATGTATATGATACGTACTATGTATTGTGGTGATTGGATATGTATATGTATGAGAAACCAAATCCCTCATTAAATATTAAGTTTTAGATGCCTTCCAAATGCAACACACGTGAAAAGCTTGATCGACCAAGTGTGGGCACGCCAAAGCATGGTGCACCATCTATCTCGTGGAAGCGTGAAGGATGAATGTGTGGGTCTGCCAAAGCAGGGTGCATATTCATCGTGTTTGCTTTGGGTCGGACTTAACAAGGTGATCTAGATGGGATCTAGTACCTTGAGGCATGGAGATGATCATTGCAAAGAGTTGTATATGACATCTTATCAAGAGTTGCATATGATGCAATTGGCAAGAGTTGCCTACCTGAGAGATCTTAGTTGTGGGCGATCAGCCAAAGCTGACTCATGACTTAGAGGATTTTAGGATCTTGCCCACTAGAAGGTTGTACGCTGCAATCTTCCGAATTGATGGTGAGGGCTATCAATTTGAAGTAAAATAGTGGGAGCGATAATTAATTAAAGGCCTAATTATATCGTCAAACTTTCAAATCAATCAAATAAGTCAAAAATGAGTTTTGGACTACAATTGCATATTTTCCTTTTGTAGTTCAAATGGCAACAAACAACAACAACTTTTCTTTGCGATCGGTCCTTGACAAGGACAAGCTAAATGGGACGAACTTCCACGACTGGTATTGGACATTGAGAATTGTTCTCACTCAAGAGCGTAAGCTCTATGTCCTGGATACTCCAATTCCAGAGGAACCCGCTCCTAATGCACCAAAGGCAGAAAGGGATGCTTACAAGAAGCATTCTGATGATGCCATTGATGCAAAGTGCTTGATGTTATGTTCAATGAACCATGAGTTGCAGAGGCAACATGAGAACATGGGTGTCATAGAGATGATTCTGCATCTCAGGAACATGTATGAAGATCAGGCACGGCAAGAGAGGTACAATGTTTCTAGGATGTTGTTCAAGTGCGTCATGACAGAAGGAGATCCAGTTGGTCCTCACACACTCAAGATGATTGGGTATGTGGAGAACCTGCAGAGACTGGGATTCCCACTGAGCCAAGAGTTGGCTACTGACGTGATACTGCAATCGTTGCCAGAATCTTACAGTCAGTTTGTGATGAACTACAACATGAACAACTTTGATAGGCCACTGTCAGAGTTGTTGGGCATGTTGAGGACAGCCGAGTTACAGATGAAGAAGGACAAGCCTAAGTCCGTGATGGTGATCACGAGCAAGAAAGGCAAGTCCAAGCGCAAGGGCAAGGGCAAAGCTAAGAAAGGTTCTGAAGCTAGCCAGGAGTCCAAGCCATCTTCAGCTCTCAAGGCCAAGGGAGGTGTGACCAAGAAAGGAAATTTCCACCATTGTCAAAAGCCAGGACATTGGAAAAGGAATTGTCCTCTCTACCTAGAAGAACAAAAGAAGAAGGAGGCGACTGAAGCCTCTACTTAAAGGTGTCATGAAAGTAAACTTGTAACACTTTTGAGATATATGATATCAAGATGTAAAGTGTAAAGCATTCTCATTTGGGGCAAGTGTTGCCTTAATAGATAGGAATACTTTAGTTTATTTTCAGCCAATAAGGCATGTAATACAGTTATGAACTGCTATTTCATACTTGCCAATAGATAGAAACACTTTATTTTTGCATATTGTATGACAATGATGGCAATTAATAAGGAGATGTTTCAATTTATAAAGATGTGATCTTTGTGGCAATGCCTTATTTATCTTGTGATATTTGATATGCATAAGATAAGACGATACCTAAAAGTTATAGATAACTCAAACAATTTAATTAGCATTAATCATGAGAAATTCATTTCTAGTTTCCATGTGATGGATAAAACTAGACTCTTTTGGTTAGAGAACCAGTAAGGGACATGAATATCTTGGACATGATTAATCAATCTTCACTAATGTAGTGGGAGAGTGATTATCCTATTAGGCATAATACATGTGATGTATTTACATACCTATTGGAATAAATGCTAATACTTAAAATGGTGTTTAGAGAAATACCAATATGAATATCTTGAAGTGTTCAAGATTATCATAAATGAAGTACAAATTTGGTAAAGTATTAATTCTTGATGACATCAATGAATGAAATACTTGGACCAAATGTTTGAGATCCTTATGAGTGATTATGATAGTGTATCATAGTAAACTCATGATTAAGGCATGGTGATGTCTGAATCAAGAAGGAATCATACTCTAAGGAGTTAGAGAATGACTATCAAATAACTGAATTCTTCTTAATAAAATGAATACCCCACACTAATAAAAGAAATTAAGAATCACAAGGGTTGTGAGTTCTTATATCTTTAACAGATACACCTCAATTATCTATGTGATCAGTTGTTCATGTGATGAGTCAACTATCAAGATGAATATGAGGAACCGAATCTTGAGTTATGGTTTAAAAACCATTACATCCTAAATGACTTCCATGTGAACCATAAGGTATGACCTTGATGGTAGCACTCATTGGATCATATCCATAAGTGCAGATGAGTCTTAAGTGTTAAGACACATGGATAACATTTTGAGAAGGATGATGCTTGTTCATTGCAACTTAATGGCTAAGACATTTGGCATATGGATACTAAAACCGCATTCCTATGAGGAATAAAACCAGGATGTGTACGTAACACAGCCTATAAGGTTTATGAATCCACTAATACAAATGAAGTCTATAAGTTACAATGGACTAATCAATGTGATTGATTGAGAACAAGCAACTCAAAATTGGATCTTTATTTTGATGATATAGTCAAAGGGTTTGACTGATATGTCAAAGATAAAGAAGGGATCTGTGATTTAGTGGGAGCGTGTTCACATTCCACATATTGATGTGAAATGGAAATGTTCTAGATTGGAAATCCAAATGTGGAAATTATCTTTAAGGAAGAATAGAGATGTTTCCTATGTGATAGGAATAGAGATCTATAGAGATAGTTCTCGAAAATCTTTTGACCTGGAAAGAGAGAGCATACATTGGCAATCTGTACTGAAGTGTTCAGTATGCACAGATTCAGTGGGATAAAACTTGTCCATGTTACATGGAGTTAGTATCCCAAGGCCAAGTGTCCAATTCTTATGAAGAATGGGAACACTAAGAATAGATATGGATCTATCATGTATGTAATCATACCATTATCTTGCATGTATGACATGGCAAGAATAAAATGCATTCATCATCTTGTATGTAGGACATGGCAATATGATGTGCTCATCCTAATAACTCGCATGTGTGACATGACGAGTGGATGGTTGTCTATTTCCAGTAAGGGTTACTGGAATACCATGAGAACTTGATAAGTGCTTGTGAAGTACTAGTTCTATGGAGATAAGGAAGAGTTCGATGTAAAGAGTTACATTGATGTGAACTTCCGAAAGGACAGAAAATTAATCGCAAAATATATACATAAGATGTATAAAAGTGAAAGTTTGTTGATAATTGGAAATGTTCCAATAAAGCCATTTAAGAAGGGAAATGCCGAGTATCTATGTGTTAGTGAACAACAGTGGATACTATATGGATCTGAAAGTTCATGAGATGAACTTATATTCCACTCATTGATGACAAGTCTGGAATCCTTGATCATGCAATGTGGCTAAAGGTTAGCAAAAGGAATACTAGATCACATATTACGGCAACTCCATCTCATACGTGCGACGTACAGCGAAGAGATATGAGACATGCAATTTGTACAGACTTTGGCAAGGTGTTGTCATTACTCACTATGTTGGCACTAGAGCACAATAACATGTGGGACATGTCTGAAGATCACTATGAATATGATTCATGGGTGATTGGCTCGCAGTGCAAGTGGGAGTCTGTTGGTATGTATGCCCTGAGAGCCAATCATGTGATGATTGGTGGGATACATTAAGATTGATTTGATAAACATAAAAGGTGAGCTTCCAATTCATTCTGGTTCAGTCATTTGAGATAGTGATAGAATAGATTGAATGTCTAGAGAATGATAGTACTCAATGACGTATGCTTTCAGGTTGAGGACCTGAACGATGAGATCATACGGATGCTAAGAGTTTGTACATTCTTATTATATCCCTAGTCGGATGTCATTGTGGAAGGTAGATAGACAACAATGACACACAAGACTAGATTGTGTTGTTGGTTGATGACAAAATCTCATTAGTCATGATATAGAGATATCAAACCAAACACATAGGTACTTGTTAGAGAACAAGTGTACCGGACAGACCCACCGTGAGTTTGACACATGGAACCATGAGATGGTAGTCACAGTCAGTACTCACAGTGATGGTGGCGAGTGTGATTCTTAGACCTGAAATCACTACACTCAACACATGTCGTTGGGCACACTTTGACATCATCAAACGCAGTCCTGAAACATGGGTTGTTATAAAGGTGATGATTGGGTGGCTTTGACACATGGGGCTTTTGAGGGGTGAGTGATAGATATGGGATTTGTCCCTCCTGAGGGAGTTTGATATCCATGGCCACTTGATGAGTAGGATTGAGAAAGGTGTGCACACATGTGTGAATCTATATGTGATACTGATGTCATACATATCTCTTCCAGTCTACTCTGAGATCAACGAAGTGAATGAACATTGACAGGATGATCGTTCCATGCCTCGAGTTCATTCGGGATATCAGTGACAAAGGAATTATACATTCACTGTAACACCATTCACGGATTGTAGGATGAAAGTTGTTCTCCAACTTTCTACTTTCACTTGGGTAGCACTGATGTGTGACTAGGCACCGCTCTTTGCTTGTGAAGTCATAAGTGTTATGGACTTTCACTGCCAACGTGAAATGGACCTGCAGGGTCACACACATAGGATTTAACCTGGAAGAGGAGTTTTGTCCACAAAGCAATGTTTAGATTGATTACTAAAGGAGTTTAGTAGTTCAATTAAACACTCAATCAGTCGATAGCTCAATATCGTATGGTTCAAGGTGTTGGACGCATTGATTGGAGTATCGGATTGATTGAAATCACAATTGACTGATTTTGCCCAACCTGTGCTCCCAACCGATCGGTTCATGTGATGAACCGGTCGGCTGGAGTGTCCAGGATGATCGGCTCATGCCCAGGTTGAAACGACCAGTTCAAGGGTTGAACCGATCGGCTCAACTGGTGCAACCGACCAGTTGGGAAAAGTCATGTCGGCAAGAATTTTCCTTTGGTTTCAAATTGCCCAATTCGATTGGGAATAATATTGGTATTCGATACCAATTGGGAAAGAAATAAGGAACGTCTTTTTGAGCCAGATTAGGACCATGAACCGATCGGTTCAAGGCACCAACCGATCGGTTGGAGTGCCCCAAACGATCAGCTCAGGTCCAACCGATCGGCTCAATGGCCGAACCGATCGGTTCAGTTGTGAACCGATCATTTCAAGTTGCGAACCGGTTGCTTTTTGTGGAAAATTCTCGAACCCTTCTACTCCTACATTAGTCCCGCATTGCCTGGGATGGAGAACACTGTCCCATGACTCTCCTATATATATAGGGGTATTGGGGGCTTCTCAAAGTACAGCTCAGTGCAACCAGTTGCTCTGCAAGTTGTCGTTCTCTCTGGTTTTGGTAACCATGAGAGAGCCCGAGAAAGTGCTTCCCGCAAAAGGGAGGTGCAGTAAGGGAAGGACAACTGCAGTTGCAATAGGAGGCAGGAGAGCGTGTTGGCGACTAGTACGTCAATAGGAGGGTGCGACTCCTTCCACTTCCTTGTGGGACAAGGAGAGTGGAGTTCCAGGTGGTCCGAGTGGACTACTACAGAGGCGGGAGGACACTGCCACTTAGGAGGACAACTGTCATCCGACGGTCCGGTTCGAGTAGGAGTTGTCAGTCCCGGTGCGACCAGGAGCTGCACAGACACCGTCGAAGTCCAGAGTTGAAGACCGTGCATTGCGCGAGGTATTGTCTCCGAGCAAGCCTCGGGACAAGGTATGATTCCGCAAACCATCCTTTCCTATTATATAGACATTGACGTGTTTCCTCGGTATGGGTTGGGGGAGAAAATTTTTTGTTTCCGCTGCCTTCTCTGTCTCCCCTAAAACCCAACACTATGGTGGAGAAAAAGGGGCATCACGCCTTTGTTCCTCCTCGCATCGATTTGAAGCTACTAGAGCTTCACTACACTTCCATGAACTCGACCCTGACCCTCTAATTTCAACTGTGATCGCCTACTACCAGCTTCGAGCTCCACCTTCATCTCCGGTTAACCATGGCTTCGGCGGCCATGGAACCCATAGTGGCTGGGCACGGAACCAGTGGCATTCAACTCCATTGTGTCCTGGATTCATTTTCCCCTTCTCTCATCTTCCTCTACTCTCATCTCTATCTCTGATCACCTCTCCCAACTATCGCCTTCTTATTGCAATGGAGAGAAATTAGAAACAAAGAGCTCGTTCTCCTTATTCTCTCACCAACTAACCACATATGATGGGTCAGGTTTCTCGTCTCGGTGAGGCAAGTCCAACCTAGCACTTACATCTCTCCCTTCACCCCACGATCTAGGCAAGTTGTGGCCGGGAAGGTCGCACGGTCACCTGCCCCACTACCTTGCTCTAACTGCAAGGTAGGAGACAAGTGGACATCCCTCAGATCATAATCCAAGGGCTGAAGGCCAAAGTCCACTTAAGCCAATCCGTGGCTTCATTGTTACAAGGACCTGGGCTGTTAGATCTGAGATCTAGGGCCACCCAGCCGACTCCAAATAAAAAGGGTGTGTGACACCAATATCAAGCCCAACTTAGGTCTATAAATAACCAATTATGCACTTTATTTCACCAATTTCAAACCTTAATAACTTCATCTGGGAACATCCAACTGCCACCAAAATTTAACTGTAACTTCCTCACTAATCAAGGTACCTTCTATAAGAACTTGGTGCCAAAACTCAACTGTTATACCAATTAATTAAATTCCTCAAAAAGGCAATAAAAGAGACGTATTAATCATTATGTCAACCTCACATCAACACACCGACTTTGTCAAAAGCTTGGAACTCTTAATGTAACTCAACCATATGATTTCACTTATATCATTAGACATTTAGGATTCCAAAAGTCCACTCCATCACATCATATACATCTTAAAAGAAATTTTGTCCTCAAAATTAAGCCATTTACATACTCCAAGGAAAAACCAAACGATCTTCATCCATTTGTAGGAAACTATCTTAGGTGTAACATATCCAAAAACAAAGCTCCTTACTCATATCCTAACCACTATTAGAAGGTTTTAAAACATTTAAGCTGAAGCATCTCTTCATAAAAGATTGAAACAAGGGTTTAGAAGATTAGGTTATTTCATGACGTCATTCATATTTTAGGATTTACATCCTCATCTTTACCCTTGTATTAGGGTTCCCACATCATATTACCATGTTCTAAAGGAGTTAACTAAGATTAACTCATACATTAAGGTGTCATCAATATTTTATTTAGCTCATTGTTAGAACATGTTCATCATTAACATATGCCTTTTAGGAGGGAGTTAACTAAAGTTAACCCACTTTATCCATCTAGATCATATCAGGGTATCATAATCACTATGTTGTGCTAACTGTCAAACTATACTTTTCATCTTTATTAAGCACTTAGATTAACATCTCATGTAACATGTTTCATTTCATATGATTTTATTTCCTTGCGCAAAATAAATTGCATCATTTACTAGTGATTTTCATCACAAGATTAACCGACAACTTCACGTTAATCATCATTATTCATGTACATTGTTAACCATTTATACTTTCATATCTATTAAACCATCTCTATATTTCCTTCATATCATGTCTATGTATCACGTCTCGAGATTAGATCACATCTTACATATATATTATATCATGGATGTGCTAAACAAACTTATATAAGTGGCTCGTGAAACATATATCACTTGACGAAGATGTTGTTCATGATGATGACTGTCTCTGGAGTATATTAGGATATCATCTATGAACACCACCATGAACTGATCAAGATACGGTCGAAACACCATGTTCATCAAGTCAATGAATGTTGATGGTGTATTGGTTAGCCCAAATGGCATAACCACAAACTTGTAGTGACCATACCTCACCCTAAAAGCTGACTTTGGTATGTCATCTACCCTGATCTACAACTGGTGGTGTATAGACCTCAGGTCTATCTTGGAAAACACTATAATACTTCATAGCTGGTCAAACCGATGATCAATCTGTGATAAGGGATACTTATTCTTGATCGTCACCTTGTTCATCTATTTGTAATCTATCCATTGTCTCATAGATTTGTCTTTCTTCTTCATGAACAACACGGGAGCACCCCATGGAGACATGCTCAGTTTAATGAAACCTTTCTCAAGAAGTTTTTGCAATTGTTTCTATAACTCTGCCATCCCAGCTGGCACCATCATGTATGGTGTTTGAGCTATCAACTGTGTGTTGGGTACTAGATTGATCTCAAAATTAATCTCTCTGACTGGGAGAACACTTGGAAACTCGTCTGGAAACATGTCCTCGAACTCATGGACAACTGACACCTCCTGGATACTCAGACCCCTCTCCTTAGTATCCACCACATGGGCTAAGAACACTTTGCAGCCTTGCCTCATCAACTTCTTTACCACCGTCATTAACACCAGACACGTCGGAAGAATCTTCCTATATCCTTGGAAGATCCACGAAACATCATTGTCACAAACGTTGCCACCTTGGAACTACATTCCAAGACCACCTAATACTTCTCTAAGGTGTCCATTCTAAGGATCACATCGAATATGTGCATGTCAAGTGGTATGAGATCCACTTGAATGCTATGTCCTGAAAAAGAAAGGACACAGGAAGGACACGCCTCCTACAACTCGGTGGAACCAACCAATAGGGTTTCTAAACAAAGATTATCACGTCTATGACTAACAGGCAAGGAACAACTATCGATCACTGCTCGAGTGATAAAAGAGTGTGCTGCACCTGGGTCAACCAAAATAGACATAAAGAAAGAAGAAGACAAATCAGAATGAAATTACTCTATCTAACATGATACTACTCGTGGATTGACCACTCCTTCCAACTGACTCATGGCATAGAATCGATTCATTATCCATTGTCGCCCCGTCCTCTATTAGCTTGTCCAGAAGAACCAGCCTACAATGCTTGCTCACGTCCTCGGCCTCCACCACTACCAAAAAACTATCTTTTTGAGCCTTGCTGACTCTATCTCGACTATTGGGTCACTTCATCTTTCACTGGACATGCCCACCTCGATTGTCCTATCTGCATGCACTTATGGCAAGTCCTGGTCTCACACTCCGACCTCAATGGCCTCATTACTAACACTGATGATGTGGTGTGGGCTCTTGTTGGTGGTAAACTACAGCCTCTACCTCTGCTAGGTGACCATTGAGACTGATGTGCTGACCTATGTTGTGTCGATGATGCTAAAAACCTAGGCTTCTTGAAGGCTCCATTCGATTGACCTTGATATTGTGTCGATCTCCTCTTGGAATTTTTCTCGTGCTTCTCTAGCCACAGAATCACAAACCAAAGCATGACATGATGTTCTCATCACAGGTCTTCTACCCATGAAACATGCTTACCCAAAACTCTCTTATATACACCACTAGATTCCTATGTGGGAAACCACTAACCCGAGCATGAGGCTTCACAGAAACTAACATAGCTACCTCCTCTAGGGTCTTGGGCTCTCTCCCTCACCCAGATGATAGGCACTCATATCCATATTCACATATGCACACATAACCAGCCTCTCTTTGTCTGTAGGGTTTGGTCTTCCTAAGGACATCTAGGGTTCAACAAGACTATAGGAATCATGCATAAAGAGACTCAACTCTATCACTCAGGAGTATTCTAGTTTAGGACATATCATATCGCATATCTCATATTTCTCACATCGTGGAGTCTAGGTTCTCTGACCTTCTCCCTGTGGGTCTCGCTCTCTCTTGAGCTAACCCCAAAACTGGTCCTAACACTAGAGGTCCTCCTTTATAAAAGAGCTTGAGGCTCATGCAGACTCACAACCTTGTCTTAACTTAACTTATCTCATCTCATAAAAGAACTCATACTTGCATCATCAAAACTTATCTCAAATCCTCAAACTGAATTTAAGTCCTCAAAGACAAACATAAATCAACAAAATCTATCATATATCATTTATACAAGACTTACATCATATCATCAAACTTATATCATCTATTCCATCTATCAAATATTCTAACAAGGCTCTAGACATCTAATCTAGAACTATTCTCTCTTCTAGATTGATATCATCACTTTCACTTAGGTTGCATGACCACCTCCTACTCGTACATTTGCGGGGACACAATTTTGTAATACATATATATAATAAAATATTATATAGTTGTTTATGTGATAAAACAAGTGTCAGAGAAAACTACCAAGGTTCGATCCGATTGGAATCAAAAACCAAATCCAAAAAACAAGTGTCGCACACATAGTAGAGAGTCTAGTGTCATGAAAACTAATGAAAAGGGTGAGAACATGGTGTAGACTAGCGTAGCTACTCTAGACAACGGGCGCCATATGTCTAGGGTTTCTCTTCCCTTGATGCACGCCATTTCCAAATAGTGCAACGTCCCATACTGCTGCACTACAAGGAAAGAACGACATCTAATTAAGGACTTGCTACTCAACAAGCACCAGTCTAGACCTAGTTCTTGGACATCTAGGTTCTAACCTAGAGGCTAGGTCAGATCTAGTCTCTAAAAGATGACTACTCTAACCCTAAAGATTATTAAGTTCATGATTCTTTAGTTTTGAGTTGCATAATGAGAAAATGTCAGGCTTTAATATTGTTCATGCTCTGATACCACCTATGACGTCATCAGATTTTGGTGTGTGACGTCCAAATTGAAACCCTCACCCCAGCGAGAATCCCAATTTAAACACCCCACACTAGGCTAAGAAGAAGAAAATTAAGGGAGTCGAAAGGAAACACAGTAGTAGCACATGCACACGAACAATAATAAAACCATACAACACATGTTCACCATTCAACAAATAATTACAACATGAATTGTTACAACATTTGATATTACATATTGAACATCAAACTTCTACATATACATGTACTGCTACTAAACAACAGGATCTTAAGACAATAGGTCCACCTGTACATCAGCTCGCCACACAACTCTCAACTATCCTGGATCTTCAAGAGCATAACCACAACCTAAACAAAAGATTACATGTGGTACACGTCACCACAATATTCAAGAATATTGTACTAAGTACGCCTACGTGTCTTTTATATACCTCTCATTATATCTTGGCAATAAGATAAAACTAATATACTTGGCAGTAACAGAAGAATATAAGAAAAGCGTATACTTGCACAAAGATGTTCATTAGCAACACAGAACACATATTTTAAGCACATTTCCATTATATCATCCATGCATTGACCGCCAAAGGTTGAATGCATTAAGGCCTTTATGATCACTACCAAAGAGTTGTATCATATGTACAATGGGACCACTACCAAAGAGTTGGGTCCAAGCACACTACCAAAGAGTTGGTTCTTCCATATGTACAACGTGACCACTACCAAAGAGTTTGGTCACTTCCAAACACACTGCCATAGAGTTGGTGCTTTCCTATAATGGAACAGATATATTATGTTTGATGTGTTCATAGCAATACATATGGAAATTTAAGCAACATATCATATGAGACAATCATTTCATCCAATATCATATTCCAAGTATTTTACTACACACATAACACAAACATATTGTATATTAAGCCAAGTAAGAGGTAATGGCGTACCTTGATCAAGAGAAACCTAATCATCACATATTGTTGATATCATCTATATCCTCATGTCAACTATATCTTGGTCAAACCCCTGGTTAAGACAAGATCATATACGATCATCAGGTTCTCATCATCTCACATCTCATCTTAACCCTAATTATGTCCATATCAGGGTTTATCTTAGTTCATTAGGATGTGTACATCATTACTTGCATTCTTGTCTTGGAATTATCTTACTGATGTTATTTTCCAAATTATGGTTCATTATATGGTCATTATGTTCCATATCCTTTTTGTGCACATATTAACCCTAGGTTACATCATTAACCTAAATTAGGATTTCATAACATGTATTAAGGGTCATCTTCATATAACATGGATATTATGCATAAAACTGATCTCATAATTAAAACTAAGGTTCCATATACTGATATCAGATACTCTGTAAACTTTCATCAATTATTGAGCATTTATGTATTTATTGCATATTAATTAGGGTTATTAGCCCTAATTAGCTATATTAAGCAAATTACATGATTTCATGCATCAACATCATAGTTACTGACATCAGATGGATTATAAACATGATTTACAATCTACGGGTATTTTCTCATAATTTTAGAACATCATTTGGTATTTATTATCTATTAAACAAGCATTACGCATCATACATGATATCACTATTATTAATGCATAAAAAGCCTGATTTTATGCTTCCATATTGTTCTTCGCATGTTTCTGAACATTTTGGTATATTATATGTAATTTTCTGATAATCAGGGTATTTACTATGAATTATCTAAGAACTGAACATTTGTTGAGATTTTTACCTTTTGGGCCTATGGCGTGTCACCAGGTGGATCCTTGCATCAGCAATTGAGGGTGTTGCTCCTCTCTTCTGCTGGGACCCAGTCTGGATTTTGGTACTGGATCCACAGATCCTCAGATCCGTTTGCCTGGTCAGGCTTCTCTCTTTCTCGCGACAATGCCACACAGCGTGCCTGTCCTCTGTTCTCTGTATGCGCCGCCGCATAGGCCTGCTCCGGTGAGAAACTGCTGGCATGATGGCACTTCTGATCCTCTCCTCAGGTTCCCATAAGATTCAGTTATCATCCTCGGACCTCCTCGGCTGATCAGGTTTGCCCTGGAGCCTCTGAGCCACCGTGTCCTCAAGCGCGCCGTCGCCGACGCTGCTACGGTGGAGAAAAAGGGGCATCACGCCTTTGTTCCTCCTCGCATCGATTTGAAGCTACTAGATCTTCACCACACTTCCATGAACTTGACCCTGACCCTCTGATTTCAGCTGTGATCACCTACTACGAGCTTTGAGCTCCGCCTTCATCTCCGATTAACCATGGCTTTGGCGGCCACGGAACCCATAGCGGCTGGGCACGAAACCAGTGGCATTCAACTCCATTGTGTCCTGGATTCATTTTCCCCTTCTCTCATCTTCCTCTACTCTCATCTCTATCTATGATCACCTCTCCCAGCTATCGCCTGCTTATTGCGATGGAGAGCAATTGGAAACAAAGAGCTCGTTCTCCTTGTTCTCTCACCAACTAACCACATATGATGGGTTAGGATTCTCATCTCGGTGAGGCAAGTCCAACCTCCCACTTACATCTCTCCCTTCACCCCATGATCTAGGCAGGTTGTGGTCGGGATGGTCGCACGGTCAGCTGCCCCACTACCTTGCTCTAACTGCAAGGTAGGAGACAAGTGGACATCCCTCAGATCATAATCCAAGGGCTGAAGGCCAAAGTCCACTTAAGCCAATCCGTGGCTTCATTGTTACAAGGACCTGGGCTGTTAGATCTAAGATCTAGGGCCAGAAAAGGGCCACCCAACCGGATCCAAACAAAAGGGGTGTGTGACACCAATATCAAGCCCAACTTAGGTCTATAAATCACCAATTATGCACTTTATTTCACCAATTTCAAACCTTAATAACTTCATCTGGGAACATCCAAATGCCACCAAAATTTAACCGTAACTTCCTCACTACTCAAGGTACCTTCTATAAGAATTTGGTGCCAAAACTCAACTGTTAGACCAATTAATTAAATTCCTCAAAAAGGCATTAAAAGAGACATCTTAATCATTATGTCAACCTCACATCAACACACCTACTTTGTCAAAAGCTTGGAACTCTTAATGTAACTCAACCATATGACTTCACTTATATCATTGTACATTTAGGATTCAAAAAGTCCACTCCATCACAGGTTCGGTCCTTGTATATTTGGATGTTTTCATAGACAATCATTCTGAGCTCATCTAACTCATGCATCTGAAGAAAACAATTTTTCCCTGCCACAGATAAGTCAAAATTTAGATTTCTAATAGCCCAATTAGCCATATGTTACAACTCTATGGGTAAATGACAAGACTTGTCATAAATTAGTTTGAAAGGAGTGGTGCCTATAGGTTTTTTATAAGTGGTCCTATATGACCACAAGGCATTATTAATTTTAAAAGCCCAATCTTTCCTAGTAATATTGACTGTTTTCCCTAGGATGGACTTAATCTGCCAATTTGTAACTTCAACTTGAACACTCATTTGAGGGTGGTAGGGGGTAGAGACCTTACGATGGGCTCCATATGTTTTCAATAGGGTTTTAAAAAAATTCTCAAGAAAATGTGATCCCACATCTGACGAGGCACCTCGAATGTGGGGAAAATGATGTTTTTGAAAAGTTTATTAATGGTTTTGATTTACAAGTTTTTGTGGGGATGGTTCTACCTTCTTGGAGACATAGTCCACAACAACCAAAATATATTGGTACCCATAGGAATATGGAAATGGTCCCATATAATCCACACCCCAAACATCAAAAATATATATCTCTTGCCAAGAAGTCATGGGAATTTGATCTCTCTTGGAAATGTTCCCAGGCCTTGAGCATTGATCACAAGTCAAGACTAATTCATACGAGTCTCTAAATAGGGTAGCCAAAAAGAAACTAGATTGTCGAATATTTTTGGATGTTTTTTGAGAACTCATGTGTCCTCTAGTGGGGCCAGAGTGACATGGCTCAATAATGCCATGGGCCTCTTCTTCAGTAACACACCCACGATAGAGACCATCTGAACACAACTTAAAAAGATAAGGATCATCCCAATCATAGTGTCTGACATCATGTAAATATTTTTCTTTAGTATGTCCTTTGTAATCAGGGTGTAAGACACATGTTGCAAGATAATTAACATAGTCAGTGAACCAGGGGTATTGAGATTTCAACCTTGAGAAATTGGTCATCGTATAGAGAGTCTTTGATAGGAATACCATCATCATATCCAGGGCATAAGTGGCTAAGATGGTCAGCTACAACATTCTCACAACCTTTCTTGTCAAGTATTTTTAATCAAACTCCTATAGTAAAATGATCCAACGAAGGAGACGAGGTTTGACATCCTTTTTGGTCATTAAGTACCAAATGGCACATGGCCCTTGTAAACAATCACTTTGGACCCAACTAAGTAAGAGTGGAGCTTTTCGAAGGAATAGACTATGGCTAACATTTCCTTCTTGGTGGTAGTGTATTTTCATTGGGAAACATGTAAATTTTTGGATTTATACTAAATCACATGGTGCTTTTTGTTAACACACTATCCTAGAATGGCACCAACAACAAAGTCACTAGCGTCACACATTAATTTAAAAGGTAACACCCAAACAGGTGCCCACCTGATGGGGGTATATGTGATGGCACCTTTAAAAAAAACTAGTCATGCAAGATTTGTCAAAAATAAAGGTTGTATCTTTTGTAGGAGGATGGTGAGGGTTTGGTGATTTTTGAGAAATCATGAATGAATCGTTGATAAAATCCAGCATGTCCAAGAAAGACACAAATTTCTTTTACTAAAGAGGGAGGGGGTGCTTTGTGCTGACATTGATCTTATCTCTATCAACCTCTATGTCATGACTCATAACCCTATGTCCTAAGACAATCCCTTCCGTCACCATAAAGTGGCATTTTTCCCAATCTAAAACCAAGTGTGCTTCCTCACACCTTTCTAGAACAAGGGATATATGGCTAATGCAAGAGTCAAAACATTATCCATAAATGGAAAAGTCATCCATAAATACTTCCATAACCGTCTTAGTCAACCCAGCGATGATAGCTGAAATGCACCGTAGTAAGGTGGTTGAGGTATTACACATCCTAAAAGGCATTCTCTTGAATGCATAGATGCCAAATGGGGAGATGAAGGTTGCCTTCTCCTAGTCGTCTGGATAGATGGGGATGTTATAAATACCTGAATAGCCATCAAGATGATAGAAATATTGTTGATGTGCAAGGCGTTCTAGTACTTGATCTAGGAAGACGGAAGTGATCTTTTCTAGTTGCTGTATTTAGCTTTCTATAATCAATACACATTCTCCATTCCATAACAGTATGGGTGGGGATGAGCTTAGACTTATCATTTTTTACAATAGTGGTTACCCCTTTCTTGGGGACTACATGGAAAGGACTGACCCAAGGGGAGCCAAAGATGGATAGATGATTCCTGAAGTCAAAAGCTTGATAACCTCCAACTGGAAAACCACTTTCATGTTTAGATTGTGTTTCCTTTGCGGTTCCCATGATGCTTTGCTCTTCCACCATAGGAATTTTATGCATGCAAATAACTTGATTGATCCTTGTCAAACTATCTATTTTATATCCTAGGTAAGATCTTCTTTTCCTAAGCTCAGTCATAAGCTTGGTTTCCTAGTCATGAGTAATGTCAGAATTAATGATAACATGGCACACTTTTTTTTCATATAGAAAAACATATTTAAAACCTTTAAGGATAGGTTTCATTTATGGAGTGTTAGGGGTTTATATTTCTCTTCTATAAAAGAGACCATCTTAACGTCCTCAAATTCCTCATAAGAAACTTCTTTGAAGTTATCTAAGTGAACTCTGCATTGATCTATTTCCTCATCTTCATACCCAATATCAGTAGGCACCATGAGGGCGGTATGAAGGGGGTCTTCAAGTAACTCCCATTCTTGTCTCAATTGGGAAAGCTTATCAACACAATCGAGAAGGTATACCTCTTCTTGGTGGCTCATAACTCTCATTCTTTCAAACACCCTAAACTTTAGAGTCTGCATTCCAAGACGTAGGAGGATGGTTCCATCCTCGACATCAATCAATTCTCACATAGTGGCTAATAAGGGATGGTAAAAGATAAGGATGTAGCTTAAATATTCCTTTATATCCATGATTACATAGTCACATGGAACATGAGATTCTTTCCCAACCCTCATAGGTATATCTTCAATAATACCCATAGGCTTCATTATGGATGCATCTGCCAATTGGATGGTCATAGAATTGGGAAGCATGTCAACAAATCCTAATCTCCTGTAAAGACTATAAGGCATTAGAGATACTGACACCTAAATCTACAAGGTCTTTCCTGCAAGCATTATCACCTAAGTAACACCCCATCCCAAAAGAACTAGGGTCTTTCTATATTTTGGGCATTTTGTTCTAAATGATATCCGAGGTGGTTCTAGAAAGTTTAACCATCTCGTACTCCTTTGTGGCATACTTCTTAGACAATAGAGTTTTCATATACTTGGACCACACAGTTATGTCTGTAAGAGCATCTATGAAAGGGATGTCTACATATAACTTATTCATGAAATCCCTAAATTACATGAAATGGGTATCAAGGCAAGCTTGCTTCAAGCGGGCTTGGTACGTCAAATGAGGCATTTAGATAGGGATTTTGGGCTTGTCAACCTCCACTTGTGGGATCTTAGGAGTAGATATGGCAGGTTTTAGTGAAGGTGGAGTTTCGACGACTACCATGTCCTCATCTTCAAAATTCATGGGAACAAAAGGAGTTTTCTCTACAGAAGGGGAAGAGGCATGTGCCCTTACCGAATGGCTAGAGACAACCTTGAGTTATTAAGAGGCTTTGGGCTATTTTTTGGTAGACCAACAAAGGTGACGACTGGGGGTGTGGGGTTTTTGTTGGGTGAATAATTGGGCCAACTAAGTGTTATTTTCCTTTTGATGAGCCTACTGGGAAAGGATGATTTGATTTGTAGAAAGGATGCATTACACAAGAGAAGCTATCATGTCACTATCAGAAAGGGGAGCAGGGCCATTCTGTTGAGGTTGAGGTGATGGTTGGTTCAAATTTTGGTATTGTTGCCCTTGGAAGGGCCCGTGGTTTTGAAACTTTCCTCTATAATTTCATTGGTTCCAAAGTTCCTCTGATTGTTGTTTTATGGGAAGCCTGGAGGGGGACAATTTTTGGCTTGAGGATGAAGGGGCCTTTGTTGAGCAGCAAGTGGGGGAGTATTTTCAGCACCCGCTGGGTTCCCATATTGGAATCCAAGGTGATTCCTTGCTTAGTTTGGGTTATAATAAGCTTGGACTGAAATTCTATGAATGGATCTGAGATCCTCTAATTATTGCCCAACTTCTAGATGCATGGGGGAATTACCTAAATATTGGTATTTTAGGGTATAGTGATCATACCTTGGCAAATCCCACATAGAGGTCTGCAACTTTCACTTCATGAGGTTTCTCTCTCCTCTTATAGGCATTGAAAGAGTATTCTAGGTGATCTTGTTTCAAGGAACTAAGCTTGTGGTTGTCAGTGATACTTTTGATGTCATGGTTCCCAACGTCCTTAGCTACCTTGAGAACTCCACTAATACCTCATCTTTCTTGTGTTTTAGAACCCTCAAGCGCTATCTAGATTCTGGAACATGAAATTTCCTTTAAAAGAGGAATCATGGAATTTTTTAATATCATCATCAACATCATGATAAAAAATTTCAATTAGTTGGGTTTGGGTAATATTGTGATCTGGGAGACATCGAAGAAGATGCCTAATCCTCTCCCAAGCTTCTCCTAGCGTTTCACCTAAGACCATAGAAAAGAGAAGGATATACCCCCTAATTTCATAAGGAAAGGAGAAGAATATTTGTCCAAAATTTGGTTTGTAGTGCCTCCTAGGTGGTGACACGTTCTTCACCCTCCATGGCATTATACCAACTATTGGCTTGCCCTAAAAGAGAGTATTTGAACAACCTTAGAATGGCATCTTGAGAAATGCTTGGGATCTTATGTAAGGAACATAGATAAGATAAATGCTGGAGGTGATCTTAGAAACTTTCACCTTTGTGGTCAGAGAAGGGATTTTCCTGAAGCATAGTGGTCCAATTGGTTCACATCTCAAATTGGGGGTTGTGATTTCGGGTGGCACAATAGGATGTTGTGCATATCATGTTTTGGGGGTAGAGAAATCATTTAATTGTATTTTCCTTTTGGATTCCCTTTGAGCAACTTTTAAGGCTTCTGTTTTGGCCATGTATGTTGCACGCAAAGCAACTTCTTGAGCTGTTCGTTCGGCCATCATGGCCTACTTGACTATACGATTTACCTCAACTTGATCCATCCTAAGACAGTTAGTTTGATTTAGACACTCAAAGGTTCTTTCTATCTCTAGGTCAAAAATTGGTGGCGTAGTATTGATGTTCGTCGAGCATCACATGCACAATTATAATGATAGATAGTTGCACAAAAACATACTACTAAAATGGAAACTTAGCAAAAAGAGGAGTAGCACATCCGGAATGGTAAGCTGAAGGTGAAAAATGAAAAGAAGTTTTGTTCAAAAAATTTTGGGGTTTGAAAAACAATATGTTGTCCCCGACTATGGTGCCATTTTGATATGTGTCATTTCACGCACCAAAAACTAGGTGGTTAATCATAGAGTTTATCTTTTTAAATGGAAAAATAACCAATTAAAGTGATTTATTAGTATAAAAAGGGTCGATCAACAAACAACATTTTTAAGATTGAAATTCTACCCAAACATGTTTGAACAAAAAGATAAAAAAATTAAAGATTCAGATTTGTTGGTTCCATTACACTAGAATAAGGAAATTAAATTGTAAATAGATGAAAGTTACACTAAGAACCAACTAAGACAAGATTTAGGCTAAAAAGAAGAATTATTCTGAACATAGATTTAAGATGGCAAGAATGTAAAGGAGGTTGTTGAAAATTACAGTTAAAGAAACAAAATTTGAATGTGAACAAAGAGATATCAAGGATATAGGATCCTATGACCACAAATTAAACGACATGAAACAAGATTGAAGGAATCCATGTGATAAAACATGATAGAAGAGGGCATGGAAAGCATTCGTAGTTGTGTTTACAAAAGAAAATATCCTTGTGAACCCATTGGTCCTGGCATTCACAATTCCTAAACCAATCATCCCAATAAGGATCTTTCCGTGGTAATATCTAGATCCTTATGAATTTAGCTTGGTTTTTCCGAGCCTTGGGTTCAGTAGTCACATCCCCCAAGACTAACTTTTGATAAAACAAGAGATCAAATTATTTAAATTGAGAAATTGTCCAAACCAGAAACCTTCTATCAAACATAATCATATAGGAAAATCGATCTCTATAACACTATGACCACGTGGTCACTTCCCACAAGCCATAATAAGGGAAGGAGAAGAAAATCAAAGAAGGAAGGAAACCATAGACCAAAAAAAGAAGAATCTCCAAGGAGATCTAGCTAGTGACAATAAAATATCTTGCTCCCTTAATTCCCAACTCCAAGGAAAGAATGAGAAAAGAAGAACAAGATCTATAAATCTAGAGATCAAACACTACTTTTATAGTAAACGTAAAGAGTACACAACTAAGAATTTCAATAACAACGCTCAATAAAAAAATGCTAATACAAAAAGTTCGATTCCACTTCTTTGTGGAGTCTCCCCTCCTTTTATAAGGAAAGGAGGGGTGGAAACCCTTAATAGGGAGCGGAAATGAGGACTAAAAGATGTTGAAATTTATTGTTTGTTCTATGAGATGACCGTCTCACAAGACAAATGGGTCAGTTGGCTGGTGACGTGGCATGGCTATTTCAGTTGAGTCAAATCCAAATCAAAATGGGTGGCATCGCCTTGGAATTAGATCTTGGCCTCGAAGAAATATTTGAACCGGACGTCTAGGATACAAGAAGGTCATTTGGAAATCAAATGTGAGCATCTAAGGGAGAAACCCTAATATACATTGGTGAGGCTTTGCTTGAAGCAGCCTGAGGGAGAAACCCTAATATACATTGGGTGTATGTGACAACAATTTGGAGGTCCTGAGATGAGCGTTTGGGACCCCTAGACGCTCGCTTCACTACTGAGATAGTTCATGTGCAAAGGGTTGAGCCAAGGGATGAAGTACAAGCTTCAGGCTAGTGAGACGCTCGTTTGGGCCTAAAGTAAAACATCTTCTGTGACTAAAACAATTGTTTCAGTGAGTGAGACAGTCGGCTCATGCACTAAGAGGTTGAAAATTGGGTCTTGATGGTGAAAGCTGCAAAACATGAAGGTAAAGGATAAGAATTTGCATTATTAGTTGAGAATTTGAAAAATTGCATTTTATTCTAGAAAATTAATAAAAAGAGATAAGTCCAAATAAAAAAAATGAAAGATTTATAAAAAGAGGGATGAATATACATTCATGAAAATAGCCGGACATAAATCTTTACTTTTCCTCAAGCAAATAAAATCACAAATAGTTCCAATTTATACTATCAATGTGTCTATCCTCACCCTCATAGCCATCACTTTGTTCCTTACCTCAAAATTAGGCCAAGCAACCCAATCTCCTAGAATCATGTAACACAAAATTCTATATTTCGTATCAAAACATATTTCATATCTTGTTTCTAAATCAATACTTCGTAGAAAACAAGCCTACTTCTTCTTTGACACTCCTATATTTTCTTTTCTTTTTGTGAGTTTTTGCACACGAACAGGACGAAGAAGGTGCGGAGGAAGATAATCCATCCTATATTCCACTCAGGATATATTTATTTATGGACTTATGGTTACATTGACCACAATTTTTTGCCATTTTGATACGTTTCAATTCATGCACCAAAAGCTAGGTGGTTAATCCTAGAATTTATCATGTTTAAATGAAAAAATAACCAATTAAGGTGATTTATTAGTATACAAAGGGTGGATTCACAAAAAACATTCATAAGATTGAAATTATGTCCAAACACAATTGAATAAAAAGATGCAAAAATTAAAGATCTAGAGTTGATGGGTTGATTACACTAGAACAAGGAAATTAAATTGCAAATAAATGAAAGCTACAGTACGAACAAATTAAGAAAAGAGTTATGCTAAAAAAAGAAATATTCTAAAGAAAAAATTGAAATTGTGAGAATGTAAAGGAGGTAGTTGAAAACTATAGTTAAAGAAATGAACTTGAATCTAAAGAATGAGATATCAAGGCTATGGGTTTTACTGCCACGCCCAGCATGAAACTAGATCGATGAAATCCATGTGATAGAACAAGATAGAAGAGGACATGTAAAACATTCATAGATGTGTTTATAAAAGACAAGCTCCTAGTGAACACATTGGTCATGGAATTCACAATTCCTAGTCTGATTATCCCAATAAGGATCTTTCTACAGTCACATCTAGATCTTTATGAATTTGGTTTGGTTGTTCTAAGCCTTGGGTCTTGCAGTCACATCCCCCAAGACTAACTTTCGATAAAAGGGGAGATGAAAATTTTTAAACTGAGCGATTGTCCAAACCAAAAACCATTTATCAAACAAAATCATATAGGAAAAATTGATCTATGTAACACTATGTCCATGGGGTTATTTTCCAAGCCTTGGTATGAGAAGCACTTCTCGTACCAGAATATACTAAGCCAATCTTATCACGATTTCAAACTTGGATATTACATGTATGACATACGAAGGGAATACATAATAGTTCATGCTTATACGAGTGACTCCTCATATATAAATCATCTATATAGATCAAGTGAGGTTTCTAGTATCATATATTAAGAAAGAGAAATGGAAGGAACATCATTTATGAGTATCTTATGCACAATGTGTTTTGCTCTTAGAACCAGAGTTCATATATTACCTGACTTGAAGCTAATGATGAGATTCACACACATATGCCACTCAAGCTAGTACCTAACCCAATGAAAAGGATTGAATTTCCCATTATGATTCACCTACCCATCATTTTTACCCAACTCTCACATATAGGATCATGTAAAAGGACTCAACTATCTTCTTAGGAGTAACCCAACTTAGGACACATCATTTCACATATAACTCATATTTTTCATATATTGTAGGGTAAGTCATATGACCCTCTCCTTGTGGGTATCACTCTCTCTAGAGTTCACCATGTATCTTGTCCTAACACTGGAGATTCTCCTTTGTAAAAGAGTTCGAGGATCATGCATATTCAACTTTATCTTAACTTAGCTCATCTTAAGTAAGAAAAAGGAATGTACTCTTATCATCAAGACTTAACTTAGATTATCCAAAATTAGGTTCATACCTCATATATAACTTAGATTTTTATAAAGAACTTATACCTAAGGGATCAAATTTATATACGATCATCCTTTCTTATATCATCAATCATTCTATTGTCTATCTATCTATCACAAATCTTGATAAGGCTCTAGACCTCTATTCTAGATATACTGTCTCTTCTAGACTGATGCCACTCCCTTTCACTTATGTTGCATGAAAACCTACTACTCTCCAGTGTGAGGGACACATTTTTATATATACATATATATAATAAAATTTTATAAATTTTTTCAAGGAGAAAGAAGACGTCAGAGAAAACAGTCGAGGCTCGAGCTGATTGGAAAACAAAACCAAATTAGCAAAATCGAGTGTCCACACATAGTAGATAGTCTAGTGATATGTAACCTAGTGAAATGGTAAGAACAAGGTGTATACTAGTGTAGCTACCCAATACATATGAGCTCTATATGGAAAGGGTTTCACACACTTGTCTAAAACTTATTCTCAGACATCTAGGTTCTAACCTAGAGGCTAAGTCAAAACTAATTCCTATAAAACAACTTACTAAGTTTCTAGGGTTCAAAGCGAAAGGTGAAATTTATTTTTATGTTTCATGGTGAGGATTTGTCAGGTGTAGCTAATGTTCATGCTCTAATACCAATTGTAACGTCCCTGGATTTTGTCGCCTCGAGACTTAGAAGGCCCGACATGACAAATCCGAAAATGTTAGACAATTATATCAGAGAGTGATGCGGAAGCAACATAGGCATACATGATTATTCATCATAACATACACCATACATTCAATTTCAACATTCAAAATAGCATATACCATACATTCAATCTCAACATTCAACATGTACATCCATATCACGAATTATTACAACTTACATACATAATTTAAAAGAATGTTTTACAAGTCTATGAACATGTATTCTAACATGATCTAAACAAAATAGGTACCGCATGTACAACTGCTCACTCTCATCTTTCTCTCCCATGCTAGCTCTGAACCTAAAACATACATGAAACAATGAATCAACATAATGTGTTGTGTACATGGGTAGAAAGATACATATATTTATGGTTTTTATAACTTTGAAAAGATTTGCAGAAAGAAATAAAGATCACATAATATAGTTCTCTAATAAGAGAAATACATTGATTTTAGTCATTTTCTAGATGAATTGCATTAGTAAGGTGGACAAGTACCAAAACATATATATTGGGCCCAACCCCGTGTACCGAGTACTCTAGGAAACTCCCCGTACACCTTGTGCTCTAGGGAGGTGTACTAGTCAACATTAATCATTCCCTAGTAAGAGGGATAATAAACACCTTAAATAACTACAAAACATCTACTCATAATTTATGTTTTCAAGTGATAAAACATCGATTACTATATAGTGTTACGACATCCAATATTTACAATAGAAGAGAGCATGCATGCATATCATGATTGCAACCAAGAAAACCATAGTTATATACTTAATTAAAACCCACATACCTGAGTTCAGAGATTCCTTATACATCTAAGTTCATCTACTACTATGGTCATCACCTGATTAATAGAAATTAACCAACATTAATAAATGAACATCATTAGTCTTGGTTATTTAGGTACATATTAGGGTTTAGCCAAATCTAGGTTCCACTATTCTAAAACATGTGTCTGGTAGTTTTATACTGATCTAGATGTTATTATCAAGCTCTGGGTCAATTTTCATATTTTTCTGATGCTTTATCTATTTTCTAGAATTAAAATAAGGTTAAAATATTTAATTAGTCATTAATAGATAATGACCTAGTATTTTGTGATAATAATCAATCAGAGTCCATAAATCAGTTTCAATCATCATTAGTCTTCTAGAAGAATTTTCTGAGAATTTATTTTGATTGGATACCTTTTATTATATTTAATGAACCGTAAAAAAAGAATCATCTAGTATTTTAAAAACCATGATTATTACTACTTCAAAGGTCAGATCTAGGTGTTTTATAAGAAAGTAGGCATTTTTCTGAGTCTATTGGTATATTGTGGGAATTATTTGTCCAGGGGATATATTTATGGTGATTAATACAGGATACCAATGTTTTATGTAAAATGGGGTATATTTACCTTGATGGAAATAACTTCATCCGCCGGATCTGGAAGTCAGGTCGCTCACGGATGGCCAGATACCTCTGTGCGATCAGGTTAGGTTTTCTGATTCGGGCAGTGTTAACCGCAGTTCGCTCGCGTTCTTGGACCGGCCTCCTTGTCCCTTCTCTTCGTTCTCGAACACAGACGCTCCAGTGCGACCGCTTACGAAGGCCTGGCATGGGCGCCGCCGTGAGAAGAGGACGAGTTCGCTCAGAACGAACTTTATTCGAAGGTGATGAAAGACATAGGAGACCTAGCCCCAACTGGCGCCACTGCTGCCGGAGTGGGTGAACTTGGTGGATGACTACAGCTCAAGATCTTCTGAGACAAGGACACAGACCTCTTTCCGACTTCAGGGATGCAATTGAAAAGCCTGGACCTCTTCCCATCGCCCTTGATCTCTCTCTCCTTCCCATTGTTCCTCCTGCTCATTTTATAGGCAGTGTCGTTACCCCCTTCTAATGTCGATGAGGTAGGCCTAGGCGATCAAGGTCACCCCCAGAATTCCTCTGTCTTCTTCTAATAGTTCCCACCATTGTTCCACGGTGGAGCTTGTCCTGGTCGCCTTACTAAATCCTAATGTCTGTTGAGTTCTCTTTTGCATCGGTCAAGGTTGTGTGATGGTTTTGGGTGGAAAAGCCCCTTTCAAATACCTCTGCGCCCTACTTCCTCTGGCTACACACTGCAAAAGGGGACAGGAACTGCAGGGCCACTTGATGCTTCCCTGTCGCCGCTGTGGGAACCAGGAAGGGGGATAGACCATGTTCTTTCACTGAAGTTCAAGAGGAGGCATGGGGTTCTGGGTTCGGTACCAAAAGTAGTGGGCAACAAATTGCTAGTTTTCTGCCTAAATACAATGTTTGGGTGAACGTTACAGGACTGGGTCAAGGACGACGGACTCCTCCTCCTGGAAAGTCGGAGGTTGAAGACAGTGTAACCCCGTCAGATTAGTTGCCAGGGCCATGTTTAGATAACTCTTAAGTGGATCCGTGGCCACCCTTGTGTTTTCCACCAAGAGCATGGCTATACATGCGTGACAGTTTATTGGGATTTGAAACCTAAGTTCAACCATAGTCCAAAAATCCACTTTATCCAAACATGCTTTAATAATTGGACAGATATTCAAGCTTCAATATCTTTCAAATGGTTAATCCGAATGTCATGAACTTTCGATATTAGTTCCTTAAAATGTAATCTAGCATTCAACTTAGTTTGACACCAAACCAAAAGTCCAACGGTTGTTCACTAAACTTAGTTCCTCAAATAACTTCACAAATAAGTGTGTAAACCTTGAATATAAATTGATTAATCATCAACTCTTTGTCAAACAAGTTCAACCGACATCATTTGACCACATCAAACTTCAAAGTTCATCATAAAATAATTTTAGTACTAGGTATATCTTCAAATATTATATTGGGTATCAAAAACGTAAAATTCAGGGTCATCACAGTTAGACAGTCGGATGGCGTACTTAGAGGTTAAAAATTGGTTCTTGATGGTGAAAGATGCAAAAAACGAAGGTGGGATAATAATTTATATTATTAGTTGAGAATTGGACCAATTGCATTTTATTCTAGAAAATTAGTAAAAAGAGATAAGTCCTAATAAAAAAGACTATGAAAGATATATAAAAAGAGGGCTGAATATACTTTCATCAATGGTATAAGGTATGTCAGTGTTAGAGTGGGGACAACTTAAGACATCTACATGAGTCTTATTAAGGACTTCAGCGCAATGACGTCACCCCTAACAAAAGTTGATGAGGAAAGGTGTGTCGTTTATCTGGAACAACAGGTGTTAACATTCGTTCCTACTTTTGAAGGAGAAGCTGACCAGTGAACCAATGTTAGTGCTGCCAAAGTAGTGAAGGGATACATAGTTTTCTATAATGGATCTAGGAACAGTTTGGGTTGCATCCTGATGCAAGATAAGAATGGGATTTCCTTTGCTTCGTGACAGTTTAAGAAATACGAGGAGAACTACCCGACGCATGATATGGAGTTAGTTGGAATGGATCATGCACTGAAGATCTAGAGATAACATATCAAAGATACACACTCACTACTACAAAAATAGCTTATAACGTCACATTTAGAGGCGTCAATTGTATCCAAAAAACCGACGCCTAAACCCTACAATGTCGGCTGAAAACCCGAACCGATATCTATATGTGAAGATCGGCCAGACACGGGTATCACTTTTTAGTTAGCGTTGGTTTCTCAATAAGAAACCGATGCCTAAAATCGTCCGCCAAATCCAATTTTTCTAGTACAAAAAAATTACCTCCAAAATTTCACATACGGCGTCAATTGTTTACCAAAAAAACCAACGACTAAAGATTTTTTACGAGACAGAAATCGACCCCATTTTTATCGTTGATTTGCTTACAATAACTGATGCCAATGTGTGTTCACGCACTATCCTCATGAAAATTTGTACCCCCTAAATTGCCCAATTGGCGTCGATTTTTTATGACAACCGACGAATATGGGCGTAATTCAAGAATATTTTTTTGTGTCGACATATGTAGATAGACATCAGTTTTTCTAGTTGAAACCAAAGACTATGATTGAACATATGTGTCAGCTTTTTTTGGTGACCAACGCTTTTGAATCTTAGGTGTCAGTTTCTGAAACAACCGACGAAGATGGTTAACTTAATAACCCCCGCAAAATAGACTCTTCCCCATTCTGTGTTTCATCACAATTTCACCAGCGCTGCTAGGTCTCTGGCGATTTTCTCACCGCCCGCCGCCGTCTGCTACCGCCGTCATCTGCCGCCGCAAGGAGCTTGGACATGCCGCTTATCTGCTCCTTACATTTCTCTTCTCATCTCTCACTCATTCCCAGTGCCGCCAGTGTGCGTAAAGAGGTAGATAACAACCTCTTTCCTCCTCCCTTCCTTCCCTGACCGTCTCCTTTCCGGTGTCACCTACCCTAACTACGCTTCTCCTCCTAGTAAATGAGGATACAAGCCTTGTACAACCACGAAACCATCTGGTGCCTACCGAAGCTTTAGGTGTCGTGAAGATTGGTTCCGGTGGTCGGAGTAACCGCATGTCGTCACACGATAAGGTATGTAGCAAGCTCCCTCTTAATGAGCATTGTCATCGAACAACCATGGCCTCCGTATCGCGCATCATTTACTTATCTGAGACCTTAGGAGTGAAACTGACACTGGCAATGCTTCATTCATTGGCACGGCCGTGCTGGGAAGCCGGTCGTAGTGGCTGATTTTGTGCTGTAAATCCATATTGTATGATATAGATTGATGATGATAATGTTTGCTTTCTCTCTTGATTAACTAATCCAAATGAAATGTGACCTAATGTGCATGTTGTTGTATTTGAGACCTAATCTTATACACATTTCACCCTAATCTTGTATTAACTATGGTGCTCAATTATGAATGATAGGATACCTACATTTGTGTGTAATGGTTATTTTGATGATGAACATGCATGTACATTGGAGATGTTGAAATCAATGTTATAGATTACGATACCTAGACTAGGGTATGATTAAGAATACAAGATGTTGCTATTGTAAATCAACCTAGGATATGAAAAAATCTTGTGCTTGCATATATATGTGCTTCTAATTCTCATGCTTGACCTAATTCAGTAAATTTTGATGCATGCTGAAATAAGATTCATACTTGTCCATTATAGCATCCTAATTTGATGCTTCACGAAGAGAGACATTTCATTTTCACGCTATGTTGTTTTGCACTGTTAATGACTTTCTAGCATATGGGAATTTGTCTGGATATAGTGTTAAAGGATCTAAAGCGTGTCCTATATGTGAAGAGAACACTGATTCAATATGACTAAAACATGATGGAAAGACAGTATATCTTGGTCATCGAAGGTTTTTTCCAAAATTCTATCTGTATCGTAGGTTGCGCAAAGCATTCAATGGACAAAATGAGAAACAAAGTGCACCTAAAACTATACCAGGGGAAGTTGTTTGTGAAAGTTTAAAAGACTTTACCAATGAATTTGGTAAGAGATCACAATGTACCATGACCACACAGAGTGACAAATCTTTATTCAAGAAGAAGTCAATATTATGGGATCTTCCTTATTGGAGTTCTTTGGCAGTCATGCATTGTATTGATGTCATGCACGTTGAGAAAAATGTCTGTGATAGCATCTTTGGTACTCTGATAACCTCCTATTTTAGTCGATTATCTTAGTCTTTTTCTTTAGTTTTCCATACTCTTTTTACGTTTAAACTACACATAATCCCAATTTTACCCTCTTTTTGTAAATACACCATCAGACTAACCTTTTCCTTTTATATATGCAGAAAAAGCACAAAAAAATCATAAAAGAATAACTCAGCCTCAAGACCGAGTGGATTCAAATGGTCCCAAGACCGCATGAAGCCAACCGGTCCCGAGACCGCATGGAGTCAAACGGTCCCAAGACCGCATGAAGCCAACCGGTCCCGAGACCGCATGGAGTTCAAACGGTCTCAAGACTGCATGAAGCCAACCGGTCCCGAGACCGCATGGAGTTCAAACGGTCCCAAGACCGCATGAAGCCAACCGGTCCCGAGACCGCATGGTTTTCAAACGGTCTCAAGACCGCATGAAGCCAACCGGTCCCGAGACCGCATGGAGTTCAAACGGTCTCAAGACCACATGAAGCCAACCGGTCCCGAGACCACATGGAGTCAAACGGTCCCAAGACCGCATGAAGACAACCGGTCCCGAGACCGCATGGAGTCAAACGGTCCCAAGACCGCATGAAGCCAACCGGTCCCGAGACCACATAGAGTTCAAACGGTCTCAAGACCGCATGAAGCCAAATGATCCCAAGACCGCATGGAGTTCATACGGTCTCAAGACCGTTTGAAGCCAAATGGTCTCACAATCCAAACGGTCTTGAGGCCCCAAACGGTCTTGAGGCCCCAAACGGTCTTGAGGTCCAAACGGTCTCCAAACCGTTTGGACTTCACTCAAGGCCTATAAATAAGACCCCAAGGGTCCTCCGGGGGGGGAACATCTCAGACGTCCAAAGGCTTCCCCAATCGTTCCAGAGCTCCTGCCACTTCCATCCTCCGCCCTGGGGCTGTCGGTCTGAACCTACGAAGACTGGTGGATCGTTGCTCTCTCTCTCCAAGGGGTTGACCTTCTTCCATCCTTTGTGGGGATGATGCTCTCTCTCTCTTCTCGCCTCCTTCTTGGCCTTAGTCATGAGGGAGTAGTCTTCTTCACTAGGGTGCGAGGAGTAGCCCCGCTACCCATACTTTCATATCATGTAAAATGTAATCCTTAGGTTGTAATGTAGAGTTCTTATCTTTGTCAGTTCAACATCAAACGATTAATGAATACTTGTTGCTTGATCTCCAACTTGTGTTATCTTTTATCTTTTAGTATAAGTTGTCTACATTTGTACTATTAGATTCGAAACTCATTTGCATGTTGGTTCTTGATGCATGTATCCACCATGTATCTGTTTCGGTATCTAGAGGTGTATCTCAAGAAGTGGAGTAAACTCACTATCATCCGTTGCACTTTCATACTATGAAATGGAATCAGTTGACGTATGGAAGTGCAACCTTGGTAAGTCGAGGAACACACTTAACGAGGGGAATGATGTAAAGTAATGTGACCATTTGATCGGGAATGGCTGGCGTTGCAACATTCCCACGCTTCTCATAGCTAGGTTATCTGAAAGGAGACTAGGTCTACAAGGATACTAACTGACCGAACTCTTTTTGTAGGTTAAGTTTTGCTTTGCATGTGTTGATCGATGTGTAGTGGCGGTGAAAAACCGATCACACCCTAGTGATCTTTATCATAGTTTAACTCTTAGATTTACTTGCTTTCTTTACTTTCCATGTTCTTAGTTTAAAACCATCAAAATCCAACTTTCGATATAAGTGCCAACTAGTAAGTAGCTAAGTGAAGTTCTATACGTTTTTCATCTTGTTGCTTGCAACAAGACCGTTGTCTTTTGGGTTCGATCCTAAATCTGTACTATGATAAGGCTTCCATACTCTTATGGGGTTGGAGTGTTTATCTAAGCACCATTTCTAGGTAAACCTAGAGAGAACATCAACTCCCTAGGGTTTTTGGTGCATCTTTGGGACTCCCATTGGAAGAGTGATCTTTTAGTGTAAGTCCCAGCTCCATAAAAAAATGGCACCGTTTCCGGGGACAACGGAACGTTGTTATTTCACTTAGTACCTTTCTAGTTGGTTAGGTTTTTACACTTTCTTTTTGAATCATAACTCTATATCTTCTTGAAACTTTCATATTTTCACTATTATCTAAAGGAGTTCTCTTTTCTCTACTCAGGTAGAACACGTGCATGCAATCACCGCATAGTCGCGGATTCTCCCCTGATCCGGAGTTCGACTCCGAGGTAGAGAGAAGTTTCCACCGCCGAATCCATCTCAATCGCCAACGCGCTAGACAAATGGGGGACGAACAACATCAAGCTGCTTTGGTGATGGAGAGAGTAAATGCTACCATCGCCGCACCACGAGCACAACTTATCGCAGACACCCGTGCCCAAATACAAGCGAAAATACGAGCAGAAGAGCAAGCCCGCATAAGAGTGGAAACCGAGGCAG
The DNA here is from genome assembly GCA_963693085.1 of Alisma plantago-aquatica. Classification (NCBI taxonomy): domain Eukaryota; kingdom Viridiplantae; phylum Streptophyta; class Magnoliopsida; order Alismatales; family Alismataceae; genus Alisma; species Alisma plantago-aquatica. The sequence goes on from OY856411.1 coordinate 253,162,984, forward strand.
CAACCCAAGTTGCTCAGCTTGAGTTACGAAACAAGCAACTAAGGGACTATGCTGTCCCAAAGAACTACGAGGATAACCACCCAGTCCGGCCTCCGATCATCAACATCCCAAACTTTGAGATCCGGACCCAGTGGATCCAGATTATGCAAGGAATCTCCTTCTCTGGAGGTTTAGGAGATGATTGCATGGACTATTTGAAAAGGTTTAAGGCATTATGCCGCGTGGTCCTGCAAGCTGGTATCGCTTTCGATGCAATAATGCTCCACCTGTTCCATTTCACCTTATCTGGAAGGGCCTTGAGTTGGTACAACTCATTGGACAGAGAACCCATAATAACCACTTGGGCCCCTCTAGAGGAAAAATTCTTGGAGAAGTTCTTTCCACCCTCGCTGACCTATGAAATCAGAGGGCAAATCAATCATTTCTCCCAGCTACCTGGAGAAACCCTCACTGAGGCATGGGAAAAATTTAAGGAACTTCTGCGCAAATGCCCCCGTCATGGAATTTCACAAAATCAACTGATAGAAACTTTTTACCGGGGAGTAAGCGACGATATTAAACAGTTTCTGGATTCCTCATCTGGAGGAAACTTTATGAGGAAAAACTATGAAGATGCCTGGAAGATTGTTACTTTAGGAGCTGAAAACCAGTCCAACTGGGGACGGTCAGCTGGAAAAGGCGTTCTTAAAGTTTTCAAAGCTGAAGAATCCGTAGAAATGAAGGCTATAGCTGAGGCCTTGCAAACTATTATTCATAAACAACAAACTCTCGAGGCTTCTCTCGGAGAAATCGACAAAAAAGCCCCTTCTGTACAACAAGTTAAGGCTGTCATAGGATCATGTGAAGCTTGTCATTCTTCCGACCACCCAACCTTGTCCTGCGGTATGCTATATAATGTGATGATGGATTTACATCCACCACCGCAACCTTATGAACCTATTACTGATCAATCTGGAGATCAGAGTCTGGAACAAGTTAACTCCATCCACACTATTCTCGGACAAGTTTACTACAATCCCACTCAACCTAGGAATCATCCTGGGTTCCAATACGGGAATCCTTCTGGAACTGCGAATCCTCAACATCAGACACAGGGAGGATCTGATAATAGGCTACCACCTGGGTTCTCGAACAATTTTAATCAAAATCAAGGGAACTCAAGAAACAATTTCCCTAGGGTTAACTACCCTAGGAACCAATTAGCCTACTATCAGTACGCTCATCCCCCGCTTCATTCGCAGTTGCATACTCAGCAGTCTCAACAACAAAACCTTCAGAAAAATGCTACTGCACAGCCGGAAGATGAGATATCTTTGATAAGGCAGCTGCTACAATCGCAACAAACCATGATGGCTAACCAACATGCCCAACAGAAGGCAGTTGAAGCCCAGCTTGCTCAGATTGCTGCAAAATTAAAGCCCCCAGTAGGTATGCTTGTCGGGCAGCCTGAACCAAATTCTAAGCATGGGCAAAACTAACATGAACAGCTGAATGCCGTCACCACAAGGTCGGGACGCATTCTTCCTGAGCCTACCAAGATCACCCTGGATGATGATGAAATGCCCACTCTTATGACAAAAGAGATCTCGCAACAAGGGATTGAGAAATCCCCCGAAGGCACAAAGAAAAAAAACAAAGAACAAGTGTCCGCAGAACCCGAGGTCCCGCAATTTAAACCAAGGATTCCATATCCAGGCAGACTGCAAGAAACAAAAATGGACGCCAGATTTTAGAAATTCAAAGAAGCAATGAAGAAACTGTACATCGAAATCCCACTCCTTGATGCTTTGTCCGAAGTACCAGCATGGGCGAAGTATCTCAAAACTTTACTATCACGAAAGTATATCACCAAGGAGCAGGAGACTGTCAAGCTTGCTCAAACCACTTCTGACATCATCTTGAACAAACTACCCAAAAAGAAGAAGGACCCAGGTTCCTTCGGAATCCAATGTTGAATTGGAAAAGCGTCTGCAAAGAAAGGATTAGCTGACCTTGGGGCCAGTATATCCATTATGCCCTACTCTATGTGCCAACGCCTCGGTTTCACCGACTTGCTGCCTACAACAATGACTATTCAACTAGCCGACTCCACAATAACCACACCGTTGGGAATCATTGAAGATATCCCAGTAAGGATAGGAAAGGATGCTTACGTTCCGTGTGATTTTGTTATCATGGATATTAAAGAAGACTTGAGGTATCCGATCATTTTCGGCAGGCCTTTCCTAGCTACCGCCAGAGCGCTAATCGACGTCGAAGATGGAACCATCATTCTTAGGCTCGGGAGAGAAGCAATTCAATTCCTTGTCCTTAATAGTATGAAAGGCCCTAACATCCAAGAAGAAGTCTTTCTTTTGGACGCAATTCAACAAATGTCACAATTAGAAATCTCCGAGCCAATTGACGAACTTGAGAATGCTCTTATCAATCCAGAAGTTGAATTTTCTGCAAATGAACTAGTCCAGCAATGCCTCCAATACCTAGAAAAGATAGAAGAAGCGCCAAAAGCTACTTTTGAAGAACTTAAAGCCATCACTACCATAGAAGCAGCAGAACCACCAAAAACCCCTGAATTAAAGACTTTACCCACAGGGCTTAAATATGTTTTCCTAGATGAGGAAGAGCTATGCCCAGTCATTATCAGCTCCACCCTTACCGAAGACCAAGAAGTCAGACTTCTGGATAAACTGAGGAAGCATAAAAAGATCATTGGATATAAAATAACTGACCTCACAGGCATAAACCCGACTCTGTGTATGCAAAAGCTTCCTATGGTTGAAGAATTTAAACCCTCTCGTGAATATCAAAGAAAACTGAACCCAAACTTGAAAGAGGTAGTTCGTCTGGAAGTCCCTAAACTACTCAAAGCAGGCATGATCTATCCTATCTCTGACTCTCAGTGGGTCAGTCCGGTTCAGGTTGTTCCAAAGAAAGGGGGCACTACTGTAGTAATCAACGATAAAAATGAGCTAGTGCCTACCAGGACTGTAACGGGGTGGCGAATGTGCATTGATTATAGGAAGTTGAATAAAGCTACAAGGAAAGACCACTACCCTCTGCCTTTCCTTGATGAAGTCCTAGAACGCCTGGCCCACCAAAAGTATTTCTGTTATCTCGATGGTTACTCTGGGTTTTACCAAATACCCATACACCCGGAGGACCAAGAAAAAACCACCTTCACTTGTCCCTTTGGGACATATGCATTCAGAAGAATGCCGTTCGGGCTATGTAACGCTCCTGCCACTTTCCAACGCTGCATGTCTGCTATCTTCACCGGGTTAACTGAATCTATTATGGAAGTCTTTATGGATTATTTCTCTGTTTACGGAGACTCCTTCGACAACTTTCTAATCAATCTTGAACGAGTTCTGCAACGCTGCGAGGAAACGAACCTTATCTTGAACTGGTAAAAATGCCATTTCATGGTAACAGAAGGTGTCATCCTCGGACATAGGGTAAGTGATAGGGGAATCGAGGTTGACAAAGCAAAGATCGATGTTATCTCAAAGCTGTCACCTCCGAAGGACATAAGGGGAGTTCGAGCTTTCCTGGGTCATGCAGGGTTTTACAGAAGATTCATCAAAGACTTCTTGAAAATAGCTAAACCCATGACCCAACTCCTGACCAAAGATGTCGAGTTCATTTTCGACCAAGAATGTATGCAAAGCTTCTCCACCCTCAAAGAGGCATTAATCTCCGCACCTATTCTAAGGGCTCCAGATTGGTCGCAACCCTTCGAAATTATGTGCGACGCAAGTGATTATGCCATAGGAGCTGTTTTAGGACAACGGATCGATAAGAAACCCTATGTCATCTACTACACATCCAAAATGCTAGACGAAGCACAGAAAAACTACACCACCACGGAAAAGGAGTTTCTGGCTATCATCTACGCATTCGAAAAATTCCGCTCCTACCTGATTGGCTCTAAAGTCATCGTCTACACTGACCATTCTGCTATCCGATACCTGATCCAGAAACAGGACGCCAAACCCAGGCTTATTCGCTGGGTATTAATGCTTCAAGAATTCGACCTGGAGATCAAAGATAAAAGTGGCGTGGAGAATGTTGTGGCCGATCATCTCAGCAGGATCGAGGTTGAAGAAAAAGATAAAATCCCTATCAGGGATTCTCTTCCTGATGATCAGCTTATGAAGGCCAATCATAATTTTCCTTGGTATGATGATATCGTTAATTATCTGGCCACAGGGATCACCCACCCGTCTGCTTCATATCAGGATAAAAGGAAGTTCCTTCATTACATAAAACGTTATCATTGGGACGAACCCTACTTATTCCACCTCTATGTCGACGGACTTTTTCGTCGGTGCCTGCCAGAAGAAGAAATAACCCCGGTCTTATAACATTGCCATTCCGGACCCACGGGGGGGCATATGAGCGCCAAGAAAACCGCCATAAAAGTTTTACAATCTGGTTTCTTCTGGCCCACCATATCAAAAGACTCGTATGATTTCGTGAAAGCCTGCGACAAATGCCAGTTTTCGGGCAACATATCAAAAAGGGATGAAATGCCCCTCACTATGTGGCAGGAAATTGAGTTGTTTGATGTGTAGGGGGTAGACTACATGGGACCTTTCCCTTCATCATACAGTTTCTCTTACATTCTGGTCGCAGTACATTACGTCTCAAAGTGGGTCGAAGCTGTACCCACCGTATCCAGCGGCTCCAAACTTGTTATCAAATTGTTCAAAGATACTATTTTTCCAAGGTTTGGAGTTCCAAGAACAGTCATATCGGATGGCGGGACCCATTTCCTAGAATTAAGTTTCAAAGCGTTACTGAAAAAATACAGAGTCCATCACAAAGTTGCCACGCCTTACCACCCACAAACTAGCGGCCAGGTAGAAGTATCCAATAGACAGTTAAAGGCGATTCTTGAAAAAACGGTGAATAAAAACCGCACTGATTGGTCCACCAAACTTCCTGATGCACTCTGGGCATACCGAACTTCTTACAAAACACCAATTGGAACAACTCCGTTCCGTTTGGTGTATGGGAAGTCATGTCATCTTCCAGTCGAGCTGGAACATAAAGCCTGGTGGGCCATCAAGCAACTAAACTTCGATCTTAAAAGTGCAGGGGAGAACAGACAACTCCAGCTACAGGAGTTAGAAGAGCTCCGAATGACATCATATCACAGTGCCAGAATCTATAAAGAGCAAACAAAAATGTGGCACGATGGACATCTTAAGAGAAAAGATATCGTCGTTGGCGACAAAGTGCTCCTATTCAACTCCAAGCTCAAATTATTCCCCGGAAAACTTAGAACAAAATGGTCCGGACCCTTCACTATAAAACATATCTACCCAACTGGAGCCGCCATTATTATCGACAACAACGGAGGAGAACGGACGGTCAACGGGCACCGTTTAAAAAGATATTACACTCAGGAAGATAAAATGCATCGACAAACCATCGACATCAGAGATGCTACGCCAACAACATAACAACCTTACAGCTTCGTCGAGCCAGCGACGTTAAACCAAGGCGCTACTTGGGAGGCAACCCATGACTCCACGAATTAGTTTAGCCGCTGCCCTTATCCTAATTACCTCTCACTCTATCACTTTGACACTCTGAGGACAGAGTGAGTGATAAGTTAGGGGGGGTACATTAGACAAGGGCAAGGTATCCTCTTTTTCTAAAAACCCTCTTTCTTTCTTCCCTTTTTGGATAAAGTCACATCAACTAACTCTAATCCCTACAAGTAAATAGCACTTAGACATCGAATGGCGATTTATCATTTTCCATCCACTATTGATTCCATGTTTTTGCTTCGATTCTTTATCTGACTCTCCACAGGTCAAAATCAAGGCAGATATAAGCCAAGATCTCGAGGATGAGAGGGAAATCAGGCAACTTCCAAATCAAGAAAGTTCTGCAAGAGGACCACAAACCAAATAAGTGCACGTTGAAAAACTCTAAGAACAACTTTCCTCTCTTCAAAATAAAAGAGGCTTGGCCGCCCAAAATAAATCCTCAAAAATCCCAAAACCCAAGCCTGTGAGTTATTGAATAAAAGCCAGAGAGACGAATAAAATTATGAGAGTTGTGCCACGTATAAGGATCTATATAAAGAACTGACGAAGGTCTCACCCGGCCGACACATTCCGCTGCCCTCACAAAGGCAGATGTGTCGTGCCCGGTAGTGAAACCCTAAAGTTTCTAAGTATATGAAAGGCTCATAAAGGGCTCGCCCGGCCGGTACATTCAGCTTCCCTCATAAAGGCAGATGTGTCTTGCCCGGTAGTGAGATTCTAAAAAGCATAGACAGCCCCTCCCCCACTTGAAGGGGGAGCTACACTTCAAAGCCTTTAGCCAACCCTCATACCCTCTCTAGCTTCCAGTAGGTTTTTCAGAGAGGTATAAAGCTGATTAGAGTCAACAACATGCACAAAATAAAGGTGGTCCCAATGCAAACTTTGAGATACGGAAAGAAACCTGAGATCCAAGAAACCCTCGAAATCCGAAAGAGTCAAGGCATGCAATAAGACTTGATATGACCCCAGGGGAACTCAGGTCAAGAATTGAAGCAAGAGTATGGAAATCCTAAATAAGATCGCCTCGCCATTACATGTCTCAGCTCTATCTAACTTGAGGACAAGCTAGACTCTAAGTTAGGGGGGGTGATAACCTCCTATTTTAGTCGATTATCTTAGTCTTTTTCTTTAGTTTTTCATACTCTTTTTACGTTTAAACTACACATAATCCCAATTTTACCCTCTTTTTGTAAATAGACCATCAGACTAACCTTTTCCTTTTATATATGCAGAAAAAGCACAAAAAAATCATAAAAGAATAACTCAACCTCAAGACCGAGTGGATTCAAACGGTCCCAAGACCGCATGAAGCCAACCGGTCCCGAGACCGCATGGAGTCAAACGGTCCCAAGACCGCATGAAGCCAACCGGTCCCGAGACCGCATGGAGTTCAAACGGTCTCAAGACCGCATGAAGCCAACCGGTCCCGAGACCGCATGGAGTTCAAACGGTCCCAAGACCGCATGAAGCCAACCGGTCCCGAGACCGCATGGAGTTCAAACGGTCTCAAGACCGCATGAAGCCAACCGGTCCCGAGACCGCATGGAGTTCAAACGGTCTCAAGACCGCATGAAGCCAACCGGTCCCGAGACCGCATGGAGTCAAACGGTCCCAAGACCGCATGAAGCCAACCGGTCCCGAGACCGCATGGAGTCAAATGGTCCCAAGACCGCATGAAGACAACCAGTCCTGAGACCGCATAGAGTTCAAACGGTCTCAAGATTGCATGAAGCCAAATGGTCCCAAGACCGCATGGAGTTCATACGGTCTCAAGACCGTTTGAAGACAAACGGTCTCACGGTCCAAACGGTCTTGAGGCCCCAAACGGTCTTGAGGCCCCAAATGGTCTTGAGGTCCAAACGGTCTCTAAACTGTTTGGACTTCACTCAAGGCCTATAAATAAGACCCCAAGGGTCCTCCGGGGGGGGGAACATCTTATACGTCTAAAGGCTGCCCCAATCGTTCCAGAGCTCCTGCCACTTCCATCCTCCGCCCTGGGGCTGTCGGTCTGAGGTCCATACTACATCCTGAAGCTGCTTTCTCCTTCTTCGTCAAGAAGGTGGGAAGGGGAGACCTCCTCATCGTGCAACCTATGAAGACTGGTGGATCGGTGCTCTCTCTCTCTAAGGGGTTGACCTTCTTCCATCCTTTGTGGGGATGATGCGCTCTCTCTCTCTTCTCGCCTCCTTCTTGGCCTTAGTCATGAGGGAGTAGTCTTCTTCACTAGGGTGCGGGGAGTAGCCCCTCTACCCATACTTTCATATCATGTAAAATGTAATCCTTAGGTTGTAATGTAGAGTTCTTATCTTTGTTGGTTCAACATCAAACGATTAATGAATACTTGTTGCTTGATCTCCAACTTGTGTTATCTTTTATCTCTTAGTATAAATTGTCTACATTTGTACTATTAGATTCGAAACTCGTTTGCATGTTGGTTCTTGATGCATGTATCCACCATGTATCTATTTCGGTATCTAGAGGTGTATCTCAAGAAGTGGAGTAAACTCACTATCATCCGTTGCACTTTCATACTATGAAATGGAATCAGTTGACGTATGGAAGTGCAACCTTGGTAAGTCGAGGAACACACTTTGCGAGGGGAATGATGTAAAGTAATGTGACCATTTGATCGGGAATGGCTGGCGTTGCAACATTCCCGCGCTTCTCATAGCTAGGTTATCCGAAAGGAGACTAGGTCTACAAGGATACTAACTGACCGAACTATTTTTGCAGGTTAAGTTTTGCTTTGCATGTGTTGATCGATGTGTAGTGGCGGTGAAAAACCGATCACACCCTAGTGATCTTTATCATAGTTTAACTCTTAGATTTACTTGCTTTCTTTACTTTCCATGTTATTAGTTTAAAACCATCAAAATACAACTTTCGATATAAGTGCCAACTAGTAAGTAGCTAAGTGAAGTTCTATACGTTTTTCATCTTGTTGCTTGCAACAAGACCGTTGTCTTTTGGGTTCGATCCTAAATCTGTACTATGATAAGGATTCCATACTCTTATGGGGTTGGAGTGTTTATCTAAGCACCAGTTCTAGGTAAACCTAGAGAGAACATCAACTCCCTAGGGTTTTTGGTGCATCTTTGGGACTCCCATTGGAAGAGTGATCTTTTAGTGTAAGTCCCAGCTCCATCATACTCTGTTGAATATACCAGGTAAGATTGAAGATGGGATAAAATCCAAAATGGACCTACGTGAAATGGGAATAAGGACAGAATTAATAGAAGTAGTTAGTAGCGATCGGAGAACATACTTACCTCCCGCTTGTTACACGTTGTCTAGAAAGGAGAAGAAAGTGTTTTCTGAATGCTTTGTAAATGTTAAGGTGCCACATGGTTACTCATCCAACATCCATAGATTGGTATCAACGAAATATCTGAAGTTAATAGGTCTTAAATCTCATGATTGTCACACTCTAATGCAACAAATATTGCCTGTGGCTATTCGATCTATATTTCCGAAGCATGTAAGGTTTGCAATCACCAGATTTTGTTTCTTTTTCTGAATGTGAACTTTACAATGTGAATGTGAAATTTACAATGTGAATTACTTTACAATGTGAATGTGAACTTTACAATGTGAACTTTATAATTTGAATTACTTTACAATGTGAACTATATAATGTGAATGTGAACTTTTAGATGGATGAACATTCGTATGATGACCGTGATGGTGATTACCGTGAGGGTGAGTTTTAAAAATATATCCTATATTTATATCTATATGTTCATTTATAGTTATATCCTGTAAGTGTGTTTTTTGTTAAATTTTAGGTTGGTGATATACACCTGAAGAAATTGGGGCACTTGATGAGCAACAAAAAAATTTGAAAAAGTGAGGGGCATCACAATGATGAACATGTTACTACAATAAAAGGGCAATGGACCCAAACTGTCTGTGGATTTTGATCGTGTAGGAAATCCAGTTGGAGTGAAATGCAACTCATTTATTTCATATCTTGGGGTTCTTATTCGTAGCCATTGTAGTCCTAATGTAGAATCTTGGCATAAAGTTCCTAAGGGGAAGAAAGAATTGGTATGGAAGGAACTATGTGTGAGTTATTATTATTTGCAATTCTATTTTTATAGATTACTAATTTTTAGGATACTAGTTAATAGCAATTCTATTTTGTAGAGTATATTTGAACTAGATGAAAAGTTGCATCGTAAATGTGTGATGCAATGATGTGGGAGGGTCATAAGGAACTATAGAATAAATCTCACCCGAGATTACATACACGATGCTGAGAAGAGGTTCTTGATTGATTTCCAATTCTAGACATTGATCACTTTTTGACTAACTCTACACTAATAATTTTTGTTTGTATTCTCTTTAAAAAATAAATTTAGGAAGAAGGCAGCCATTGAGCAATGGAACTACCTGGACCCCAAAGATTGGGAGGAGTTTGTTACCCAAAGAAAAATAGATGAATTCAAGGTATTAAGCGCCACTCCTAATTTAATTAATATATGTTCTTATGTATTCACCTATTCAAGATTAACCTTTAATATTACTAACCAAATCAATGTGCTTACTAACAAGGCTATCAGTGATGCTCAAAGAGCAAGGCATGCACTGAATGTGCATGACCACATGATGGGTCGAAGAGGCTATGCAGGCATTCGCCAAAGACTACAGGCTGAGTCTACTGCTCAGTCTACTGCTACTCAGGAGACTACAAAGTCCTCGACTATTGCTCCCACACCTCTGCCTCTCCATTTTATGTGGATAGCTGGGAGGAAAAATAAGAAGGGAGATATGACGAAGCCTACAATTACTGAGGCGGCTGCAAAATTGGTAAAATTCAACTCTTAGAGCAATCGATCGATATTGATTATTTTTATATTTACTTACCAATTTCTATTGATGACGATTAGCAGGAGCTTCACGAGTAGAGGAAGGAAGGCAAGTTCATCCCTGAGGGCACAAGGAATGAATTGACAATTGTTGTGGGTAACCCAGAGCATCCTGGATGTGTTAGGGGTGTAGGCGCTGGTGTGGTCATAAAAGCATTCTTTGGGCCATCACAACACAAACCTGTTCCAAAAGAGGGATTATCAAATGTTGAGGTAACCTATTCTTTTTTTGGAATGTTATTGCAAAAGGGAATTCAATAATCAAAAGCTAGTGTTTCTTTTATCGATGTATAGGTAGATGAGTTAATTAATAAGAGAATCCAAGAAGAAATGGTGAAGTGGTAGGCATCTCAGACTGCCACTCAGATAGTACATGTGGCGTGCCTCTCTTCTCCTACTGTAGAGGTTGGGAGTAATCTTGTAGACCCACCTAGCATGTCTGATGTAAGTATTTTTATGACATAGTAGCTAGTCTTTTCAAGATGATATGTTTATGTATATATGTATATAACATTCTTTACGTAAATTTGTAGGGGTTGAAGCCATGTCGTCTAAAAAGTCAAGAATATATCATTGCAGAGGCTGAGGCTTACCCACCCCTTCCAGGGGACATTTTTCATGGGACTCCAGTACTAGATGGTGTGATTCGTGTGAGCCTGATACATGTACTCCCCACTTGGAGGGATCTTCCATCACCATATGCCCACCCAGATTCTGAAACACTTGGTGAGGCAAAAGGTAGAGTGATATTGTGGCCCAAAGTGGATGCCGTCTATACTAATATTGTATGGTAAATTTACATCATGTTAATTTGTTAGTGTGTATATATGAGTCAATTGATATGAAATTATATATACAGGTCAAAAGGAAGACACCTGCTACATCTCGACGTCCACCTCCACCTCCTAAAGTACCAAGTTAGCTTCTAAGGGACCTACATGCCTTGTTAGGTCCTAATTGTGGGTGTATGGCAGTATGGATAGGCAAACATGATCCAAATTTCTCTATAAATGTTTCTATTCAAGAGGATGTTTTAGGTCAATCATATGATAACAATCTATTTATACAAGATATTTTGGAGTTGTTTTGTTATGATTGACTGAATATATCTATGATAGAGCTATGAATATGATGAGATCTTGTTTATACATCCATATACTTTTTTTTATATATGATGATCTGGTTTCTTATATATTAATGCATACATAATACATGTTTTGCAGCCACTTACACACGATATGTACATTTTTTCATTTCCCCATTTGGGTTTTTTGGTTCCATCTTTGATTAGTTTTGTAGATAAAGACCCTTCATCAGTTACTTCATACTGCTCTGCTGCTTTTAAATATTTTGGTAAAAAATAAGACTGCGATAATAGCTCCATTCAATGTTGAGTAAGTTTACTTTTCTTATAATTTGGACTTAAGAAAATTACATTTTTATTATGGATTTTGAGTTATTAATTTTTAACTTTCTTACCTCTAGTGGTAGGCATTGGGAGTTACTAGTTATTGTACCCAAGATGTTCACTGTCTATTATCTAGATCTTGTGGGGAAGGAATTGAATACATTATATGGACACACAATGAAAAGGCCATTATTCCCATGAGAAGTATTTCATATTTTTATATCTATTAACATATGTTATTACATTACTATTTAATTATGCAATTTAATGTGTTACATTAACATATAGGGCTTTACATGAGTTCAAAAATGCTGGAGGAAAGGTCCACAAGAAAAAGAAACAACCACTAATTTGGGAGAATGTGAAAGTAATTTCTGGACTCCAATGTATATATTATTAATGTGAACTGTGCTTATTTGTATTTTTGAATATTTTGTTTGTTTCAATTTATAGTGCACTACACAAGACAATGACTGGGCATGTGCATACAATGTGATGTGATCTATGGACCTAATTATCAAACATGCCGCAATGGAAATCAATACCATACATCAGATATTATATATAGTCTCATTAGATAATATGAAATATATCAATCTTATTATATATTATTAATTATATATATCTGTCATTCTCTTTGCAGGTGTTTAAAACTGACTTCACTATAGGTCAAAAGTTATTAGATGTACATACTTCCTATACGATGGAAGACTTAAATAATGTAAGAGAACAATGGGCAAAAGCCCTACAAGTAGTGGGAATTTTTAAATATGATTGGGATACTAATGGCGATAATGACAATGATGAATAAAGAATGATATTTCTAAACTTTGTTATCATAATTATTTTTGTGTGAATGTGAATGAATTTTTCTGAATTGTCATATGTGTGAATGTGAAGATGATCAATACATGGATTTTTCTACATGTGTCTGAATGTGAAAAGAGATGAAATTAATTGAACTACAGGTTGCTAAATGTGTGTGAAAATGGAGGAAATTTGAAATGGAACTACTGATTTCTACATGTGTGTGATGAGAAATAATATGAATTAAATGTTCTTATACATGTGTGTGATCATAAATTGTTGTCCATCTTGTTAATTTTGTAGGTTTGTGGCCTGTTGTTGGATGATATCAATGGATGTTGTAAACCTACAGTTCAGAACTGAATTGCTGGTTCTGCATCCTGCTGACCAGCCATACAGCATGCCTACAAACTAATAAGAAAAAAATCAGAACATAGGCATCGGTAATTAGTATAAAACTGACAACAAAGACATACATCGTCAGTTATTAGCAAAAAACTGACATCTATGTGGCTAGGTAGCACGGCCGTGGTGAGGTCTTCATGGCACTAGGGATATGGCATCAGTTATTAGTATAAAACTAACATCTTTAGCTGGATATAGTGTCCATTATATATAAAATCGGCGCCGATGGTGCCCTTACTGGTGCATTTTATTGGTGGCGAGAAGGGTTATGATGTTAGTTTTTGTGAAACACTGACGTCTTTGACATAGATATAGTGTCAACTTTATTACATAACTGACGCATAGTGTGACCTTACTGGTGCACTTTTGGTGGCGGGAATGGTTATGGCGTCGGTGTTAAAACCGACGTTGAAGGTTTCGACTTTTAGCGGCGCCCACTTGGGTGTTGCTTTGAAACTGATGCCAAATGCCTTAAATAACTGACCCTAAAGGTCGATTCTGTACTAGTGAGTGGAAGTGTGATGGATTCAATGAGTCAGAGAATGGAACAATGTGTTATCATGGCAAAGTAGTTGTGCTAGGATTGACAATCTAGGGACATTAGTTCTAGAGGAGGCTCACTCTTCGATACATGCAATTGAGATTAAGTATAGTGCTTCCATCCACAGTGAGATAGACAGTTCAAGAGGACTATACAGACCTTGGAGGATCTGTCAAAGAGCTTTTGTTTTGCAATTTTGAACAACTGGGAGGTACACCATAGTCGAATATAGTTTGCTTAAAATAATAGCCATCATAGGAGCATTGGTAGGGAACCATGCGAGGTTTTCAATGGGAATGTTGCAGATCTCCATATGATGGTATAAAATAGATGAATGCTAGCTTCTAGATCCTGAGTTTGTACCATTGAATATAGAGAGGGAAAAAGTGCTTTAGCCACAACTGAAGGAAACACAAGATAGACAAAAGTTCTACGCTGATAATTATGGTAGGACTTGTATCCAAGTGGGAGACAAGGCGTATCTCTAGGTCTCTCCTTGGAAGAGTCATGATGTGGTTTGAGAAGAATATGTTATCTCCTAGGTTTGTGAACCTTATCCTATAGTGGTTCATGTAGAGAAGGTGGCCTATAAGTTGGAGTTACCACTTGAGTTACACATGTTGTATCTAGTGTTTCTATGTTAAGGAAGTGTCCCCCCTGAAATAATGTTGACTCTATAGCCAGTAGAGGTGGAGTTAGATGGGAATGTGTCCTATATGGAAGAAGAAGGATATTCGTTAGTTAGAGTTTTATGGAATCACCATGGCGTAAAGGAAGCCAGATGGGATCTTATGTATGAGATGCGTATGAGTTATCTGTATCTTTTTGCATAGAATTTTGGGGGTGAAATCCTTATTAAGGGTTTATGGTTGTAAGGCCCCTGACCTAGATTAATGGTAGTTTCTATTTTCTTTGATTAATGAGATGCTTAAACCTTAATCTAGTATCCTGATATTCATTAATATCATGTGACATGTTTATCTTTCCAGTTTGGTCCAATTTGTTAGATGTTTGAGGTATCTTTGTTATATATGTGCTAGTTTTGGTCCAGGTTGCAATTCACCCATGTTATGGGAATTATATGACAATTTTTCACATGTAGAGTATGTTTCTTGTGCCTTAGCATCATGAAAGAGAAGATGATGTTATGGGGTGCCTTTTTCAGTTCTTGGATGATGAAGTGGTATCTTGAGGTAATATTAAGGTTTTTCATGTGTTGCATGTATCATGGTAGCGACCATGTGTATGTCTTTGAGTGTCGACCTATGTAGAGACCTTATTGGTGTGTTTAGAGACGTGTTTCAACCATTACACATGTTTTGGACTATTTTGTTTTAACTATAGCTCTTTGGATTCATGTTGTTGTCGTTAGGGTTTCACCTTAAGGATGTGTTTTGAATGCAACACTTTTGGGTGTGTTTTGTTGTGGTCGATACCAAGGATTGGATGTGTGACATCCTCTACATATGTTTTGTTTTGACCAAAATGTGTTTTGAGAACCAAGTGGTCACTGCACCACTTTGGTATTAAGAATTATCTTGCATGTTAACATGCATGGTCGTAGCATAGAGGGACAAGTGTTCTTTTGATGCCCCAACATCTTGACACCTCATATCTTCACTTCCCTCTGATCTCTTGAGTATATAAACTCACTCCTTCACACACAAGAAACCCTTTTAGCTCTATCTTCTTCTCCCTCTTACTTGTGGCCAACCTTGGGGCTTGGTGGAGTTTGAGAGGGCTGACCTTGGAGCTTTGGTGTCCGACCATCCTTTCATGTGTTGATCTTGTGCTTGATCATCCTATTGGTGGTGATTCTTGGAGATTTCTCTTCTTGGTAAGTGATCCTATCTTCTTGATTGTGTTTTCCCTTTGAAACCCCATCTTCTTCTCCCCCTATTTTGTCCAATACTATGATGTAAACCATGATGGATATTTGAAGATCTTCACTTCACAAAGATCACAGAATATGGTTAACCATGGTGGTATCTTTTTGATAGGAATCCCTCTAATTTCTCTTCTTGTTCGGCCTAGGGTTTGGGTTTCCTCTTATTGAGCTCTCCTTTAACATTGGCATGTATTCCCTTTTTGAGGTGATCTTGTAGCAGGGGTGTTGGTTCAAGTTGGAGATCTTCTACACATCATACGCTTGCAGCCCTAGCTACCTAGGGTTTATGGCGATTGTCTAGGTGACCGACTGAGTGATCATCCTTCAAGCTTCATGTAGGGGGGATCCCCCTCCTCCTTGGTGCTCTCTGTGATGGCCGCTAAGACCTAGCTTCCTGAGGTGCCTCGCAAAGCCTAGAAATAGGTTCTCGGCAGATTAGACACCTTCAAGGAACATAACTTTGATCCAACAGAGAAGAAGGATGGAAAGAGATTCGTCACTATGGACAATTTCACCTATGAAGCCATGGAAAAGTCTTGGGAGCATACTACTATTCTCTATGTCATGGGCAAGCATCCGTACTATCACCATCTTCTAGCCTGGATAAAGAAGGTCTGGAAGCCTAGAGGAGGCTTTGACCTCTTTTCTAAGCCTGAACAATTTTTCCTTCTATGCTTTAACTGTGCCGAGGATAAGAAGAACATCATTAACATAGATACGCATTCATTTGACAATAGAATTGTCGTAGTGAATGACTATATAATGGGTGATGATCCCAAGAATACCCATCATGGGTAGGAACTGGTCCCCTCGGGCCATTGACATTGTTGTGAGTGGCGTTGGCAAGCTGCTACGCATTGATTACCAGTAAAAAGGACAAGAGTCACAGGGCGAAGCTCATGCTCTTATGGAACTGGATGAGGATGAGGAACTTCCTGTTGAAATTTGGGTCAACATGCCCAATCGTGACCCCACTACAGTTGCCATAAATTATGAGCATGTTCCCAAACGATGCTCAGATTGTAGGGTTTTTCGTCATGACAACAACGACTATCCTTTAAAGAAGACGATCATAGACACTGATGTCCAGGCCACTACTTCTACTCGTGCTCCTATGCAAGTTTGGAAGGTGGTGTCAAACAGGAAGAAAAAGAGTACCAATGCTCATGCTGATAAAGACATTATCCCAGTCAGTAATAGGTATGAGGAGTTAAACAATGATGTTGTTGATGAGTCAGTTCTCATTACTGACGAACAAAATGCTAACACTGTGAAAGGTGTAGAAGAGGTGTCTAACACCACATCTCCAGGCTCAAAGGTCATTTAGGGATCCAACATGGGATCACATGATGCTAGCCAGAGTTCCAGTCCATTTGATCAAGTGGAGAAGGAGATTGATGTAGACAAAGAAAATGGTGAGTTGAGCACGATGCCAAAGTCCAAGCAGAACAAAACTACTAGAGTGAGTGGGTCACACAAAACCCATTCTACTAGTAGGGATCATTAATGACCATCCTTATGACTAATGTATGTGGTTTTGGGAAACCATGAAAGAAGAGGGAGGTTACATGATCTATCCTGGAAGCCCAAGCTACACTAGATGTGCTCGTTGAAACCAAAATCAAAAGCTTCATGAAACACACTTCATCCAAGCTGTTCGCTAGTGAACGGAAATGGTTGTCCAACAATGACAAGGATCCAAATGGTCATATTTGTATTGGTTGGAATCCTAATTCTTGGGGTATTCTTTGTCTTGATTCTGATGGTCAATAGGTCACCATGGAATGCACCAATAAAGGGGGACTCGTCATCACTATTACTGTCATTTACGCTCATAATATTGTTCAACAATGCACCACTTTATGGACAACCTTGGAGAGGATTAGTTCTACTATCTTTGATCTATGGTTGGTGATCAGAGATTTCAACAACATTAGGTAAAGGGAAGAGAAGGCATGCAGATGAGAGGTACCAGGTATGATCCTCAACTCCTTCAACACTACAATTGACAATTCTGGATTAACTGAATTGCCATCAGTGGGCAATAAATTCTATACATGGCACAACATGTAGGGTACATATAAGAGAATAGCATGTAAACTTTACAGGGCTTTGGTTAATGATGCATGGCTAGAAAAATTCCCAGGCACTAAGATGAAGTTGCTAACTTGTGAGTTTTCTGATCATTTGGCAATAAACATCAACCTAAAGAAGCTTGCTAGGAAGAAGCACCCTTTTCATTTTCTCAATTTCTAGATGGATTTCCCTAGATGCAAGGATATTATTGCTAAAGCTTGGATCACTCAACAACAAGGTAATCCTCTTTTTTGTTTTGCTAAAAAATTAAAGTAGTCAAGGCTGAACTCAAACTTTGGGCTAAGAAATACGTTAATCTTAAAAATTTGATTGCTAAAGAAAGATTGGAGATGGTGGATATCTCTTCAGTGCTCAGAAGAAAACCATTGGACGATGATCTTATATAAGAATAAAAGGTCACATATGATCGCATTTCTATTCCATCTAAAGTTGAAGAGAAGTATTACAAGCAGCGTAGCATGTTGCATTGGATATTCAATGGGGATCACAATACTAAATTATATCATTCTACTATAAAACAATGTGATGATATTAACTCCATTACTGAGCTTTTTGACACCAACGACAACATCTTAGTTGATGAAGAAAGTATTGCATAGGAATCTATCGATTTCTTTGAAGCCTTGTACAACCAGAATCAAGAGGACTGTGACACCAATAATCTTGACCTTGATTGGATCCAACAAGTGACTAATAAGATAATGATTATCTTTGCAAGAAGCTTGATATGTAGGAACTTAAAGATTCTATTTGGAGTATAGGCTTGAATAAAAGCCTTGGTCCAAATGGCTTCAATGGCTTCTTATAAAGAAGCAATTGGGAGTTAATTAAAGATGATGTATTGCATGCTATTTCCTGGTTTCTTGTAGGTGGTAACATGGTCAGGAAAATCAACCATGTCTTTTTGGCACTTATTGTGAAGAAGGATATTATCTCTACTCCTGCAAATTATTTCCCTATTTTTGCTGCTCAATGCTCTATAAAGCCATTACTAAAATTATGACCAAAAGACTGGCTACTGTCATGCCCAATCTGATCTTTATCAACCAAGGTGCCTTCGTACATGGTAGAAGTATTGAGGACTGCTCGCTATTAGCTACTGAATTCACCTTAAATTTCAACACTCAAAACAACTTTCCATCTCCTATGTAAAGCTTGACATTACCAAAGCCTTCAATTTATTTAGATGGAATTATCTTTGGCGCTGCTTGAGGGGTATGGGCTTCTGCGACACTTGGCTACGTCCGGTAAAACAATGTGTCACTACACCTTCTTTCTCACTTCTGCTCAATGAGAGTGTTGTTGGGTTCTTCAAGAATGCAAATGGCCTACGTCGGGGTGATCCTTTGTCACCATTGCTCTTTGTCATTGCCATGGAAGGTCTCAGTAGGATGATTGACAAGTCTATGTCTTCAAGGCAAACCAAGTCCTACTCAGTAAGGTAAAATAAAGTCCTATCACACCTTTTGTATGCTGATGATGTGCTCATATTCATTGAAGGCAGGAAGAACAACCTCAATAACTTGAAAAACCTCCTCCTTTCTTTACTCAAGATATTTGGAATGAAATACAACCCCAACAAGACACATATATACCTATCTAAATCATGCAAACATAAGTATGAGCTGGTGGACACTCTGGGCATCCAACGTGGTCATTGACCAACCAAATATCTAGGATTTCCTATGGCAAGGGCAACCTCAGGCATAGACATTTTCATGAGTGTCTGGATAAGCTCAAGGACATGATGAGCGGATAGCCAGACTAAAACATTTCCATGGCAGGAATAATCATCCTCATCAAGCACTATGCTATGGGACAGATAAAATATTGGTTATGGCAAGGCGAGGTTCCACACTCTGTCCTACATTGCATGGAAATCATGCTCAATGATTTCATTTGGTGCAACTTGGTTCATTCAGCCAACTGGTCTCGTCTTGCTTTTCCTAAAGCTGAAGGTGGCCTTGACCTGAAACTATTGACTAATTTAGCTGATTATCACACCATGAGAAGAGTTAGAAAGATGCTTTTTGGTGAGTCTGTATGGAGCTCTTTGATAAGGTTAAGATACGGTTATGAACTCAGTATCAAGACTAGGTATATCAAAGGCTACTCAACATCATGAAGGAGAATGAACGTTGTATGGCCTAACTTCATCAATCTTGATGATTGAGGCCTATGGGACCTTTGCTGACAAAAACAAATTGAAGATGATGCTTTCAGGAATCTATGGCTTCCTCATCATTAGGAAAAGTGGAGCCTAGCTACATACAGAGTGATCAAATATATTCTACCTACCATGGAGAAAATTAATAGATGGTCTCCTAATGTGGAAAACCAATGCTACCTATGTAAAAATGATAATGAAACAGTTAATAATCTTTTTAGTAGCTTCTCATTCTAGAGATATCTTTGGGGCCGATCTCAACTCAAGCTGAACATCAGGTGCTCATTTTCATTAGTCTAATGTCTACATGATATTGGTAGGGTCAGGAAATCTCATGCTATATTGGAACTTCAGGTTCTCAGTGCATGTGTTTACCCTCTAGTTTGAACTCAACAGTAGAAAACATGGGGGTAAGGAGGTGGACTATGTTGACCTCTTCGCTACCATTGAAGCAAACATCAAGATGCTTTATAATTTGTATAAAGCTAAGACAAAGAGCATCCATTACAACATGATGAGAAATTGGAATCCATGCTAGTGTTAAGCTTGTCACCTTTGTTGGTTAAAAGTTTTCATTTAATGATCTATAAATTTCACGTTGGTTGCACTTTGTAACTTTGCCCCAATTCTTTGGGTTTGGAATATATTTACCCAGTTTTTCCAAAAAAGTCAGAGATATTCTTATTCTTTGGAGCTCTTGGCTCTTGGAGCTCTTGGCTCTTGGAGCTTGATCTTCGATCTAAGTGGGTAATATAACTTTGCCTTACTTCTGTTATTTGCACCATAATCTTGACTTCATGATATTGATTTCATACATAAAACACGAATTAAGTTTCTAGTTGATGTTCTTATAATTTACAGTTTATGACTTTGTGTTATTCACATGTGGATTGCTCTCTTTCTTAAACCCTAATTTCATGAACTTGATTTTGATTAAGAGAGGAGTTTTTAATTCTTACATGCAATCTAATACTTGATGATTATCATAACAATTACGTGATATTGGAGGTCTTAAACTTGGTTTTCATGAGGCTGATGTTTGGTATTTATTCTAGTATCATGGTTTCCCTTAAGAGCTTTGATGATGCTTGACTTATGGTTTTTAATGTCCATCCCTATATGGAGTTGTCTCCTTGATAATGTTGGGTTTATTTGAGGTTATCATCTATTTTGATTATGACCTACCCCTCTTTTGGAAATGGTAAAGTGTTGTTGAGGTAGTTTGATATAAATGGTCGCTACATGTCATATGTTTGTTGCAATCAACACCTTTAGGTGTTGTTGTAGATGTTACACTTGTTGTGATGCTCTGGGATGTTATACCCTATGTGTCTCCTTGGGGTGTTTCCCTTTATGTTCTTGTTGCAATCGATACACCTTAGTTGAGTAAGTTATGTTTGCTATGAGAAGTGTTATAGGTGCTACAAGAGCTCACCCCACACACCCTTAGTCGTTGTACTTTGTAACCTTATTGTTTATTAATATATTTTGGTAGAAACATGTGACTATGGTAACGGTTGCCACCCTCCTCTATGGTAATGTTCGTTACACCTAAGTCCATGGTGTCGCTACATGTCTACGTATGATGGTCGTTACAAAAAAATGAGTGATGATTTTTAACCAATATATATATTTCCTAAATACATAATGATGATTAGATGTCTTTCATAATAATTATATACCCTAATGTGCTCCAAGATAGTGGGAATTGATGTATCTAGGGTTTAGTGGTGATTATTGAGTTGAACCCTAATTGGCTATGTGTGAGAAATCCTAACCCTAAATCTAGGGTATGCTATACTTGTTGATATTTCTTGAATGAGTAGTAGGTGATTATTTTCTTTCTTTCCTACTTGTATAATCTTAGCCTTGCATGTGGAAATGAATGACATAGCTAATGAATGCTATGGTTTTGACATGACACATGGTAATGTTTATGAGCCTTGTGAGGCATGGTGAGATGATGATGAGGTACCTGAATGATGCGATTGATCTTCTAACCTAGTGAAGGATTATTGCCTAGTGTGAGGTGATATCCTCTAGTGATGAGATGAGGGATTATTATCCTCAATGATGTGATAGTGATGATTATCATCATATTCCAATGTTAACATGTGATGATGTTGATGACCTTGATTAAGGCAATGAGACAGTGATGTCATGAGATGATATGACAAGTTATGTTTTCATGCATTTTATACCTTCTAAATTTGTTCACAGTTATGCTTGCTAGATTGAGTTAGGGTTTTTATTTGCACTTGAATGATGAATCTTTAATTAACCCAATTGGCATAACTAATAAAGTGGAACCCTAATCATGTAGGTGCCCTGTTCCATAGATCCATTCCAACATCAATTTTATTAACAGATTGTGAAATGAGTAACTCCTACGGGAAGCTCTGAGCACATATTTTTTAATATGCAGGGGTTCAAGTCAAGTATCTCCTAGCATTCACAATTATAGGTTGTGCGAGATATCTATGCCTGAGCTACTCTCCTTGTGATATGTGATAGGTAACAATTTAACTACATTTGATGCCTTTCCTTAGAACAACTGTGCATGAGCCTATTCTTCTAGTGTTGTGTCATGTACCAAGGTGGGCTAGGTGTTTTATAAGTATGAACATGCATGCCCCTATCCTTTAGCTTGACTATATGTCACTATTTGCAGTTGATTGATATGTCTCTACAATGTTTCTCTTGTACTTACCAAGAGGTTGGAGAGGGTGTGGATTCTGACTCTTCCATAGACCTTGTATGTCACCAATTTTGACTTTACAGTGGCCGGTTGGATCTGAGTGGTATGCCTCAAATTCTCAGGGCAAATAAAAGATGTAATACAACTGTGTAGTACAATTGTCTTAGGGTCAAAATATGATTCTTGGTTGACCCCTTACCTTACCTTTGTATTGATTTATTGAATTATAACTTGGTAAGAGAAGTCAATTTCTATACATGTTCTTCACATTCCTTTGTAAAGTTTAGATTGTGCTACTCCATAATGGTAACTTCCTAGTCTGCTTAGTCTGCACTTTTAGTTTAATACATGTCATGTAGTTGAATATGCTCAACCTGATATTAATGTTGTCTATCTACCTTAGTTTGCTTGTTCCTTAGATGTTGGTGCAGAGTAATATCTCTAGCTGGGACTTTTTGTCTCATCCTGTGGGTTTCCACATCTTTTAGGTGGACGTGCACATTGAGATAGAGATCGAGTGGCTGAGACTGATGACAAGAGAAGTTGTAGCAGTTGGAATATGGATATGCAACTAGTGTCTAGTAGTATATTCCTATGTGTCATCCCTACACACTCAGGTCCTTGGGTTTTTTGTGAAAGTTGTACATCAATTTGAGTTTTTAGTTGTGTGCCCTGGTCATACTGATATGATTTTTATGTGTGAGAAAGTTATTATATGTTACAGGTTGTGGCTAGTTAGCCAATGAACAATGATATGTATTATCTCTTGGCATATATGAAATACATGTGGTACAAGTTTATGGCTTCAAACATGAGGTGTTCAGCTCGAGATACTTATATATAATCATTTTAATTTACATTGTTGTGTTGTAATATGGTTATAGGACAATTTTGCAGTTTATTTTGAGTAATCTGGCTTTGTGTGGAGATGGGTGTCATAGTAAAAGAATTCATATTTGAGACCTTTATGTAGTTTCTTGAACTCAGGTTTTGGTCTCATAGATTCTTTTTATTCGGAGTTCTTTCCAACAAGAAGTGTTTGACTGTCACTATCTTTAGTCTTTTTCAGTTTCATAGTCACTTTCTTCTACATCAAGGTAATGTAGTATTATATGATTTCAGGATCATCTATGTCAAGACACCATCAGAGGTCTCATCAGAGGGTATACCATGGTGTTTTGTTCTTGAAAGTTTGCACATTGTTGTTTTTAACAATCAATAAAATACACAAATTCAAATACATATGCCTCTTCATGGATTCTTGAAATCTTAATTCAATACGGTCGTTCCTAACTCTATTCATAACATTTCCAACTTGGATGTTAATCAACAATGTATATAGGAAGGGACTTACAAAGATCATTTGACAAGTTGGGTCCTCAACAATTTCTATCATGATGATGTCACAAAGAATGAATAAACTTCAAAACTTGAGTAAAACATCTTCAACAATGCTGACGAGTCTTGTGAAAGTGTGATTGGCTACCAAGATTTGCATTTCAATTTTCATTATGTCATTAAGGAAAATAATTTACACTATAGTCAACAACATTATGCTTATTCTTACTGCTAAACCAACAAGTCACTTTTGTTTCTTCATTATCTCCCATGTTGAATGGGGGTAGTGAAGGCTCTTGGGTCCTTTTATTTAGTTGGAATCCTGTAACGACCCCGCCTCCCGATAACCCCCAATTAAGGGAGACCAAAAGGTTAGAGCCATTATCCCCATTTCCCCGATCAATGGTTCGACAAATAATCAATAATAATTACTAAATTCTACCAAAACTATACTAAAAAGTTGAAATAAAATAAAACTTTGCATACCTTTTTAAAATCTAGGATTTCTAAACTTCTATCCACAACTGGAGTCTATTCTAACTAATCCTCCTTGTACTTTAATTCATATATTCACAATGTATCACTTTACTGTTTGTCCTTTTCATATTGTACCTAAAATGCCGACAAACAAAATGTCGGTCAGCATAAATGAATATGCTGGTATGTTGGGACAACCAAAATTTCACAAATATTTCTAACAACCTAAATATCACAATTAAGTTATTTAACAATCCAAATTATGTTTTCAATGTGACATTCACCACCACTTTTGCCCTAACCCTGGAATGCCCTCTCTAGGGTTTTTCCTTAGCAAGAGACATAAGGCCACCTTCTCCATCCTGAGCTTGGTGCCTGGGGTCGCCTCTCATGGTGTCCAATAGTCATGCAAGAAACATAAGGCTACCTTCTCCATCCTAAGCTTGGTTCATGGGGTCACCTCTCATAGTGCCCAATGGTCTTCCCTCTTGGGCTTGACCTAATTGACCTTCCCTCTAGGGCTTGGTCATGCATCATACATCAGGGTGGCATGTAGGTGTGATAATGCACATTTATAATTAATTGTGATAATTGTAGTGACTTTAAATATTTGCATAAATGAACATCGAACAATTAGGTTGCATCCAATTCGATCAATCATTTGAGAAAACTTTGTGAATCTAAATCGGTTACTCATAAATAACCACATACTTGTACTGCTGATTTGAGATAGAATCAACCAAGTAGGGAAATCCAATCAAGCAAGCAAGTACAAGAATCCTAAAATAAACATACAATTTCCTTTTATCAAGATCTATCCAAACCAACTTGCTTCTTAGGATTTCTATTCCTTTTTAGGGTTTCTACCCCTTTTTAGGGTTTCACTTGCAATTAGGGTTTTACCTTCACTTTCAGTACCACAAACCCTAATTAGACAAAACTACTTATAAACCCTAAGTTTCTCATCCTATCTCTCCTAACAGTCTTAGGATCATCATTAAACAACATATTTCCATATTTTCAAATCAAATATGATCTTCTCTTCTTTTACCCTAAATTAGGGTTTCTAGATGCATTATCATTCATACTTGGTTTAAAACCCTAAAACATGCAATTATTCATCTAAATCAGGTTCAATCCTATCATTATCATTCAATAGGTTAATATTACTCGAATTAACCTATTAAGCTTCATAGATTCATCCATTGATCTCAATTAGGTTTTCTAACCAAATTTAATACATTTTCCATCAACTTAACATACTTTTGCAAATAGAAATGAAATTAGGTTCTCAAACCATTTTTATCTTGTTCCTCATATTTTTCTGATCAACTTTCATATATTAAGTGTAACGCCCGGGCCGACTGCCCATGGCTCTAGTAGAGTTTCAGGAATGATGACTAGCCCCACAAACCACCACTAGCCTTAACTGCGCACTTTGTCCACACTGACGCGCAAGCTAGGATCAACTTCCCGACTGGTCACCCATCCTAGTACTACTCCAAGCTGAGCATGCTTAACTATGGAGTTCTTTAGTGATGGTATCCTGGAAAAGGAGGTGCACCATGGTGATATGGGTAGTCCAATCATTCCTTTTAAGATCTTATTATCCAAGGCCTCAAATCCTAGGATGTTACAATCTACCCCACTTAGACTCTTGACGTCCTCGTCAAGTCTCAACTATATGGCCTCATAATTTGACCCCATTTCAGTGCAGACCCATAATGGCCAATGGGCACCCATCTCCCGATCACAGAATACCAGCGCAATGGTGGCTACATCAACCATGGACAACCCTTTCCTACATGCCTGGACCGCACGGCTCAAGACTGGCATGTCACATTCCCATGTGGGCCCCACTTACTGCAGGGGTTATGGCTCTGATACCATTTATAACGCCCGGGCCCACTACCCATGGCTCTAGTAGAGTTTTAGGAATGACGACTGGCCCCACAAACCACCACTAGCCTTAACTGCGCACTTTATCCACACTGACGTGCAAGCCAAGATCAACTTCCCGACTGGTCACCCATTCTAGTACTACCCAAGCTGAGCACGCTTAACTATGGAGTTCTTTAGTGATGGGCTCCCGGAAAAGTCGGTGCACCTTGGTGATATGGTTAGTCCAATTATTCCTTTTAAGATCCTACTATCTAAGGCCTCAAATCCTGGGATGTTATAATATTAATGTAACACCCCTCCCTAGGGTTTTGTACGTAACCAACGGAAGTACAACCTAATCCCCAACATTATCCATAATGCGGGGTACTTGGCATTTTAGGGAGGGTTGTCACAAAAAGGTAATCATTGCAAGTAAACAAATAATTCACCATTGAGATTCATACATTATTCTATGAATAGGAAACTATAAACCACAAATCAAGAATTCTATTCATCTCTCAAGATGGGAAACTAAGCATAATAATAATCATCTCTAGATGAATGGATCGCCTAGAATGGATGGCACCCCACTAGTAAACTCTTGGATGTCTTCTAGTCCTGGCTTGCTCTTCTTGAGTCCTTGCTTGCTCCAAATCCTGGGGACATCACGTCCCCAGCCACGCAAAGGGAAAAACAACACATCAGTAAACGGTACTGGCACTTTATAATAAGTGAAAAAGTAAATATACTTGACTTGTAAGAAAACTTGAAATGAATTAACTATAAGTATTCTTGAATATCATTATTAACATGAAGAATTGAAATGAAATCTTATGCGTCCCTCTGTGACACCCCCTTAGGAGCACATGATTGCTAGGAAAGCCCTTGATGACCCTTTTGAGGTCCATGATGGGGAGCATAAAAAGACTATCTCAATTCCAAAGACTTGATCATTAACATGATATTGTCATTAACAAAATCATGATTCTTAAACTTAACATGAAGGGATTTCTCCCCATTAAGATGGTATCTTAAACATGATGGGATCTCTCCCTCTTGATCATTAACATTATTTTCATGAGTATTTAATGATAAACAATAATCATGGTGAACATTATAACATAGGACATAACATGTAGAAATCAACAATCAATAATATAGTGAATCATGACTAAAGCATTAAACTTGAAGAAGTAATATCTATTTCATATTTAACATGCAAGCAACCATAAGTATTTGTGCTCAGTAGCATGGTCCCTTTACCTTGGAGCAATGTAGATCCTATGATTATATCTCCGATCCTTGGGGAAGTGCCTGGATGTGATTTACAAGAAAATATGCTAGTCTACTTGGAGCGAAGTTGATCCTAGGATGATCTCTCTAATCTTTGAGGCATCACTTGAATGTGATTTGCAAGAACATAGGCTAGTGTGCTTTTTTTTCCTTGGTATGCTAGGATCATGGGGGTCCCTTTTATAGATGTTAAGGGTCTAGAACTTTCTAGTCCAAGTGGATTTAAATTTTTTTAATATCTTTTATCATTTAATTAAACATTGGAATTATCTTAACTCCAATATATTAAAAAGGTAAGACTTTGTGAAAAACATGTTTCTCTTTGTTAATTACTAAAGTCCAAC
Organism: Alisma plantago-aquatica; assembly: GCA_963693085.1. Classification (NCBI taxonomy): domain Eukaryota; kingdom Viridiplantae; phylum Streptophyta; class Magnoliopsida; order Alismatales; family Alismataceae; genus Alisma; species Alisma plantago-aquatica. The sequence continues at coordinate 253,190,757 of OY856411.1, forward strand.
TTTGTGGTTAAAATAATTATCTTTTGTTTGTGAATTTCCTTTATCATCTTTCATATCTTTTGTATGAGATATTTAAGAGAGAATGTATTATCGTTTGCTTTTATTTGTTTATCAAAAATATTACATTAACTAAATTACCATTACATTTTATTTGTAATCACAAAGAAAGAGAGAAAACGTGAGAGAGTTGTACCATTCCTTACATAATTACCATAGTGTCTTATTTCCATGTATCTATGGCCGAGACACATTATTTCATTTTATAATAAAACAAATCACTCAGTGAAGGAAAGAGAAAAATAACTTTATGTTGCATTTACATGCACTAGTTGTAAATCAAGAGTATACAATGTGATTTCAATGTGTTAATTAAAACTTGTTGACTATAATTACTCCTTCCCATATAATTCATTGTCATTTAAAATAATGTTATAACTATGTAAAAATAAACCATTTTTAAGTGCTCATACCAATTACATAAATTTTATATCTTATCATACATAATGACATTTTCATTTTCATATAAAGCTTCCTAATAGTGTTCGAAAGGCGACAGGTGAAAACCCACATTTTTGTAGTCTCAAATTAATATATTTATCCATTGTATTCAATTATTAAAACTTTGGAATGTTAAAAGAAAGAAAATAATAAAACTCTCCTTCTAGATTCCCTTCTACTATTTTAAACATATGGTCTCATCTTGACTAATTTTGATTAACAATTAATTAATGTTTACATTGCATGTGTTAAATGGATTGACATTGTGATTTATATTTATTTGAGAGGTCAAACGAATTTGAAACAAAACAAAATGTAAACCACACATTAATTACATACTCTAGATCCTTCCTAGTCAATAAAATTCCAATTTTGAGAATATTTTATTCACAATGTCCATATTTGTATATAATTCATTTTCATGCATTAAAAGGTGAGATAATGTTAAAAGATTCTCCTTAATTATTTCTTTGACTTTAAAAATGAGATGATCAATATTTAATCACATTTAAGTCTATTATGCCTTTATGGAAAATTTTATTGAAGAAAGAGACTCAAGAGAAGAAGATAATGTTACATGCATTCAAAATTAAGCCAATAATTACATTGCATTAAATGAAATGATATTCAAATCTTGGTCCATCTATATTCAAATATCTCTCAAATTAATTGGGAGGTCAAACATGGTTCAAACAACTTCAAAATTGAACCATAGGCAAAACAGAGGGTCTAGATTATTCTTCTGAAGTTATATTTCGTTTTTGGGCATATCTTGGTCCATAACGTATATAGTGGCCATTAAAGGTAATATATTTTGAAAAGATCTTTGTTATTGAATTCATGAGTCATAAATCTGAGATTATTATTAACTAGTCACATTTGTCACCTTATAACTTTTCTCTATGCTTTATGACCATTTTGTAGGGGAGAGAAAATGAAAGGGATTAATACGAGTTGATGGATATATTTAATTCATATTTGAAAATGAAATATGACTTTAGCTATTATCTTAAGTTTTTCTCATCCTATTTTGTATAAAGACAATCATTATAGGCATTTTTCTTTAAACCCCTCAATTATTATTGTTTAGAAAAAAACTTCATATTAAGTTAAAATTAACTATGAAAATTGGGATGTGACATTAAGTTTTGTCATTAGATGTTCCTAGTAATTTGTACGAATTCTACAAGGAAAACATATTTTCTGGAATATTTGAGCAGAGAGGGAAATTAACCAAAAATTCGGGGTAGCTCGATCAGCAGTCCACTGGTCCGCCCTTTGGATCCGATGATCTGCATCAAGCACCTCCACTCGTGAGGTAACTAAGCCGGCCGAGCCTGAGACCGTTGGATCTTTTCGTGAGACCATGGTGGAACACGATCGGACAATCACTGCTCGTCATCCTCTTCCTCTACTGATGCTCGACTCACGACGGTGTCGAGGTGGAGCTCTCGCCAAAGAGGGATTGATCTAGAGGTAGAGAGGGACCTAGGAATCGAGAGGCAGCCATTTGGGATCGTGATGATGTGAGGAATTGAGAGGGGGTCTATTTATAGGATTTGGGGGATCCATTAGGGTTTCCCTACCCTCGTCACTGCTTGTCCCTCATCCCAATTGGGATTTTCCTCTAGAAACCTCAAAACACCCTAAGAATAGGGTCGATTGTGCATGGAATTGCCTCCCAAAGACCCTCATGGTCTTGGATTTGTGGCAGGTGGGAAGAAATGCGAGGAAATTGCATTGGGAAATCTCAGTTTCCCTCTCCCTTTCCTTCTCTGACTTGAGGTGGGTGATGGACAACCAACGTTGGATCCGTGATCCTCTAGACCACGCAGGGCATCCAACGGTTGTCATCGCTCCCTTATTTCTAATTTCTTAAAAATGAAGGGAAAAGGGTATTAAACAATAAAATCTTGAGAAAATCAAATCTCTCTCCATATTTATTATTTTTCACTCAAACTTTAGAGGAAACTCTATCTTGGCATTATCTACTCGTACATTAAACTTGAAACCCAAATTGCAAAGGAAAAGGGTGTTTCCTTCATATTCAAGTTATTCATTAATAAAACCAAATTAATTGATATTTACTCTTTCTTTTGCCATTATCCTATCATCTTGTATTCCTTGGACCTCAAGGATCCCTAAAGGCATGAAATCCCTTATTATTTTCTCTCTTTCTTACTTATTCCTTTTATTAAATAAATTCCTTTTTCTTTTATCTTTATTTTTCTTATAATTGGGCTCAATAATCAATCAAGCCCACTAAGCAACCAAACAAGGCTATTGTAAACGAAATCCATCCAATACAAACAAATAAATTAACCATTGATTTCATTTATCATAAAAATGAGATTTACAAATCTCATTACATAGTTTTTGAAAAATGAGGTTATAACATCCTCCCCTCCTTATAAAAATGTTGCCCTCAAAATTAAACAATCAAACAAACAAGTTAGGATATGCTTTTTCCATGTCCATCTTCAGCTCCCATGTGGCATCATCCTCTCCATGGTGCTTCCAAAGAACCATTACCATCTCTATATTCTTAGATTTGAGTTATTTCACCTTGGTATCTTGAATCCGCAAAGGTGACTCAGGATAGCTCAGCTTCCCTTGAAGCTCAATAGGCTCAATGCTCAACACATGGCTCGAATTATGCACATATCGCTTCACCAATCTGTTCTTATCGGGGACTCAACTTTCCTGTGTTCTTGACTATAGCTCAGAGCGGTCAGATTTTCAGAAATATATGCTCTCCCATAGTGAACTGAACGTCAGTCCGCTTCACATGAGCATATGACTTTTGTTGATCCTGGGCTCTCTTCAGCCTCTGCTTGATCATAGCAACTTTATCATCATACAATTGGAATTCATCTGACCTCAACAAGGTCCTTTCACTGACATCATCTTAGTGAAGTGGTGACCGACACGGTCTCCCATAAAGAGCTTCATACAGAGGCATCCTGATACTGACTTGGCAGTTGTTGTAGGCAATCTCGACTAAATGTAAGTATTGTTCCCATGATCCACCCCAATTGAGCACACAAGCTCTCAACAGATCCTCTAATGTTTGGATTGTCCTCTCTAACTGAGCATCCGTATGGGGGTGATAAGCGGTACTAAGATTCAAACTTGTACCAAGTTTCTCTTGAACTTTCTTTCACAATTTGGAAGTAAACTTTGGGTCTCTATCAGAGATGATGGAACCGGGTACACCAAGTAAACATACTATCTCTCTAATATACATCTCAGCTTGATCTGATACCTTGGAAGTGGTCTTTAGGGAAAGCAAGTGTGCTGACTTGGTAAGGTGATCTACCACAACCCATATCACATCATGACCTTTCTTGGTCCGGGGTTGTAACATCCCAAAATTTCAAGAATAATTTGAACCATAGAATGTGATTTTTTTTCTTAAATAGAATTAGTTGAGGGTCTTAATGCGAAATGACCATGAAATGAAATTTTCAATGATAATAGAGTGAAAAGAACAAAATGAGGCTCAAAATATGATTTCTCTTTTGTATGTGTATTAAGTGTCACATTTAACTCAAAGATATAAAATTTTGATTTTCTCTCTCTCCCTTGTCCTTGAAAATGTTTAAAAGAAATAGGAAAGAATTGGAATCCGAAATATATAAATGTGAAATAGATTTCTTGCACATAATGTTGTCCTTTTTCCTTTTTATAGTCCTAATAAAAGGGAAAGGTACAATTACTCTATTTTTTTTCTCTCCTTCCATGATAGTTGTTTAAAAGGGTAAAGAATATATATGACATGGATAATGAGTTATTATCTCGAATTTTGGAGCCAAGTTTCACAAAGGAAAGTCATTTTCATAATATCTAATCAGTTAATGTATTAATGTTAAAGTTAATTGACTAATAATGAATTGTGTGGAAATTTCTAGAAAAATGTAGGATGAGAGTAACCAATGAGTATAATTCGATCCTAATATGTACCCAAAAGAATTAATACACCAAAATATGATTTCTTGCCAAGTTTGGATAAAAACATACATTAATTAATGCCTTAAATAAATCAAATAAGTCTTTTTCTTAAGGGGAAAGAAAAGGATACTTAACTTTCGTATTCTGACCCCAAATCTTGCCCACATATAGATTTAGATATTATAAACTTTTCTTTAAAATTTGGGACCAATTGGAATTAAGGAGATAGAGTTATGAATCATTTGGATTTTTTTCTAAAGAGAAATGGTTTATAGGGAAAGACATTAAATGTAATGGTTTTATTTCGATTTGGAAACTTAGGGCCCAACCCTTTTGAGTGTCACACAGCCTGATGGTCATTGGATCAAAATCCGATGACATATGTATCATCACCCAGCTCACGCCGAGAAGGGCAAGTATGAATAGTAACTCGAATCCTTCTCTTACTTTTCCCTCTCTCATCAATGATCTAGAGATTTTGAAAAGCAAACCATTGAATCCAGGAGGAGAATTCATGCCTATTCATCCTAGGTTTTACCTTATTTGGAAGGCAATGTGAGAATCCCCCGATTCTCAGACTGCTCGCCGACTACCCCTCCTCGGACCAGGGATATATAGGGGGTAATGATCCCTTTTGAGACCGGATTTTTGTTCGTAGTTCTCTGTGAGAAGGAACTATTGCTCTGCTTGCCTTCAATTCCTCCTGCATCACCCACTTTCGCCTCTTCATTTTTCTACTACCGCCACTAGAGAACCTCTCTCCGTCCCCCCTACTCTGGCCAAGAAGATGTGCAATCCAAGTCGTCGTCGAGTTCATCCTGTCAAGGCAGAGGCCCCAGTACCCTCGGTTTCCCCTCTGAGCTCCGATATCCCAGATTCAGCCATCCAGTTGACTCGCCCAAGGTTCCTTCTTACGGACTGAGGAACCGCGGAGGTTGAAGACAACCTCGAGTGAAAAGACTTTCCTACCCCCGACTTCTCTGCATACAGGTAAGGGTGTTTTTGCCCTTTTCTCCTTTTTTTGCCCTAACTCAGCGAGCTCCACTCAAGCGTTGGCCCTGACACCATGGCACGACCGTGGCCCAGCAAGCCGCTGAGGTGGTAGTCAGTCATTGGCCCATTAGTGAGTAATATTGCAAAATTTGTTGAAATTGCTAGGATGGTCAGATCAAAATAAGTTTTATATGAAAGTTGATCAGGAAAATGAGAGGAACACAAATAAAATATAATTGACACTTGACAATGCTTCTTATTTCAAAAATGCATAAAGGTGCTTACTTTAATATGATCTAATGCATCGAAACCCTAGATTCATTGATTTAATTCCATCACTTGTTTAAATGATCCTAATAGTCAAAGTCTGACCTTTTTGGATAAAAAGAGAATATTAGACCTAAATTGAGAATAAGAATACAAGTGTATCAACATTAGGGTTTTAGGTGATAAATGGAACATGGATTGATATCTTGAATGTTATGAACTAGATGCTTAGGGTTTTCAAACCCCAAGGATGTGAGTAGGATTTACTGAACCTAGGAAGAGAAATCAGATCTTCCCCAAGTGCAAGGTAAGTGGTTATTGCTAATTGAACATAGTTAATGGTTGATGAAAAGTGGGGTGTTATAGGGGTAGACCCACCACGAAATACATGGTAATATATTCCCATTTCCACTCTGGAAGCTCTATCGACTGTAAAAGTCCACCAGGTCATTGATGTTCAGCCTTCACCATCTGGCACATAAGATAGCTGGACACATATGCTATAATGTCTCTCTTCATTCCTGGCCACCAGAAATACCTCTGCATTTCCTTAAACATCTTGGTAGTTCCCAGGTGCACCGTGTACTTAGAACCATGAGCCTCTGGAAGGATACATTCCCTTAGCGGTGAATCCTCAGGAACCCATATATGATTCTTGAATCTAATCCCTCCATCTACTCCCACTGAGAGATGGGTTTGTGGCTTCTTCATCAAGCCCTTCATCTTATCGAGTTCCCCACTGACTAACTGTGCTGCCACGATCTCGCCTAACAACTCTGACTGAATCTAGATGTTGTCTAGTCAGACTCGATCCTCTAGTGGTTGTGGAGTCCATTCCACCAGCTCCTTTAAGCTCTTCCATTGACTGGATAAAACAACTGCACACTTGAGTTGTTTTTGACTCAAAGCATAAGCTATGACATTCATATTACCAGGATGATAGGCGATGGTGAAGTCATAATCCATCACGTACTCCATCCATCGTCACTGTTGTAGGTTCAAGTATCTCTGTTTTAGGAGGTACTTCAAACTCTTATAGTCGGTGAAGATGTCGAAGGTCACATCGTACATGTAATGCCACCATATTTTCAATGCATGGATGATAGCAACCAGTTCTAAGTCATGCATCAGGTAATTCACCTCGTTGGGCTTGAGTTGTCGGGAAGCATATGTAACCACATGCCGGTCTTGTTCCAACACACAACCAAGTCCCATCTTTGAAGCGTTGGTGAATATCACAAAACCCTCATTGCCAGAAGGTAGGGTCAACACTGGGGCAGTGGTCAACTTCTCCATTAGCTCCCGGAAATGAGCCTCACATACATCGAACCACACAAACTTCACATCCTTCTGAGTCAACATGGTCAGCGGCAAGGCAATCTTCAAGAAATCCTTGATGAAGTGCCGATAATATCCGGCCAACCCCAAGAAGCTACGAATCTTGTAGGGGTTCTTTGGTTTAGGCCAGTCTCGAACTGCCAACACTTTGGCTGGATCTATGACGATCGTTCCTCCTGAGATGATTTGTCTGAGAAACATGACTTGGTCTATCCAAAACTCACATTTTGAGAACTTTCTGTAAAACTTCTACATTCTTAGGATATCAAGGACTCTACCCAGATGGTCACGGTGTTGGGCTAGGTCATCGAAGTACACCAAGATGTCTTCTATGAATTCTATTACAAAGGAATCAAGCAAAGGTTGGAATACATTGTTCATAATGTTCATTAAGACGATGGGTGCATTGGACAACCCAAACGACATGACCACAAACTCATCCTCCTCTTGCTAGGCGTTCTTCTACCACTGGCTGTGCTGCCACTAGACCTCTTAGATCAGGATGAGGACAGTTGGCAATGATGTGTCCCTCTTTTTGGCAACAGTAGCACACCCACTTCTCAAAGTGGCACTTCCCAGGATGTGACCATCCACAGGTACGACACTTCAAAAAGAGATTCTCACCACATGGCTTTCCTTTGTGTCCATGCTTGCCCTTGTTGTGATTACACCCTTGTCCTTTCTTGTGGTCATTCTTCTGTCCCTGAGTTCCTTCAGTGAAACCCAGATATCCTTTGGATGAGTTTTGAGCAGGTATCACAGTCCTCTCCATGTCCAAGGCAGTGTTGTAGGATTCAACGAAGGTTTTTGATTTACTTGACATCACATGGGGCTTGATAGCAGGATGAAGACGCTCTATGAAATGGTCCACCCTTCTTTCCTCATCCATCTTGTGCCCAAAGCATTCAAAGATGTAGAACTTGCAACCAAAGTCTGCAACAGATGAGTTACCCTGGGTCATGTTGGTGAATTGTAATGACCCCGCCTCCCGGTAATGCCCAATTAAGGGAGATCGAAAGGTCAGAGCCGTTAACTAATAACCCGGATCAAAGGTTCGATAAATAATCAATAATAATTAATAAAATTTTACTAACTAAACTAAAAACTAGTATAAAATAAAACTTTGCATACCTTTTAAAAACTGGGATTTCTAAACTTGTATCCATGAAGATACTAATCTAACTAATCCTCCTATGCATGTTAATTCTCATTTAATTCCACATATGCCGCTTTACTATTTGTTCTTTTCATTTGTACCTAAAATGCCGACAAACAAAATGTCAGTCAGCAAGAAGCTGGTATGTGGAGGAAATAATAATCGTGCAACTCTAAAAACAATGTAGTCATCGAAATATCATTTAACATACAAGATTACGCTTTAAGCAATACTACTCAATCCTTACCTATCCCCTATCTCTGTGATGTCCCTACAGTGGACATGGATACTACCTCTCTCATATGGTAGATCCTTACCCCCATGGCCCTACCACACAGGTAGCCAATACCTAGGGTTATGGAGTCACATGGCCCTACCCAAAGGTATCCCAATCCCTGACTCATGGTGAAATGATGGTCCTACCCCATTGGTAGCCATGTACTAAGTCATTCAATGACCTGATGGACCTACCCCATCAGTAGCCATGTACTAGGTCAATCTATTAAGCTACAGAGGGGACTAGGATCTAAGCTAGTAGGTATGTATCTTAGGAGATAGTCATATCCACATTATAATTTGCAAGAATTAAATGCAACCAACATTTAATTCATGTCATCGATAAAACCTCGAAAATCCTCGAGAAACTAATTTGGGATATTCATAGACGTAACCACATACCTATCAGGCAGACTCAGATGTAGGAACAGTCCAAACAAGCAAGTACACAGTTCAATCCTGAAATATACATCCAATTCCTTTTTATCAAAAACGATCCAAACCATCTTGCTACTTATGGTTTCTATTCCTTTTTAGGGTTTCACTTACATTTAGGGTTTTGGTATCACTTTTATCACTACAAACCCTATTAAACAAAATAGCTCACAAACCCTAATGATTATAACCTATCTCATCTAATAGGCTTAGGATCATCATTTAAAAGCATTTTTCACATATTTCAAATTAAATATGATATCTTCCTCTTTTACCCTAAATTAGGGTTTCTACATGCATTATCATGTAATCTTGGTTTAAAACCCTAAAACATGCAATGTCTCATCTAGATTAGATTTGAATCTAACATTATCATTCAACATGTTATTATTACTCAAACTAACCCATTAGGCATCATAGATTCAATTATAAACTTCGATTACTATTTTTAACCTAACGTTAATGCACTTTTCATCAACATAATATACTTTTGCAATTAGTAACATAATTAGGCTTTCATTAATTTTTATTGGATTCCTCTTGTTTTCCTGATCAATTTTCATATATAGCATGTCTTTATTCGGCCTACCAATAGTTAACTACATATTTTGCAAGATGAACGAATTTGGACCAATCAGACGACGCCACATCAGCTTTTATTGTTTCCTTTTGTTATTCTCTCCAGCTATAACTAAAACGCCCAAAATTACCTCTTTTCCCCTGAAGGCGACGCATAGCACTAGGGGCCCTCAGGTCTTTTTCCCCTTATCTCCTTCCTCATGCGCATGCGCTCTGCGACGCGAAGGATGACCAACACCACAACAAAGCATGTGGTTGCACCCTTATCCTTGATGCGCCACCGTCTCCATCCGCCCTTCCTCATTTCCCTTTGTTCCTTAGACCAGACCGGCCTCCCCGAGGGAGAGACATCGGGGTGCGGCCTCTTACTGTGCACAAACCCCTATTGGTACGGAAGTACCTGGTTCACACCTCCGCCACACATTGATGCCCCGATCTCCTTCCACGCATGCACATCCTCCTCCGGCAAGGTTGCAGGACCACCCAAGTGCATCCAACGAACCAGGACATCCGCCACCGAGTTTTCTTTAGGGCTGATGTGTCAACATGACTTTTGCTGCTGAAGGCAGCCGACCTTCATGGCCGGGGAGGAGGGCGATGGTGTCGAGGGTTCATGTTACTTTTTCCAAAGTGGGCACACCAGGCCTCAATCTCATAGGCTCCACAATGGTAGAATAAGAAGGAAGGAGAGGGATATCACCACATCAAAGGAAAGCATGGGTTTTGCTATATATATATATATATATATATATATATATATATATATACAAGATGATGGGAAGATCAACTAGTACCACGATACATAAGTATTGAAAGGTTGTTGGATAACCACTTCTTCTCATCCTACCATGTTCTTGAAATTCATTCCCAAAAGCAAAGAACTTGCACCATAAATTATCGCTTTTCTCGAAATAATATTCCTTTCTATTCCACTAATATCATGAAAGACCTATTTTAGAAAGAGATTGAATATATATCGCTTATTTCCTCGTTATTCAAAACTCTTGGCTTTTAATCCCTTGATTATGAGGATATACTATCATCTACCACGTAATATTTTTATTTGGAAATACCAAAAAGTCATTATATAATCCCATTAGTATATGGCACATTGTTCCCACGTTAAAGATTTTATTATGTGTATTTTGTCTTCCTTCTTTTCCATTGGGACTCCTTGGGCCCCAAGAAATCCTAATATTTCGAAATACCTTCATAAGGATACTTATTATCCTTCTAGATCCATTTATATGCATTATTTCACATTATCATGTTTATTTCTTATTAAAATATCTCCTTTTGAGGATTTCTGTTTATTTCTCTTTTATTTTCCTAATTGGTATTCCTTTTATCATTAGGAATCCTTGGGATACGAAAATCCACAAAGGCTAACTCAATTATACCTCTTTCCACTTATTTTCCACATTTTATCATTATTTTCAATTTCTTTCTTAATAAAGAAATACTTAATTGATCTTTTCTTTTCTGCATTTTATATGCAACTTTGGATTCCTTGGGACCCAAGGAACCTAAGTGGCACGAAATCCACATTTGGATTATATTCTTTTGTCTTCTGGAGTTTTCCACATCTTTCTTTTCTCAAAAACTCAATTAATCATTTACTAATTGAATTTCCTTGTTATTGGGCCCAATAGCCAATAAAGCCCACAAAGCAATCATCAAGGCTATTGTAACAAAATTCATGCATTCAATCAAAAGACATCATTATTTGTTCATTTATCTTTAATATGATAAATTACATTTCTCAGCAAATGAACCCAAAATTGGGGTTGTAACATCCTTCCCCTCTTATAAGAATTTTGTCCTCAAAATTCCATCAAGCAAGTAAACAAACAGGATAATCCTTTCTTATGTCCATCAGGGCACCAATGTGGCTTCATCCTTTCCATGGTGCTTCCCAAGAACCTTCATCATCTCATATTCTTCCATCTGACTTCTTTCTTACCTTGGTATTTCGTACCCTCATAGGTGACTCAGGACTTTTCAACCTCTCAAATAGCTGAATAGGTTCAGGGCTCAGCACATGGCTTGGGTACCTCACATAGTGCTCTAGATCGGACTCATGTAACACCTATTACATCATGTTATCCTGAGGGGTAAGGCTAAACACAACCTTCTCCACCAATCCATCTCAAATGGACCCATATATTGGGGACTCAACTTTCTCAACTGTAGCTCAGAGGGGTCGGATTTTCACATCACATATTCTCCCACAAGGAACTGCGTGTCAGTCTGCTTTGCATCAGCCCGTGACTCATGTCACCACTGGGCTCTCTATCAGCCATTGCATGATCAAAGTGACTTCATCTGCACACACTCTGGTTCTTTTCTGACCTTCACGAGGCCTCCTTCACCATCATCGTCTTAATGAAGTGGTGACCGACACAACCTCCTTCTAGAACTTCTTTCATCCCGATAAAGGCTATGGTGGTTATTATCACATCTTACAAAGGACAAGAACTGTCTCTATGTATCACCTTGAATGATCACACATGCTCTCATCAGACCCTCTAGTCTGGATCATACTAACCATTAGTTAGGGGTGGTAAGCGGTACTGACACTGAGTTCTTTATGTACCTACTTCCACCTTATGGAAGTGAACCTTTAGGTTATACATCAAGAACTTTTGAACTCACCTCATGGTGTAGTTGAACCATCTCTCTCATATGTAGTTCAACCCAATCTGTCCCTTGACAGTACTCTTTCTTTCTCATGCCATCTAGGTAAGGCGATCTACCATAACCCATATTTCATCTTGACCTTCTTGGTCAAGGGGAGACTGACCACCATCCATAGTGGATGAACTCCCATTCCCTCTCGGGGATTCTTTAACCTCTAAGTCAAAACACAGGGTTACTGGTGTTTGTCCTTCACCCTTGGCTTACATGGCCACATGCTACTTGCAAATTTACATCAAGCAGCCAAAGTGCTACTAACACTTACTATCTTCATAGTACCATGGTTTATCATGATCCCTTGTATGTCGTCGTTTCTCAAGATCGATTCCTCAGAAACCCTAAACCTCTTTAGTCAGGGTCTCATCACCTTCTTTTCCAAAGAAGTGTATCTAAGGTTCTACAACCATCCTTTTATCGCATCAAGGCCTAGGCTGGCTAACCAAACAACCACTAATCTTGTTCAACAAATCTTTTTATATCTCAGTGTTAGCCAAACTTATCTCTTCTTCTCAACTTAAGGTTATCCTAACAACCTCGTCTGGCCTCTAGCCAAACTAGGAAGATATATCTCAACTAGAGCATCCATTACCACTTCACATCCTTATGTATTAGGTAATGTTGATGACATACACCTTCATGTATTCCACCTATTATCTCATCTCAGCTCTAAGTCTATCTTCATCGAGAAAACTATGAGCTCATCCTCTTAGTTTTTGAACTCAATCTTGTAAGACTCATAGCTCATGATAAAAGCATCCTCATAAGATGACTACCTCATTTCTCTTAGTGTTTGCAACCCATCCATGTATCGTTCACTCCACCAGGGTATGTTATCATCTCTACCCTCATACCTCGTAGCAAAGTTCCAACTCGCATCATCTTTTATTCTTGGCGTATGGCATGTGTACTGTCCCATCTCTCCCTCCCATAACAAGAGGAAATAGGCATTTGGCGGCCGTCCAAACACAAAGTTCTTCTTGTTCCAAGAGTAGAGATGGTACATCCCACCTTGCCGATACACCTTTAAATCTAAGTTGAAATGTGCCACAATCATCTTGATATCAAGGTTACTTCCATGGAAAACCGGTTTTGAACCTACTTGGGTTTATACACAATCATTAGTCCTCTCCTCTAGGTCCATAGGGTGCCGACACTTTTGGGGTCATCCCTCTTCCCTTATGCATCTAGAGAGTGCCCTACTCATCTGCCCTTTGGGTCCCATGAGTTCATGAAGGTGATTAATCTCCTAACCCATGGCCCTCAGACAATGATAGTTGTTACCTCTCGACCCTATGGTCATGTGCAACTAGGGAATTAGGAAACTCCTACTTCCATCGGTCTTATCCCTACCTGACCCTAGGATAGACTTAGGATTCTCTTATAGTAAATGTTCAACATAGAAACTTACCCAAGCCTTCGTCATCTCTCTCTCTGCATGCATGGGCTGACTTTCATCCTTTCATAGGGATCATGGCAACCTTCCTACCTTGGTCAAGCCCCATACTGGTTGCCTCCATGGTAACACGTCCACATGCACATAGAGATGGTTATCTATGGGTCTGCAGGTTCATTCTCATACCATGTACTCTTTACTTAGCTTCACAAGATCCTCTAAAACCTCTTTAGGTTACCTTAAAACCAACAAAACTGGTATACACCCTACAAAAGGGGTCCCTCTCCCAGGATGGGAGGAAACTACACCTTTATAACAGTAATCACAAATGTCCTTATCTTTAGGGTATGCATCCACATGAGCATGCTTAGCCCTAGCAAGCTACTAAGGCACAAAAAGACACTTACCAAACCATGCAAGGTGACACTTGTTCTCATCCTCAACATTAGATCAACTTAGTGGTGAGGGGTTCATCAAACATACCCTTACCTTAAGGGGTTTCCTTTACCTCTACATATGAGGAGTTCCATGCTCGAAACTATAGAGACTCAAATCTCATCACGAGCATCAGATACACTACTTCCCCGCTTAGGCCTAGGAACCCTAGGTTCACCTTTGGGTGTCCAACTACATGCTCAAACTCTTAACCACGAATCAAGCATGTATAAGGCATGCCATTCCCTCCCTGTCATCCTTCTACTTGAGCAACACATCAGGGTCGATCTCTCCTTAAGGACAACCAACAAGGTACAAGGCCTCATAACCTGTTACCAAACCTCTCCAGGTCTAAGGAACTCTTCTTCCCATCTCAAAAGGTAAACACCTATACCACGGGCACATAGGTACCAGAAGCATCATCCTCTCTCTAGGGTTTGGTTCCGCTAAAGGCAACCAAGATATCATCAACCTCTAGGGATCATGCATGAGGCAACCACTATCATCCACTTAGGTCGCATCATTCTCGAATCCCCACTATTCCTCACATCTTGGGGTTTTGGGTTTCCAACCTTCTTGCTTGGTTCCTTCTTTCTCTCTCTAAAGCTAACTCCACATCCAACCATACTACTAGAGGCCCTCTCTCCATGAAGGATCAAGCTCACATGCATACCTCAATGCGGGTGAAGCCTATGCTCAAGCTTATGTTTGCTCATGATTATCCATATCCCCTTATGCTTATCTCATAATCCATCCATCCTATCCTTCTGGTCTAGGTTTTAACTTGCTACTCATACTACTGATGTACTCTGGGTGCAAGCTATATCCTACTTGCAACAACCCATCAGGTTTCTATAGGTTCTTCTCTAATCTCATCCATGAAGGAGCTATCCTTCGCTCAAACATGCATGACCCTTCCCAGGGTTGGGTTTCCAAAGGTACTCGGTCATCAACTTCTCATGGCTCATATGGAATCCAATGCATGTCTATCCAAACACCTGGTCTACCGTGGCATCTAACTCATCATGTCATCTTTCTCTCTAACCTTCACTTAGGGTTAGGGTTAACATCATCCTCAAAGGATGTGCTAGGTCTCTACTTTAATGGAGGTCTCTACCTCTAAGACTAACCCTCTCTACTCATCCTCCTGACAAGGAGGTCCATCCTCAGGTCTCTCCTGAGGGCAATGCCAACTCGTGTCATATGACCTAAGCATGTATCTATTCTTTAGTTTGTGCTTAATCTACTAAGCTTATGTCCATGACATCTTATTTACATGCTTTTCATTAATTGGTGGAGGATTCCTTAGACCTTATTAACCTTACCCATACCTCAAGAGGGTGAGGAAAAGAGAGAAAAACCCTAATCCTTAAGGTCCTTAGCAGAATTTGAGTTGAGAAGGGATGAACAAGACGAGAGAGCCCTAAAGGTATCTTATTTTGAGTCATACCCTAAGACTTTGGCCAGGCAGTCACACGGATCTGGGAGTCCTCGTATTCTGACTAGCGGTGCGGATGAAAATATTGCCAGACCCTGGTCATGATCCTTTTCTAGACACCTCTATCTTTCAGATAATCATCTAATAACTCCCTCAGTTCTATGGAATTTGTAAAATTTAATAATTATTAAGGATTAAATGAGGAACCTATGCTTTGATACCAATTGTAACGACCCCGCCTCCCAGTAACCCCCAATTAAGGGAGACTGAAAGGTCAGAGCCGTTAACCAATAACCTGAATCAAAGGTTCGACAAATAATCAATAATAATTAATAAATTTTACCAACTAAACTAAAAACTGGTATAAAATAAAACTTTGCATACCTTTTAAAAACTAGGATTTCTAAACTTCTATCCATGAAGATACTAATCTAACTAATCATCCTGTGCACATTAATTCTCATTTAATTCCACATATGCCACTTTACTGTTTGTTCTTTTCATTTGTTCCTAAAACACCGACAAACAAAACGTCGGTCAGCAAGAAGCTGATATGTGGGGGAAACAATAATTGTGCAACTATAATAACAATGTAGTCATCCAAATATCATTTAACATCCAAGATTATGGTTTAAGAAATACTACTTAATCCTTACCTATTCCCTATCTCTGTGTTGTCCCTACAGTGGACATGGATACTACCTCTCTCATATGGTAGATCCTTACCCCCATGGCCCTACCACACAGTTAGCCAATACCTAGGGTTATAGACTTACATGGCCCTACCCAAAGGTATCCCAATCCCTAACTCATGGTGACTTGATGGGGCTACCCCATTGGTAGCCATGTACTAAGTCATTCAATGACTGATGGACCTACCCCATCGGTAGCCATGTACTAGGTCAATCTATTAAACTACATAGGGGACTAGGATCTGAGCTAGTAGGCACATATCTTAGGTGATAGTCATATCCACATTATAATTTGCAAGAATTAAATGCAACCAACAATTTAATTTATGGCATCGATAAAACCTCGAAAATCCTCGGGAAACTAATTCGGGATATTCATAGGCGTAACCACATACATATGAGGCAGACTCAGATGTACGAACAATCCAAACAAGCATGTAATCCAGAATCAAGCAAGTACACAGTTCAATCCTGAAATATAAATCCAATACCTTTTTATCAAAAACTATCCAAACCATCTTGCTACTAATGGTTTCTATTCCTTTTTAGGGTTTCACTTACATTTAGGGTTTTGGTATCACTTTTATCCCTACAAACCCTAATTAAACAAAATAACTCACAAACCCTAATGATTATAACCTATCTTATCTAACAGGCTTAGGATCATCATTTAAAAGCATTTTTCACATATTTCAAATTAAATATGATATCTTCCTCTTTTACCCTAAATTAGGGTATCTAGACGCATTATCATGTAATCTTGGTTTAAAACCCTAAAACATGCAATGTCTCATATAGATTATATTTGAATCTAACATTATCATTCAACATGTTATTATTACTCAAACTAACCCATTAGGCATCATAGATTCAATCATTAACTTTGATTAGGGTTTTTAACCTAACTTTAATACACTTTTCATCAAATTAATATACTTTTGCAATTAGGAACAAAATTATGATTTCATATCATTTTTATTGGATTCCTCTCATTTTCCCGATCAATTTTCATATATAGCATGTTTTTATTTGACCTACCAATAGTGAACTACATATTTTGCAAGATAAACGAATTTGGACCAATAAGACGACGCCACATCGACTTTTATTATTTCTTTTTATTATTCTCGCCAGCTATAATTAAAACGCCCAAAATGACCTCTTTTCCCCCGAAGGCGGCACATAGAACTAGGGGGTGCCCAAGTCTTTTGCCCCTTATCTCCTTCCTCACGCGCAGGCGCTCTGCGACGCGTAGGACGACCGACACCGCAACAGAGCCCGTGGCTGCGCCCTTCTCCTTGATGTGCCACCATCTCCATCCACCCTTACTCGTTTCCCTTTCTTCCTCAGACAAGACCAACCTCCCCGAGGGAGAGATGCGGGGATGTGGTATCTTGCTATGTGCAAACCCCTACTGGTATGGCAGTACCTGGTTCACACCTCCTCCACCCATTGATGCCTCGATCTCCTTCCACACATGCATACCCGCCTCCAGCAAGGTTGCAGGACCACCCAAGTGCATCCAGTGAACTAGGACATCCACCGCCGAGTTTTCATTAGGGCTGACGGGTCAACATGTCTTTTACTGTTGAAAGTAGCCGACCTTCATGGCTGGGGAGGAGGGCGATGGTGTCGAGGGATCATGTTCCTTTTTCCAAAGTGGGCACACCAGGCCACATTCTCATAGGCTCTATAATGGAAGAACAAGAAGGAAGGAGAGGGATAGCACCACATCGAAGGAAAGCATGGGTTTTGCTATATATATATATATATATATATATATATATATATATATATATATATATATATATATATATATATATATATATATATATATATATATATATATATATATATATATATATATATATAGGATGATGGCAAGGCCAACTAGTACCATGATACACAAGTATTGAAAGGTTGTGGGATAACCGCTTCTTCTCATCCTACCATGTTCTCAAAATTCTTTCCCAAAAGCAAAGCACTTGCACCATAAATTACCGCTTTTCTCGAAATAATATTCCTTTCTATTCCACTAATATCATGAAAGACCTATTTTAGAAAGAGATTGAATATATTCCCTTATTTCCTCCTTATTCAAAAATCTTGGCTTTTAATCCCTTGATTATGAGGATATACTATCATCTACCACATAATATTTTTATTTGGAAATACCAAAAAGTCATTATATAATTCCATTAGTATATGGCACATTGTTCCCATATTAAAGCTTTTATTATGTGTATTTTCTCCTCCTTTTCCATTGGGACTCCTTGGGCCCCAATAAATCCTAATATTTCAAAATTCCTTCATAAGTATACTTATTATCCTTCTAGATGCATCTATATGCATTATTTCTCATTATCATGTTTATTTCTTATTAAAATATCTCCTTTTGAGGATTTCTGTTTATTTCTCTTTTATTTTCCTAATTGGTATTCCTTTTATCATTAGTAATCCTTGGGATACGAAAATCCACCAATGCTAAATCAATTATACCTCTTTCTACATTTTTTCCACATTTTATCATTATTTTCAATTTCTTTCTTAATAAAGAAATACTTAATTGATCTTTTCTTTTCTTATTGCATTTTCTATGCAACTTTGGATTCCTTGGGACCCAAGGAACCTAAGTGGCACGAAATCCACCTTTGTATTATATTTTTTTTGTCTTCTGGAGGTTTCCACATCTTTCTTTTCTCAAAAACTCAATTAATCATTTACTAATTGAATTTCCTTATTATTGGGCCCAATAGCCAATAAAGCCCACAAAGCAATCATCAAGGCTATTGTAATGAAATTCATGAATTTAATGAAAAGAAATCATTATTTGTTCATTTATCTTTAATATGAGAAATTACATTTCTCAACAAATGAACCCAAAATCGGGGTTGTAACATGAACTCTCTTTCCTTCTCCTTCTTAGCTGAGACAGGGATGAATCTGGTGGTGAAGATAGTTTTGAAGTCAGTCCACGCCATCAGTTCTTCACTTAAATCTTGTCCCATGATTTGGTTTTCCCACCATATCTTGGATGCTCCTTCCAAGAGGTGAGAAGCAAAAAGAACCTTCTTGTTTGGTTGTACCTCAAGAATGCATAACCCATTGTCGACTGCCAGCAGCCAAGCCTTCTCTTTGTCGACCACCTCTATCTTATCCTCTCCATAGAATCTCTCGATGTTCAGCTTGATGAAGTCTAGAATGGTGACTCTGAGTCAGGGACGAACAGGGAGCGGTTCACCACTCTCATCTCTAGCTATGTCCCTGAGGGCCAGAGCGTTGATGGCCTCAGTCAACCTCTTTTTCTGTTCCATCCATAAGGCGTTAGGGGTGTGAACCACCATTGTCAGTTCTGTACCTCCAGATTGGTCCTCTTCCACTTTGGCTTCATCCTCAAACATAGGTTCCTCTTCCTATTCCATCTTAAGGTTGTCAAAGGGTATTAGTTCAGGATCGGGGACTTCACCTGCAGCTACCATGGTTCCTCTTCCTCTTCTCAGAAGACCCCTTTCCCTTACGGGAAGGCCCACCACCATTGGTGGCCTTAGGGATAGAAACGGTCTTCACTCAAGCCATCTGCATAAGCATACAAATAGTCTACGTTTAAACTAATTATACTTATGTTGATGACATCTTATTTACGTATCTTTTATTAATTTGATGGAGGATTCCTTAAACCTTATCATACTTACCCATACCTCAGGAGGGTGGGGAAGAGAGAGAAAACCCTAAATCTTAGAATCCTTAATTGAATTAGGGTTGAGAAGGGATGAAAAAGATGAGAGAATCCTAAATGTATCTTATTTTGAGTTAGAACCTAAGACATTGGCCAGACAGTCGCACTGCATCTGGGAGTCCTCGTGACTGACTAGCGGGGTAGAGGAAAATATTTCCAGCCCCCATACCATGATCCTTTTCTAGAAAACTCTGTCTTTCAGAAAATCCTCTAATAACTCCCTTGGTTCTACAAAGTTTGTAAAATTTAATAATTATTAAGGATTAAATGAGGAACCAATGCTCTGATACCAAATGTAATGACCCCACCTCCCGGTAACCCCCAATTAAGGGAGACCAAGAGGTCAGAGCCATTATCCCAATTTCCCAAATTAATGGTTTGACAAATAATAAATAATAATTACTCAATTTTTCCAAAACTATATTGAAAAGATGGAATAAAATAAAACTTTGCATACCTTTTTAAAATCTTGGATTTCTAAACTTCTATCCACAACTGGAGTCTATTTTAACTAATCCTCCTTGTACTTTAATTCATAAATTCACAATGTATCACTTTACTATTTGTCCTTTTCATATTGTACCTAAAACACCGACAAATAAAATGTCGCTCAGCATAAATGAATATGCCGGTATGTGGGGACAACCAAAATTTCACAAATATTGCTAACAACTTAAATATCACAATTAAGTTATTTAACAATCCAAATTACGTTCTCAATGCGACATTCTCCACTGCTTTTTCCCTAACCCTATAATATGCTCTCTAGGGTTTTTCCTTTGCAAGAGACATAAGGCCACCTTCTCCATCCTGAGCTTGGTGCCTGGGGTCACCTCTCATGGTGCCCAATAGTCATGCAAGAAACATAAGGCCACCTTCTCCATCCTAAGCTTGGTTCCTAGGGTCACCTCTCATAGTGCCCAATGGTCTTCCCTCTTGGGCTTCACCTAATTGACCTTCCCGCCAGGGCTTGGTCACACATCATACATTAGGGTGGCATGTAGGTGCGAGAATGCACATTTAGAATTAATTGTGATAATCATAGTGACTTTAAAGATTTTCATAAATGAATATCCAAAAGTTAGGTTACATCCAATTCGATCAATAATTTGAGAAAAATCTTTGAAACTAAATCAGTTACTCATAAATAACCACATACATGTACCGCTGATTTGAGTTAGAATCAACCAAGTAGGGAAATACAATCAAGCAAGCAAGTACAAGAATCCTGAAATAAATATACAATTTCCTTTTATTAAGATCAATCCAAACCAACTTGCTTCTTAGGATTTCTATTCTTTTTAGGGTTTCTACCCCTTTTTAAGGTTTCACTTGCAATTAGGGGTTTGCCTTCACTTTTAGTACCACAAACCCTAATTAGACAAAACTACTTATAAACCCTAAGTTTCTCATCCTATCTCTCCTAACAGTCTTAGGATCATCATTTAACAACATATTTCCATATTTTCGAATTAAATATGATCTTATCTTCTTTTACCCTAAATTAGGGTTTCTAGATGCATTATCATTCATACTTGGTTTAAAACCATAAAACATGTAATTATTCATCTAAATCAGGTTCAAGCCAATCATTATCATTCAACAGGTTAATATTACTCGAATTAACCTATTAAGCTTCATAGATTCATCCATTGATCTCAATTAGGGTTTCTAACCAAATTTTAATACATTTTCCATCAACTTAACTTAATTTTGCGAATAGAAATGAAATTGGGTTCATAAACCATTTTTATCTTGTTCATTGTATTTTTCTGATCAACTTTCATATATTAAGTTTCATCATTAGAGTTTCCTAGTAATATCTACGAATTTTTACAAGGAAAACATATTTTCTAGAATATTTGAGCATAGAGGTCGATTTACCAAAAATTTGGGGCCGCTTGATCAGTAGTCTATGGTCTGCCCTTTGGATTCGACGATTTGTGTCACACGCCTCGACTCATGAGGTAACTAAGCCGGCCGAGCTTGAGACTGTTGGATCTCTTCGTGAGACCACGGTGGAACACGATCGAACGATTGCTACTCATCGTTCTCTTCCTTTGCTAACACTCGACTCGCAGCAACATTGAGGCGGAGCTCTCATCGGAGAGGGATTGATCTAGAGGTAGAGAGAGAACTAGGACTCGAGAGGCAGCCGTTTTGGATCGCAATGGTGTGAGGAATTGAGAGGGGGGTCTATTTATAGGATTTGGGGGTTCCATTAGGGTTTCACTACCCTCGCCGTCGCTTGTCCCTCAGCCCGATTGGGCTTTTCCTCTAGAAACCTCAGAACACCCTAAGAATAGGGTCAGTTGTGTGTGGAATCGCCTCCCAAAGACCCTCATGGTCTTGGATTTGTGGCAGGTGGGAAGAAATGTGAGGAAATCACACTGGGAAATCTCATTTTCCCTCTCCCTTTCCTTCTCTGACTCGAGGTGGGTGATGGACAACCACCTTTGGATCCATGATCCTCTGGACCATGCAGGGCATCCAACAGTTTCCATTGCTCCCTTATTTCTAGTTTCTTAAAAATGAGGGAAAAAGGGTATTAAACAATGAAATCTTGTGAAAATCATATCTCTCTCCCAGTTTATTATTTTTCACTCAAATTTTAGAGGAATCTTTGTCTTGGCATTATCTACTCGTATATTAAATTTGGAACCCTTCCAAAGGAAAATGGTGTTTCCTTCATATGAAAATTATTCATCAATAAAACCAAATTAATTGATATTTCCTCTTTCTTTTTCCATTATCTTATCATCTTGGATTCCTTGGACCTCAAGGAGCCCTAAAGGCACGAAATCCCATCTTGGGAAATAATCCTTTGCCTTTTGCCCTTATTCTTTTCTCTCTTTCTTACTTATTCCTTTTATTAAATAAATTCCCTTTTCTTTTATCTTTCTTTTTCTTGTAATTGGGCTCAATAGCCAATAAAGCCCACTAAGCAACCAACCAAGGCTATTGTTAATGAAATCCATCCAATACAAACAAATAAATCAACCATTGATTTCATTAATCATAAAAAGGAGATTTACAAATCTCATTACATAGTTTAGGAAAAATGAGGTTATAAAAAATCCTTACCTATACAAAAGCACCTGACATTTTTGTGAGCTTGACTATCTCAATTGTGTCACCTCATCTCCTATTGGTAATTAAGTCCTTGAAGAACTTTGCATTGGTCGTCATTTCTTTGATATAGTCTAAGAATTGAATTTCAAGGTGCAACTTCTTAAAAACTTCTATAAATTTCTCATATTTATTCTTTAAATGAGTTTTAATGAATTTTTGGGGAAAAGGGATCCTTTGAGAATATATATCCATGGTGGAAATAACCTCTTTATAGAATTTTATGACTTATATTTATCGGATTTCTTTCTTGTCTAATCATGAATTTTAGCAGGGGTTTTCTCCTATTCAACCTCTATTCTCCCTGGTTGATTTCTAGGAGTAGGAACACCTTTTTTCAATCTTCTTTTTACTAGTAGACCTTCTAGATTCATAGTTTAAGGGAGTATTTCCTGATCTAAGAGTGTTCATCTTAGATTTTTCACATACGCATTGGTTTTGTTCCGCATTGGATGGAATTCTTCCAGTTAGGTTCCTTGTAACATCTGAAAGATTTACAAGCTATTGATCAATCATTTTGTTATGTTGTTGCAAATTAGTTATCTTCCCAGTTATGCTCCCCATTTGGGGTTTGATCATACTCTGCATGTTGTTGTTATTGATGGTGCATTGATTCAACTTGTCACTAAACATAGCTTGCCTCTTTGCAAGGAGAATATATCACCCATGAAGTCTGGTTGAGGTTGTATCTAATTCTAGTTCTAGGAATTGTTTCTATTTTTCTAGAATGTTGTGTTGCTACTGAACCCAGATAGTTCACTACTCTCACCAAACTAGGTTGTCTAGAAGGTGGGTTGTTAATCTTGTTCTACATATGACATTTTTTCCACATTTTTGTTCCAATACAAAAATCTCAAATGATCCAACCCAGTGTAATTGAAATATGTGACACTTCCATGGATCTATCTTGATTATCTTATTCCTAATTAGTGTATATGGATTATTCGGTTCCATGTCTGCTCTCCCTCACTAGTAACATAGTTTATGGCAACTTCCACAAAATGTTTTCCATTAATATTAATCTCCTTTCAAAGCACAAATATCGATTCCTATTTTTTCTAGCTTAGCAGTGGGCATTTCTAACGTTCTCGAATCTAATGTCAAGCCCACAATGGAAATATTCTCAGCTAGTCCTATTACATATTCGTAGATAGATTGTAGCACAACCATGTTATCTATAATGTACTTGGAGTATCTGAGTAATTACCAATGAAATAACTCCCAAATGTTGTATTTATTGGTGTTTTTTTCACTCTAGTTGAGCCCATTTAAAAGTAGTAACTAGATATCATTTATCAAAATTGTGGTAATGAAATTACCCGTGACACACTTTGTACCTATTTCGTTCTTTGCTCAGGTTTTTAGTGACTATCTAACTTGAACTGGTAATCTTGTTTGTGCATTTGATCATCTTCTTGTCTGAAAAGATTATAGTGACAAAAGCATCTACCAGGGCCTTCCAGCCATGGATGCTTTCATGATTCAAATTTTGATACAATGCAATACTTTATAACTCAAAGAGAAGTGAAATGCAAGTGGAATGCCTTGCATTAGACTACTTCTTATGAAACCATGTTGATCTTAAATGTGTTAAAGATGTTCTTGAATGCTTTGTTGTGATGTAATGTTTATACTCAAGTGAATTTCCTCCAAATGTTTGCTGTGAACTATAAAAATGAAGTATTTATTTAGTTTGAAGTTAGCAATGTTCATTCTTGGGAGGATGACAAGTTGCCTTATTGCATTTTCATAGGTATCCACTAAGGAACAAAGATATGGGTGGCCTGCTATTGAGTTTTTCATTCTCCAACTTTGATATGTGGTGAGACTAGGGGTGTGTTGTTCCCATTCCCATTCCTATTTCCATGACCATTCCATTGTTCATCCATTGTGTTCTTTGTTTGGTGAAGAAAATCTATATCACGCTAAACATTTGACAAAATCATACGAGTCATGTTTAGATAATGAACATGCCAAGAAAATTTTCAAGATATATTATAATCAGATCAAAAGAGAGTGTGCTTAGATATGTTGCAAGACTCAATAGCATAGACAAAGTCTAATTTGACCTCAGGTCCTTAACAATTACTAATTTCCTTGTCCCTAACTAAAAAGACAAAAGTTGATTGAATTGTGTGTCCAAAGTGCAGTTAGATCAAGAGTAATCAAACTTTAAATTCATACTTGATAGCACAAAAAAGAATAATACATGGTCCTGTGTTGTAAATGAGGTCAAACAAAGGGACACACATTACAAATTGTTTAGGACTAGAGGCCTTAGCTTAATTTAGTTGAACCAAGAGGTATGTGAAGTGTTCCTTACAGAATGAGACGATCAAATAATGTAGAATAAATGAAGTTAACAAAGCAAATCATGATTTAGATCTTTTTTATGTATCTCAATGTATGGATGGAACTTGGATATGATTTCACCATATAAGAACTCTCACCAACATGCAACACTCATACCTGATGTACACACATTAGCATAGTTTACAAGCAATCATCATTACTGTCTATTTACTCCTCTCTAGAGATTGAGTTAGAACTAGATTGTGGGCATGTCTCTCTATCAAGATGACAAACAAACCTAAAACATACTACCATATGATCATTACATCTAGTATTCCAACACTTTCATGATTCATACCACAACTTAACTCTATATACAAAATAATACTATTCTTTCTAGGCATTAGCAATCAAACATCACACAACATATCACATATTAATTTTATTAACCTAGTATATGATGAAATTGACAAAATTTTAATAAGTTGATGTTAAGATATTTGGTCCATAGTATAAATGATTTGACCTAGTTTTTAGACCACTTGAGTGATAGTGGAGACATATAAAAATGAATATGTACTTGTAACACCATATAGTTATAGAACAATTCCAAAAAATATTTGATTGAGAAATACTTTAGTTGGATAAGCATATATATACATGGTTATAGTTTGGAAGGATATGGAATTTTCTATAACTAATTATTAGTGAGTATAAAATACATAGCTTCTTTGTTTGAAACCAATAATGACAATACTAAAAAAATAAAAATGGGTTAACAACATCCCCTCCATTGAGGAGATTGGATCTTGTAGACGATGGATGAAGAGACAAAGAAAAAAGTACTTGTCAATGATAATAGGAAATAAATTAGGGACATGTAATATAAGAGATGATGTTATAGAATTAAAATAGAGATGGATGTATGAAAAATAATTATTTATACCCCATGATGGTCTAAGATGTCCTGATATAAGAGGGACATGATATCCCAATCCACGTTGTTATAAAAATGGCAATGGTATCCATGGTCAAATAGAGAGACAAGTATATATAAGTCGGAACTCATTCCTTACATGTTGGAAACAACCATATATAGGGATTTGGGTGTCCTTGGAGACCTAAAAAAATAATGTGATGGTGATTAAGGAAGGAAAAAGTCATAAAACACACAATGGATCATATGACATTGTCCACAGTGGCCGTATTGACATCCAAAATCGGTCACCTAATCTTGTTTGTCTGGAGAGGAATAAGAGTCAACGATTTTGTAAAAGGCAAACCCTACTAGTATTAACCTATGTGACTATGTTAGGATGGCTGGAAAACAAAGAAGAAGATTCCATTTAGGGAAGATGGGACAACTATATGGCTTCAAGGAAAGGAAATCATATGAGAGGGGTATCCATGTATATATAAGGGGATATGCATAGTGGAGGGAGACAATGAAGTCCCTCGTAGTAGTAATGTGAGGAAGAGGTGGTTTCAAGGGCCAAAACAAGAATAAGCTCTACTCTTTGCGGAATTGGCATTAGAGTCATCTTGGGTGAGAGGAAACAAACCATAATTGAGTTCCACAACCTTTAAAATCAATATGCGTATTTGATGGTGTGGAATGGGAAATGCCACACTGGCATGTAAACAGATCAATGATGAGATATGTGTACCATAAGAGGAAGAAAAAGAGGATAAGAGAGGATAATTAGATCTAGGTTTCTAGCCAGGAGGACCCAAGGAGAAATCTATGAGAAGATATATAGAAGCAAAAGCAAATGAAGGACGGTCGAGATCAGATTCATTAGATCAAAAATTGAGGGTTCATATTTTACCATGGATGTATTGTCCTTGTG
This sequence comes from Alisma plantago-aquatica, assembly GCA_963693085.1. Classification (NCBI taxonomy): domain Eukaryota; kingdom Viridiplantae; phylum Streptophyta; class Magnoliopsida; order Alismatales; family Alismataceae; genus Alisma; species Alisma plantago-aquatica. The sequence goes on from OY856411.1 coordinate 253,217,912, forward strand.
TTAATTTTTTTTATACCTAGATTTCCACTAATAAAAAACAAGTTACCATTAGAAAGACACTAAAGTGTAGAATTTTATTAAAAATGCTTATTTGAATATATTTAGATTTTTATAGCACAAATAACTTGTGGAAAGATATAGTATGATGAAGATATATGTTATAACTTAAGCCAAGATTATCAGAATTAAAAATACATATTCTAAAATTATTATGAGGCCTAGATTATAAAATTTATTTTGATTTTAGTGTTTTAAGGCATATTATTTCTTTTGACATTTTAATCCATTAGGTCATGTTGGTACTTTGACATGTCAAATCATGATAGGAAATTAAAGAAAATTTTCTAGAAATCTAAACGTCTACATGAGATATTTTGAGGATTCATGATCCTATTAAGATATTATTATAGGATGGAATAATGTGTATGTCAAACGACCCCGCCCATCGACAATCTCCAATTAAGGAAGGACAAGAAGTTAGAGTTGTTATCCCAAATAAGATAATTTGGTTTTGCAAATAATAAAAAATAATTAATAAATTCTACCACAACTAAGCTTAAAGCTGGATACATTTTTTTTCATTGCACGTACCATTTAGAAATATGATTTAAGGATTTTACCCAAGGTGAGAACTATCTAACTATATTCCTCCAAACATTATAAGCCATGTTCTTTTATGCCACTTTGTATTGAAAATCCACACTCCTTTATTCTTGTAAATGCAATTGCATATTACCCAAAAATGCCGACAAACAAAATGTCGGTCAATATAACAAGTTATACTGGCATGTGGGGGAAAGAAAAAGTTTGCTTCTAGTTGTAACAACATATTGTAATGAAATGATTTTTTAGCAGATCAAACTTTACATCTTAAACATAACTACTCAATCCTGACATATCCAAGCCTTTGTGGTGTCCCTACAGTGGACATGGATACCACCTTCCCCATATGGTAGATCCTAAATAGCCCTTTTTGGTCCTAACCCAAAGGTAGACCAAGAGTTAAAGCTGTATAGTCATATGATCCTGCCCAAAGGTAAAACAAAACTTGCCTCATGATAGTCTGTTGATCCTACCCTAAGATAGGCCAACACCTAGATCATCAATTCCTCACATATGCACAAATCTACATAGGAGGATTAGGATCTGAGCTAGTCATGCACATATATATGGTGATAGCCATAGTCACATTATAATTGCAAGAATTAAAGTTCATCCAAGCAGTTAACTTCAAGAAAATCAGTGAAACCTCAGAAAACTCTATGAAAATAAGACTAGTAATCTTAGCCATAGACACATACCTGATTTCGAAGTCTCAAAACCAAGCAAGTTAGCTAATCCAATCAAGACGTCCAATCAACCAAGCCAAGCAATAAATCAAGCAACTTCATCCTAAAAATTATTTATAGCACCTAATTTGTTATAATCACAGACAAACATCTTTTATTGACTTGGGATTCCATTCTAAGGTTTCTAAGACTTATTAGGGTTTTTTGGTTTCCAATCTTTCATTTTCCGATTTTACTCTTTTGAGGTTAACAAACCCTAAAACCACTTTTCTACTCATAAAAGCCCTAATTACTCAAATTATCCAAATTAAGAGTCATGATCCAAAAATTTGTTCAAGAACATCATTTTCATATCTCCTTGATTGATTTTGACATTTAGAACCATTGAACTTCACAATTATCAAAATTAGGATTTTTAAGCCCATTAATGCACTTTTATAATCATGGAACCCTAATTAAGAAAAAATGAGCAAATATCATTCAATAAGATCTAATACATCCCTTTTATGTCAAAAGACAACTTTTCTCATAAAAGTCAAGGGACATATGTAGATCCTTTAATCTTTAAAACTTTGGTTTTGAAATTAATTGGAATCATTAAAGGTAGCACCTTTACCAAATTTTTGAGTTATAAGAAGATTTAGGCCTTGATAAATTTTTATTTCGTTCCTTGCATTTTGCTGATCAATTTTCATATATAAGTTGTCTGGATTAGAGTTACCAGTTATTTACTACATTATTTATAATTTAAACATAAAAGGGCCAATGAGCATCTGCAACATCAGCGATAAATACTTGGGATTTAGCATCTTTTTCCTTGGCACGTGGATCCTGTCGTTGATCTGTTTATTTGATTACCTAATTCCGGCCACCTCTTCTTTCTCTTCCATGGAAATAACATGCATGAGACTTTATTTATCCATAGGAGATAGAGCAGTACGCCCAGAACCTCCCTAAATACCCTCCATCATCCATGCTTGTACCTGCTCTGTCACCGCTTTGGGGCCTGTTCCCAGATTTCCCACTCTTTGCACCTTCCATGACCTATCCTCCATGTGGAACTGCAACTTCAGCTACCAATCTCAGGCCGTCTGGTCCTTCCTGTGCCACTGTGGTCACCTTCCGTACACAAAGGATCAGGTAAAAGGAATAGGGCGGGATCCCCTTTGTGCTTAAGACTGTGGGTAGTCTTGTCCATTTTGTTGAGAGGTTTCTATGCCTTATATAGGTAGGAGGAGTAGGAGCAACCCATTAGTGGGATGAGAAGAAAACATGATATTGATGCATCTATTGAGGGAAAGAGAAGACCTTTTTCTAAAGAAATAACTTTTCCTTTTTAATAAAACCCAATTTCATAAAGTAATTATATCTCATTGTAAACAAATCTTTTTCCTATGAAATTTTTAGGGAAAGTGTATATTTCTTATTGTCCATTTCTTGGAAAAACATTGGATCCAAACTAATTTATTAGTAACTCAAAATTTGCATTTTTAGCAAATTTTATATAATTGTATATTTAATTCCCTAGATCAGCAAATATCTTGGAAAGTTCTGATTTTTTCCCATAATCTTGTATTTTGATTATATTTCATTTAAAATTAACTTGGATGATTATAATGGGTACGAAATATCTCATCTTCCAATTTTGTTTGACAAAGACCTTTATGTGAATAAAACATATATGTCTCACTTGAAGGATTTTTGTAAAATTAATATCTTTCACATTGTTAATCCTTTTTCTCCAAAATGTTAATGGAAAGTCTATAATGACTTAAACTACTTATGTGCAAAGTTTGGAACCAAAAACTGTCAATAAAAGTGACTTTTCTTCATATTCAAGTTATCTACTTATACGACATATATTATGCAATAAAATTTTATCTTTTTCTCTTTTTTTCCTTCTTTTTTCTTAATTTTTATTTCTTTTCTTATTAGAAATCAAGTGGAACCAAAAACTAACCAATAGTGGACATCCATGCCATGTTTTAGATAATTCTACATCATTCTCGCTTGCACACACAATTATCATCTATTTCTTTTTCTTTATGCATAATATGGGATTTTCTTTTATCTTTTTCTCTGTTCTATCAACGATGAGATTAATAAAAGTGTAGAACTCATGAAATCTATCATTCAAGGGAAATTTGTAAAGAAATCTATTCCTTAAAAGAAAGCACACAAGTTCCAATCAAGCCCTTTTAATTGGAATAATTGCATTTCAATTATACAAATGCAAGCAAAATTGAGGTTTTAACATCCTTCCCCTCTTATAAGAATTTTGTCCTCAAAATTCAACTAATCAGGCAAACAACTCAGGGTAAGACTTTTGCATGTCCATATTCAACTCCCATGTGGCTTCATCCTCTCCCTGATGCTTCCAAAGAACCTTTACCATCTCTATGTTTTACTCATGATCTCTTTCACCTTGGTATCCAGTACCCTCACTGGTGACTCAGGGTATGTATGCCTCCCTTGGAGTTCAATAGGTTCAATGCTCAACACATGGCTTAGGTCCTTCACATAGAGCTTTATATTGGACACATGGAATACATCATGCATCATACTATAATGAGGGGGTAAGGCTAAATGATTAACAACTTCACCAATCTGTTCTAAAATCTCAAACGGACCACATATCAGGGACTCAACTTTCCTCTGTTCTTAGCTATAGTTTGGAGGGGTCAGATTTTTAGAAACACTTATTCACCCACAGTGAAGTGCAAGTCAATCCACTTCACATCAACATACAACTTTTTCGATCCTAGATTCTTTCTAGCATTTACTGGATCAAAGCGACTTTATTAGCATACAACTGTATTTCCTCTGACCACAACAAGGTCCTCTCACCAACATCATCCCAGTGAATTGGTGACCAACACAGTCTCCCATATAGAGCTTTGTACGGAGGCATCCTATTACTGGATTGGTAGTTGTTATTGTAAGGAAACTCAACTAAGGGTAGGTACTTCTCCCCTCCACCACAATCTAGCAAACATGCTTTCAACAAATCCTCTAACGTCTAGATTGTTCTTTTTGACTGTCCATCAGTCTATGGTGATAAGATATACTAAACTTTAGTCTTGTGTCGAGTTCTTCCAGAACTTGCTTCTAGGACTTGGAAGTGAACTTTGGGTCATGATCAAAAACATTCAAACTCAGAACACCATACAATCACCCTATCTCTCTAATATAAAGTACAACTAGATCTTTCACTTTGGAAGTGGTCTTTAAGGCAAGGAAAAGCATAGACTTGGTAAGGCGATATACCACAACCCGTATTGCATCCTGACCTTTCTTATTCTTTGGGAGACCTACCATAAAGTTTGTGGTGATATGTTATCATTTCAACTCATGAATCTCAATTGACTATAGTAATCCATCAGGTCGCTAGTATTCAACCTTCACCATCTGGTACGTGAGACAACTGGCCACATATGCCGCTATATCACTTTTCATTCTGGGCCACCAAAAGTACCACTAAAAGTCCTTAAACATCTTGGTAGTGCATGGGTGTACCATGTACATCGAACCATGAGCTTCTTGTGAGATAGGATTCTTTAAGGGAAAATCTTCATAAACCCAAATATGACTCTTGTAGAGGATTCCACCATCTACTCCTAGTAAGATATGTGTCTGAGGATTTTTTAACAAACCTTTCATCTTGTCAAGCTCTGGGTTGGTTAATTGGGCAACTACCAACTCAGTTTAATAGGTCTGGTTTTACCTAGATGTCAGTCACATGGATCCAATCCTCTAAAGGGTGTGGATTCCACCTAGCAAACTCTTCCAATCCTCTCCACTAGCTTGATAGGACAGCTGCACACTTGAGCTGCTTCTGACTAAGTGCATCTTCTACTATATTAGTCTTCCCAGGGTGATAGGCGATGGTGAAATCATAATCCTTGATATACTCCTTTTATCATCATTGTCTCAGGTTTATGTCCTTCTGAGTCAGGAGGTACTTCAAGCTCTTGCATCCATTATTTTGGTCACCATATTGAAATGTCATACCTATAGAGTTCAAATTCCATTGGAAAATTATATCCTTATTTGAAATATTAATTTGGTGATCACCTTGCCCACCTCATTTCCAAACCATTTATTCAATATTCTCTCCTGAGGGTATGGTAACTCCTCCAATTCTCAATTACCATAGAAAGATTTCAACTTAAGTATTTATTTCTCATATCTTTTCTATTCATAGTATGGAATGCATCTATCTCATCTCTCACACTTATAATAAGATGAAATAAACATTTGGCAGCATTCCAAATATAGAGTTCATTCCATTCAAAGAGTAGAGACGATGCATTTCCATATTACCATTTTTTTTTCAAATCTAGGTTGAATCACCCTCCACATGACTCCAAACCATGAATACCACAATTCCCTTAATTCCACATATGCATATAGGAAAAACTTTTCTCATAACCTTTGAGTCTTATCATAACTCCTATTTACAAACCTTAGCCATTTCCTCAGGGTCTCTAGGGTGCTGTACTTTTGGGGTGATCTTACCTTATGCATTTAGAGAGTGCCTCTCACATTTCCTCCTCAGTCCACATGAACTCATGAAGGTGGCCAACCTCCTAACCCATGGGCCTCAGGCAAACATATCCATTACCTCCCGATCCTATGGTCTTGTGCATTCATGAGACAATCAACTCCTACTCCCGTCAGTCTCATCCCTTCATGACCTTAGGATTGACATAGGGTTCTATCGTTACTTTGCTTTATTTTTTCACACATCTTAATTGTAGTTACTTTGCTAATGTCCAAGCACATTGTATCCATTAGAATTATCACCCAAATTTCCTTCATTTATTATGGCACTCATAGTTTTCCTTTTGTCCCTTCATGGGAATCATGGTGACCTACCCATCTGGGTCTGGCCCCATTCTACCGGTCACTTCCATAGTGACTTTTATTCATGTTCCTAATAGATGGTCGTACTTGGGTCTAAATAATCATACTCAATCTATGTACTTTTGAACTTCAAGAACTTCATATCCCAAGTTCTTTTACGTGATCTTTAATATCACCTTAGTTCTTAAACCAACTTTAGAACTCAATCTTTTAGGGATGGTCCCTTCCCAGGACAAGATAAAATTAATACTTGGCAGTACAATGCTTGAATCCAAAGTTTATATAATCATGTAGGTATGTTTCCTAATATTCCACTCATCCACGTGGCTAGCAACTAGACAATTTATTAAACCATTTCTAAGTTTTCCATTATGTCATATCCATTCATCACCTCTCAATGTTGGACCAATTTCATACATACATGTGACACCAACTTGTGTGAGTGGCTCATCAAACATATATCTCCGTACAAGTGGGTTTTCCTCTAACCGAAAACTTGTGTGGGGGTTCCATTCGACCTTGTGACCACTATATGCACCAGATATCACCACTTCCCCTCTTGGGTTTACTTCCCTAGCATTAGTCATCTAAACTACATGATTTAGTTGCTCAAGCACATACCAAACCAAAATATGCTAGGCATTTTTCTTCCCAACATTCTCTTCTAGATCAAAGAACAAATCCTTAGAATCCTACACAAGGGCTTCCAATCTAAGTCTGAGGCTTCACATAATATTACCATTCCTTACCTCTCTAGGATCTTGGGATTCTCTTTCACTCACCTATATGTTGGATACTAATATCATCAATACATATGTATAAGAAGCCTCTTTCTCTTTTCTAGGGTTTGGTACTTCTAAAGATATATGATGATCCTCTAGGGGTCATGTGTGAAATAGCTCAACTCATCCACTCAGGGTAGTCTAGATTGGGACACTTCAAACTAATATTTCTCATAATTCCACATGTCTTGGAGTCTAGGTTCCCAACCTTCTTTGTAACACCCCTGACCTGGATTATGAGGTAACCATAGATGTTTTTCCTAAGTAAGATGATTAGAACCTTTTCTTAATCTTTTAAAAAGTAATTAAGACTTAAGGAGAGCTCAAGTTTGAGCATGTTTGAAGGTTTGTTTGTGCTTTACATGATAGTTTTGGTACAAATTGTAAGTTACCCAAAATATGGGGTTGATGTGAAATTTGCCAACTTTAGAGTGTCCCTTCTCTCTCTTACCATCAATTATAGGAAATAGAAAGGATGACGCCTTATTTGAGTCTTGTTTGAGTTATAGCACTATTGGTGATGAAAGAACCAAAGAATGTTGAGTATCTTGAACCCTAGATAAGGTTGTGTCGAGTTATGAAGAGTATATGGGAGTGCCTATCAGTTTAGAAACCATAGAGGAGGTCCATATCAGTTTAGAAACTTTTTTGAAGTATTCATATCAAGCTAAACACCTCAAGTAGGTGAATCATATCGGTTTATATGTTCCTTGAATAAGTTGTATGGGTTTGCAAATAAAGTGATATTGGGTTGTGATATCTTGTCAAGCAAGCTACCCGATGACTGATATCTTATCTTTGGATTATCCTCATGAATTTTGCATGATGAGATAATTATGGTTGCATGGTGCCACCATGCATGGACACGTGTCACCTAAGTAAATATAGTTGTGACACCTCACATACACTCTCTCTTTTGAAGCTCAACTATATAAGCCTCTCTTTTCACCTACTAGTGAAACCTTTCGACTTTCATATTATCCCTTTCTTGGTCGACAACCATAGAAGCTTTAGAAACAGGAAGGAGTTTGAGCATCAAACCTAAGGTGAAGCCATGGTCATCTTCAACCTTGGATGGACTATGATTCTCAGATCATGGTTCCTTTCTTTCTTTTCTTCTTCACCAAGTTCCTAACTATGGTATCTTCTTTCATATAGAAGTGTTTTGATCGAGTCTTGGACTTTTAATAAGTCATCTTCAACCTTGGGAACATGAATCTTTGGATCTTGAAGCTCTTATGCTGATCTTGAGGTGGGTTATATAACTTGAACACAAATCTATTATTATTCACCTTCAATCATGCAATAGTTGATGATTTCTTTTCAATTTTGACTTTCCTTGATTGAATGATGATTCCATCAAATCTAATGGATATATGGGGTAGTTGTCTACGAACTAGAGTGTTAGTGCATGAAGGATTGGATCTTGAAGATGATGGAATCTCCCATGCACAAACTGATATTAGTTTAGGAGACCCTAACCCGATATGGGGTTATGTGAGGGGAAACTGATATACATGATGCCCTAACCGTTACTGTTACAACCCCAATTTTTTTGGGTTCATTTGGTGAGAAATGTAATTTCTTATATTAAAGATATTTGAACAAATAATGATATAATTTTTTTGGAATAAATGGATTTTGTTTACAATAGCCTTGATAATTGTGTTGTGGGCTTTATTGGCTATTGGGCCCAATAACAAGGAAATGAAGTAAGGAAATTCAATTATTCAATTAGTAAATGAATAATTAAGTTTTGAGAAAAGAAAGAGAAACACAAAATAATAATAAAATGAGAGCATAATGTGACATGACTTATCGTCAAATTCCCAGCGAGACATCAAATGTAATATCCTCGAATTTTGGTAAAATGGAACTATAAAATATGATTAAATTGATATTTTCTCAATAATTTTATTAGTGGAATAGTAATGTTAATTGCCTTTGTCACAGGTGCTTTGGCAGAAGACAAATAGATAAAAGGAATTCATGCATTAATAAATAGTAATGATATTGATAAACATTTTCCAAAGGAGAATACAATTTATAATGTGTTAGATAGTTAAAAGAATACTTATCTTTCCATTATTGGAAACACAATGGTTGGGGCACCAAATAGTGTTACCTTGGGTTGTCTTTTTAGTATGTTGAAGGATAATTACAAGTTAAGATAATGAGGGGATTTCTAAGATAATCCAAGATAATAGGCTTAGATATTTAATTAAAGGATTATCCACTTGTTGCTTGGAAGACAAATAAAGGAATGATATATATAAGTCTCCTAAAAGCAATGGGAAACATAGTTTAGTGGGAAAGAGAAGTTTGGACCCCAATTATGAAGTATAGTTGGAAAAAGATTTAATGAGTTAGCCTTGGAAACATATTACCATAAAACAGAAGGCAAAAGTATTCGGTCTAATACACACAGATGGATCGTGATATTTAGAGTGATTGAATTACTATCCGTATAATCATATTGCCTTCTATGGTGTTCCCAAGTAGGACTTGGCCAACACCCACGCCTTTGTTTCTCACCATTAACCCTAAAGGTTAGGCATACAACCTATATAAGAGAGACGATAAAGCACCACCCTTTGCTTGGAAAACCCCAGCTACCATCATGGGTGCTTGTAGTAGAAGCATGGGTCAGTGATCTCCTCCATGGTTTGAAGATGCACGAGTTGTGTTATCTCTGCTTCCGACCTGCAAATAGCCATGAAGCGACTATCTTTCATGTTGGTAACCAAGGATATTCATGCCATGAAGGTGCTGGGTGACACACCAACGGACAACGGACCTGGTGGTGAACCTGGAAACTAGCAGTATCAAGGCGACACCCTTTCACCATAGCAGCACCGCGCTAAGTGGGGAGAGAAAGCTCCTTGCCGAGTATCCAAGTAAGGGGAAGGAATGGGACAACTTCCTCAAGGTTTCTCTTCTATTGGCACCAACACAGAGAGGTTTAGGTAAGGGCTCGACCCCCTCTCATGCATCTTTTTGGTCTTTTGCAACCTGCAAGACCTAGCTATCTAGGATCTCTGTTTCCCTCAACCGTTTGTCACCGCCGACCTCGCCTAGGGCCTGTTTGGGTTTGGCAATTGTGGTTAGAGGTGGCTGGACCACCTTCGAGGCTGTAGAGCCCAGGGCCTAAGTGCCTGACGCGGCACCCAGCTCATCTGAGCAGGAGTCGGGCTCCCAGCAGACCCGTCGGGGCTACGTACGGCGCCCTTCCATGAGGAAGGAGAAGGCGTCAAGACTTTTAGACGGTTTAGCCCCCGAGTGCACAATAGTCAAGTCTCCACGGGAGGGGCAGTATAATCTTTCCATTATAAGCTTAACCCAGTTCGAAAATTAAGTTAAAAAGGGGTATTATATGTTGATGTGGCGACTAATGATTGGTCAGAATTGAATAACCTTGAAGTAGTTATAGGAATTTATTGGGAACTCTGATGGGGACATATAATATATGAAAGTTTCTTAGAAAAACGAGAGGAGTCTAAATAAATTATTATCAGAACCTAATTATGCTTCATGTTCTAAAAGTATAGACAATACATGTTCTAATGGGTTTAATGTAAAAGAAAACCTAGGTTTGCTTGAATATGATTCTTAATTGAATAGATTCGTTCATGTTAGGCTAACACCTGATCTTGCCATGTATAATGAGTAAAACCCTGATAATGTTAAATAATGGACAGTTCCATATTAGTGATTTTATATATGTTGCTTTAGGGTTTTGATACTAATGGGAACATCTTGAGATAATCTTAATGTTGATAATGTGAATTAAATGTAATGAGTCATCTAATTTTCTTAAGATGATAATTAGGGTTTAACCTAATATGCATAAGTGAGATTGTAATATTAGAAACTATGATATGATGGAATTAAGGTTTGTAACCATAATGTCTGGTCCAAACATGAGATAACTCTAAACCCTAGTTTAGGAGAAAATCTAGATCTGAGTAATGTAATGTGAATACATGGTGACACATATGTAGTATGAATATTTCAGATTGAATGCTTGTTGCTTGGATGTTTGGATATATTCTTAAAGTACATATGATGTTCTTCCATAGTTATGCAATGGCATAAGGTATGTGGTTACTGTGATGGAGTGGACTTTTGGATACATGAATGTCCAATAATACAAGTGAAATTATATGATTGAGTTATATTAAGAGTTCCAAGCTTTTGACAAAGTAGGTGTGTTGATGTGACGTTGATATCATGACTAAGATCTCTCTTTTATGCCTTTTTGAGGAATTTAATTGAATAGTCTAATAGTTTAGTTTTGGCACCAAATTAGTGTACAAGATACCTTGAGTAGCGAGGAAGCTATGGTTAAAATTTAGTGGCATTTGGAGCATTCTGTAGAGAGTTGTTTAGGTTAGAAATTTGGGACATAAAGTGCCTTATTGATGAACGGTGGACCAAAGTTCCAAGTAATTATTGTAAGTTGGTGATCAGATGCAGTGTCACGCTCCCCTAGACTAAGAAGCCATGGATCACATCCTCTTACGAGCTGTTTGTAACTCTTAGATATCACAGTTGGACCGTGGACGATGACCTACTCAAAGATCATGGGTGGAGGACTCTTTGAACGATCAGTTATCTGTAGTCTAAGTAGTGCTCCACGAAAACCCCTCTTCGGTACATGAAGCCACTAGATTATTTTAAGGGAACTACCTTCCGTTCTCCGTCATCCCCACCCACCGGTTCTCCACTTCACCTAACAGACAAAGCTAGAGGTAAGGGGAAGGAGGGCTACCATGGAATTTCCTATGAGATCTAGATCCTCGTGGAGCTAAGGAGACCCGATGGTAGTAGATAGTAGCCTATTACCAAGACCAACGACAGCTGGTTGACGGGAGAACCAGTTCATAGAGGTATATCACCTCTTTGCTCTGCCGTAGATACAACCTACAGTAGCGACCTATTTAATCCATGAGGTGGATCTGCAACAAAGAACAGGCCTAGAGAAACCAGACGTGGCAAGGAGGAGACGCAGAAGCAATAATAGCCTAGAGCAAGGAAGCGATCACATGCGTTGTTGTGTGCAGAGGAGCGGTGGCCTGTGCAGAGGAGTGGCGACCTCAAGGCTGTAGGCACTAGAGCGGATCGAGGAGGAGGACGGAGGAGTCGATCCCTTGCTGGGGCTCTGCTCCAGGACGGCGGCGGCACTCGTTTTGGTGGGTGGCGTCGGGTGCAGGTGAAGACCTGGAGGCGGCAGCCTTTCTCATCGTTCCTCCAACCACGGCGGCGGCGTTGTGTCATGGGAGAAGAGAGACGCGAATCGGCCGCAGCGAGCAAGCCCGATCGCGTGTGAAACAAAGAGAGGAGAAGATAGGCCCAGAACCGGCCGAACCTGTAGACCGGGTCCGCAGCATTGAACCAGGCCAGCTCAGATGAAAGTAGCACACCCCCATATGGCCACGTGCCGACCTCCGATTGGCTACAGGTAAATATGAACTCAAAAAATCTTGAGTTAATATGCAGATCTTCCAAAATTCATAGAAATCAGCCCGTATATCAAAAAAATGCAAGTAATATACCAAAATGTTTAGAAAAACTTGTAGAACACAATAGAACCATCATATTAGTCTTTTGATGCATTAATATTAGCAATATCATGTAAGATGTCATATAATTGTTTCATGGATAATAAATAGTAAATGGTGGCCTAAAATTATGAGAACTTGTTTATAAATCATAAATCATGTTTTTAGTCCATATAAGGTCAGTAATCATGATGTTGATGCACAAAATCATGTAATTTGCTTAATATGTCTAATTAGGGCTTTTAATCCTAAATACAATGCAATAAATGCACACATGATCAATAAATGATGAAATTTATAGAGTAAGTTCATATCAGTATCTGGAACTTCAGAATTAAATATGAGATCAATATGATACACATAATCTATGTTATACGATGATGTTTTCTCTTAAATGTGATATAAACCCTAATTTCAGTAATGCATGTAACCTAGGGTTAATGTGTGACATAATGTGATGAACTTTGATGATGAGACATGATCTGGAAAGTGAAATCAGTACGATAAATCTAAGATAAGAAGACAAGTAATAATGTATATAACATAATGAGATAGGCAAACCCTAAAATGGATATAAATAGGGTTAATGATGATGAGAACCTGATGATCGTATGTGATCTTATCTTTATCAGGGTTTGACCTTGGATATATAGGTGACATGAGGAATATGTGATTAGGTTTCTGTTTGGAAGGTACACCATTACCTCTTACTTGGCTTATTATACAATATGCTTGTGTTATATGTGTAGTAAAATTCTTGGCATATGAAATTGGTTGAAATGATTGTTCCTGTATGTTATGTTGCTTGAGCTTTTCCATACTTATGGATATGAACACATGAAACATAAAGTATCTGATCCATCATATGATAGCACTAAACTCTTTGGTAGTACAGTGCATTGACAAACATCAAAGCCCTAGGGGCAGATGTAGCATCAAATCCCTAGGGGCAGATGTACAATTTATATGACAAGGCCTAAAGACATCAAAGCCCTAGGGGCAGATGTACGAGATATATGATGGAAACTAAGCTTAAAATATGTGTTCTCTTTTGTTAATGAATATCTTTGTGCAAGTATACGCTTTTCTTATATTCTTCTGTTACTGCCAAGTATATTAGTTTTATCTTATTGCCAAGATATGATGAGAGGTATATAAAATACACGTAGGCGTACTCAGTACAATATTCTTGAATATTGTGTTGACGTGTACCGCATGTAATCTTTTGTTTAGGTTGTGGTTATGCTCTTGAAGATCCAGGATAGTTGAGAGTTGTGTGGCGAGCTGATGTACAGGTGGACCTGTTGTCTTAAGATCCTGTAGTTTAGTAGTAGTGCATGTATATGTAGAAGTTTGCTATTCAATATGTAATATCAAATGTTGTAACAATTCATGTTGTAATTATATGTTGAATGGTGAACATGTGTGTATGGTTTTATTATTGTTCATGTACATGTGCTACTGATTGTTTCCTTCTGACTCCCTTGATTTTCTTCTTCTTAGCCTAGTGTGGGGTGTTTAAATTGGGATTCTCACTGAGGTGAGGGTTTCAATTTAGACGTCACACATCAAGTTAAGTTTTAGAAAATCCGGGGACGTCACAGGTGGTATCAGAGCATGAACAATAGCAAATCCCGACATTTTCTCATTATGCAATACAAAACTAAAGAACCTTGAACCTTAATAATCTTTAGGGATAGATTAGTCGTCTTTTAGAGAATAGATATGACCTAGCCTCTAGGTTAGCACCTAGATGTTCGAGAACTAGGTCTAGACTAGTGCTTGTTGAGTAGAAAGTCCTTAGATGTCATTCTTTCCTTGTAGTGCAGCGGTATGGGACGTTGCACTATTTGGAAATGATGTGCATCAAGGGAAGGGAAACCCTAGACATATTGCGCACGTTGTCTAGAGTAGCTACACTAGTCTACCCTTTGTTCTCACCCTTTTCACTAGTTTTCATGACACTGGACTCTCTACTATATGTGGGACACTCGTTTCTAGTTTTGGTTTTTGATTCCAAACGAATCGAACCTCGATAGTTTTCTCTGACGCTTGTTTTATCGGAGAAAAACTATATAATATTTTATTATGTATATGTATTAAAAAAATGTGTCCCTACACATGTACGAGTAGGAGGTGGTCATGCAACCTAAGTGAAAATGAATGACATCAGTCTAGAAGAGAGAGTAGTTCTAGATTAGATGTCTAGAGCCTTTTTGATATATATGATAGATGGAATAGATAGAATAAATTTGATGATACGATCTAAGCCTTTTATAGATGATATAAGATGGTTTATGATGATATATGTTTGTCTTTGAGGACTTAAGATCAGTTTTGAGGATTTGAGATACGTTTTGATGATGCATGTAAATATGCTTTTATGTGATAAGTTATGTCAAGTTAAGGTAAGTTGTGAGTCAGCATGAGCCTCAAGATCTTTTACAAAGGAGGACCTCTAGTATTAGGACCAGTTTGGGGGTTAGCTCAAGAGAGAGCGAGACCCACAGGGAGAAGGTCAGAGAACCTAGACTCCACGATATGAGAAATGTATGAGATATGTGATATGATATGTCCTAAACTAGACTACTCCTGAGTGATTGAGTTGAGTTGCTTTCTGTATGATTCCTATAGTTTTGTTGAACCCTAGATGTCCTTGGGAGAACCAAACCCTAGAGACAGAGAGAGGCTGGATACATGTGCATATGTGAATATGAATATGAGTGCCTACCATCTGGGTGAGGGAGAGAGCCCAAGACCCCAGAGGAGGTAGCTATGTTAGTTTCTGTGAAGCCTCATGCTCGGGTTGGTGGTTTCTCATATAGGAATCTAGTAGTGTATATAAGAGAGAGAGCTTTGGGTAAGATGTCTCATGGGTAGAGACCTATGAAGAAGATGTTGTAGCATGTTTTGGTTTGTGCTTATGTGGCTAGAGCTAGTAAAGCAATCGACTAGTGCCAATGAGGTATACCTGATAACCCTAGATTAGAGAGGAAGGATAAAGTATATGCATATGAGATACTCATAGAGTTGAGTTAGCTCAGAGAGGATGAGAATGGCTTTACCCCCATGTTATGGGTCAAGGAGAACCTCAGTTGGACTAGATAAAGTTTTGATATATGTTTAACATGTCACTCACATAAGTTTGTTTGGCACAACCACAGTATAACAAAGATAAAAATGTAATATGATCTCGAGACATGATGTATGGGCACGATATGATGGAAACCTAGAAATGGTTTAACATATACCAAAGTATAAGTGGTTAACCATATACATGAATAATGATGATAATGGGAAACTATTGTTTAATGTTGTGATGAATTCACTTGTAAATGTTGCAACATATTATGAGCAATGAAATAAGATCATATGAATGAAACATAATACGCAAGGTGTTAATTTTAGTGCTTAATAAAGATGAAAAATATCATTTGACAGTTAGTACAACGTGACGATTATAACACCTTGATATGATCTAGATGGATAAAGTGGGTTAACTATAGTTAATACCCTCCTAAAAGGCATATGTTCATGTTGAACATGTTCTAGTAATAAGCTCAATAAAAATGTTTATGATACTTTGACATATGGGATAACTTAGTTATCTCCTTGAGAACATGGTAATATGATGTGGGAACCTTAATGCATGGGTAAAGATAAGGATACTACCCTAGCATATGAGATATGTAATGACATAACCTAAGTTTCTAAACCCTTAGTTTAACCTTGAATGGCGAGTTTGTGCACCAAGATGGTTGTAAAACCCCCTAATAGTGTTTGGATACATGGTTCTAGGCTACCTTTGCGGATATGTTACACATAGAATAGTGCCTACATGCGGATGAAGACATGGTAGTTTTCCTTAGAGTACGAGTATGGTTGACTTTTGAGGACGAAAGTTCTTTTAAGATGTATATGATGTGACAAAGTGGTTTTCTGGCTTAATTCTGAGGACATAATATCTTTTAAGGTGTGTAGGATGTGATGGAGTGGACTTTTAAAATATTGAATGTCCAATAATACAAGTGAAATTATATGATTGAGTTATATTAAGAGTTCCAAGCTTTTGACAAAGTAGGTGTGTTGATGTGAGGTTGATATCATGACTAAGATCTCTCATTTATGCCTTTTTGAGGAATTTAATTGAATAGTCTAATAGTTGAGTTTTGGCACCAAATTAGTGTACAAGATACCTTGAGTAGCGAGGAAGCTATGGTTAAAATTTGGTGGCATTTGGAGCATTCTGTAGAGAGTTATTTAGGTTAGAAATTTGGGACATAAAGTGCCTTATTGATGAACGGTGGACCAAAGTTCCAAGTAATTATTGTAAGTTGGTGATCAGATGCGGTGTCACGCTCCCCTAGACTAAGAAGCCATGGATCACATCCTCTTATGAGCTGTTTGTAACTCTTAGATATCACAGTTGGACCGTGGACGATGACCTACTCAAAGATCGTTGGTGGAGGATTCTTTGAACGAGCATTTATCTGTAGTCTAAGTAGTGCTCCACGAAAACCCCTCTTCGGTACACGAAGCCACTAGATTATTTTAAGGGAACTACTTTCCGTTCTCTGTCATCCCCACCCACCGGTTCTCCACTTCACCTAACACACAAAGTGAGAGGTAAGGGGAAGGAGGGCTGCCATGGTTTTTCCTATGAGATCTAGATCCTCGTGGAGCTAAGGAGACCCGATGGTAGTAGATAGTAGTCGATTACCAAGACCAACGACAACGGGTTGATGGGAGAACCAGTTCATAGAGGTATATCACCTCTTTGCTCTACCGTAGATAGAACCTGCAACAACAACCTCTTTAATCCATGAGGTGGATCTGCAACAAAAAATAGGCCTAGAGAAACCAGACGTGGCAAGGAGGAGATGCGGAAGCAATAATAGCCTGGAGCAAGGAAGCAATCACATGTGTTGTTGTGTGCAGAGGAGCGGCGGCCTGTGCAGAGGAGCAGCGACCTCAAGGCTGTAGGCACTAGTGCGGACTGAGGAGGAGGACGGAGGAGCCGATCCCTTGCTCGGGCTCTGCTCCAGGACAGCGGTGGCGCTCATTTTGGTGGGTGGCGTCGGGTGCAGGTGAAGACCTGGAGGCGGCGGCCTTTCTCATCGTTCCTCCAGCCACGGCGGCGGCGCTGTGTCGTGGGAGAAGAGAGACACGAATCGGCCACAGCGAGCAAGCCCAATCGCGTGAGAAACAAAGAGAGGAGAAGATAGGCCCAGAACTGGCCGAACCTGCAGACCGGGTCCACAACTTTGAACCAGGCCAGCTCAGATGAAAGTAGCACACCCCCATATGGCCACGTGCCGACCTCCGATTGGATACAAGTAAATATGAACTCAAAAAATCTTAAGTTAATATGCAGATCTTCCAAAATTCATTGAAATCAGCCCGTATATCAGAAAAATGCAAGTAATATACCAAAACGTTCAGAAAATGTGTAGAACACAATAGAACCATCATATCAGTATTTTGATGCATTAATATTAGCAATATCATGTAAGGTGTTATATAGTTGTTTCATGGATAATAAATAGTAAATGGTGGCCTAAAATTATGAGAACTTGTTTATAAATCATAAATCATAAATCATAAATCATAAATCATGTTTTTAGTCCATATAAGGTCAGTAATCATGATGTTGATGCACACAATCATGTAATTTGCTTAATATGTCTAATTAGGGCTTTTAATCCTAAATACAATGTAATAAATGCACACATGCTCAATAAATGATGAAATTTACAGAGTAAGCTCATATCAGTATCTGGAACTTCAGAAATAAATATGAGATCAATATGATACACATAATCTATGTTATACGATGATGTTTTCTCTTAAATGTGATATAAACCCTAATTTGAGTAATGCATGTAACCTAGGGTTAACGTGTGACATAATGTTAATATTTCCAGATGATGAACTTTGATGATGAGACATGATCTAGAAAGTGAAATCAGTACGATAAATCTAAGATAAGAAGACAAGTAATAATGTATATAACATAATGAGATAGGCAAACCCTAAAATGGATATAAATAGGGTTAATGATGATGAGAACCTGATGATCGTATGTGATCTTATCTTTATCACGGTTTGACCTTGGATATATAGATGACATGAGGAATATGTGATTAGGTTTCTCTTTGGAAGGTACGCCATTACCTCTTACTTGGCTTATTATACAATATGCTTGTGTTATATGTGGAGTAAAATACTTGGTATATGATATTGGTTGAAATGATTGTTCCTGTATGTTATGTTGCTTGAGCTTTTCCATACTTATGGCTATGAACACATGAAACATAAAGTATCTGATCCATCATATGATAGCACTAAACTCTTTGGTAGTACAGTGCATTGACAAACATCAACGCCCTAGGGGCAGATGTAGCATCGAAGCCCTAGGGGCAGATGTACGATTGGTATGACAAGGCCTAAAGACATCAAAGCCCTAGGGGCAGATGTACGAGATATATGATGGAAACTAAGCTTAAAATGTGTGTTCTCTTTTGTTAATGAATATCTTTGTGCAAGTATACACTTTTCTTATATTCTTCTGTTACTGCCAAGTATATTAGTTTTATCTTATTGCCAAGATATGATGAGAGGTATATAAAAGACACGTAGGCGTACTCAGTACAATATTCTTGAATATTGTGCTGACGTGTACCACATGTAATCTTTTGTTTAGGTTGTGGTTATGCTCTTGAAGATCCAGGATAGTTGAGAGTTGTGTGGCGAGCTGATGTACAGGTGGACCTATTGTCTTAAGATCTTGTAGTTTAGTAGTAGTGCATGTATATGTAGAAGTTTGTTGTTCAATATGTAATATCAAATGTTGTAACAATTCATGTTGTAATTATATGTTGAATGGTGAACATGTGTGTATGGTTTTATTATTGTTCATGTACATCTGCTACTGATTGTTTCCTTCTGACTCCCTTGATTTTCTTCTTCTTAGCCTGGTGTGGGGTGTTTAAATTGGGATTCTCACTGAGGTGAGGGTTTCAATTTAGATGTCACACATCAGGTTAAGTTTTAGAAAATCCGGGGACGTCACAGTTACGCTTATGAATAATCGCTCTAGTTTCACGGCGATATCTGAAGTTTTAATCAGTTGCTTGAAAATAACTGTTGTATGTCTATTTATTGCATGCAACTATAAAGTGACTATGATTGTCACTATAAATATGCATATATAACTGGCTAGATCCGGGTCCACCTCTATTGCTTTAAAAAGGCTAAAAAAAAGGGGGTAATCCTAGAGCAAGGTCTAGGTTACCGAGAGTTAGAAACTGTGCTACCTACGTGTAGTGCAATGAGACTCATTAGCCTGCCATGAGTTAAGGAGTGGGCTACTTACGAGTAGTGCCATGTGACTCAACTCTAGAAACTAGTTCACCTATAGGTGGGACCATGAGGGGTTTAATGGGGATCTACCATAAGGAAGCTAGTATCCGGGTCCACTACAGGAATAGCACAAAGGATAGGGTACTCATGAATCACAGATTCATATTTAAAACGTAATCTTGATTGTTAAATGATTAATTGAATGATTACATTGTTATCATAGTTGTACATTTATTGTTTCCCCCACATACTAGCTTCGGCTGACCGACGTTTTGTTGGTCGGCGTTTTAGGTACAAGCCAAAAGGACAAACACTAAATCGTCATATTGTGAAATACATGAAGTAAAATACAAGGAGGATTAGTTAGAGTAGAATCCTTAAGTGGATAGAAGTTTAGAGATCCAAGTTTTCAAAAAGGTATGCAAAAATTTATTTTCTTACAACTTTTCAGTATAGTTTGTTAAAATTTGATAATTATTCTTGGTTAATTGTCAAACCTTTGATCCGAAAGTTATGGGCACGGCTTCGACCTCTCGGTCTCCCTTATTTGGGGGTTATCGGGAGGTGGGGTCGTAACATTTGGTATCAGAGCATAGGTTCCTCACTTAACCATTAATAATTATTAAATTTTACAAACTCCATAGAACCCAAGGGAGTTATTAGAGGATTATCTGAAAGACGGAGGTGTCTAGAAAAGGATCACGACCGGGGGCTGGAAATATTTTCCTCCACACCGCTAGTTGGAATACGAGGACTCCCGGATCCGTGTGACTGCCTGGCCAAAGTCTTAGGGTATGAATCAAAATAAGATACCTTTAGGACTTCTCATCTTATTCATCCCTTCTCATCACAAAATTCTGATAAGGACCTAAAGGATTAGGGTTTTCTTTCTTCTCCTCACCCTCTTGAGGTATGGGTAAGGTTAATAAGGTGTAAGGAATCCTCCACCTAATTAATGAAAAGAATGTATATAAAATTTCATGGACATAAGCTTAATAGATTAAGTGCAAATTAAAGAATAGATGCATGGTTAGGTCGTATGACATAAGTTGCCATGTCCTCAGAAGAGACCTGAGGCTAGACCTTCTTGTCAGGAGGATAAGTTAGTCTTGGAGATAGAGATCTCCATTGCAAGTAGAGACCTAGCACATCCTCTGAGGATGATGCTAACCCTAACCCTAAGTGAAGGTTAGACAAAGATGAGTTAGACTAGGTATTTGAAAGGACATGCCTTTGGGATGCCATATGATCAATGGGTGACCTAGCACCTTTGGCAACCCAACCTTGGGAAGGGTCGTGCATGTTAGGGTTAAGGATAGCTCCTTAGATGATGATATTAGTGAAGGACCTTAGAAACCCTATGGGCTTATGCGTGTAGGGCATAGTATGCACCCAGGATACATTAGTAATGTGAGCCATAGGTTGAAGCTCTGGCTGGGAGAGTTTGATGGTTAGCTTATGTAATAAGCATAAGGGGTTATGGATAACCTTGAGCAAACATGAGTTGAACATAGACTTCACCCATGTAGATGATGCTTTTGAGGTTGATCCTTCTTGAAGAGAGGACCTCTAATGGTGAGGTTGGTTGTAGTGCTAGCTCTAGAGAGAGAGAGCAAGAAAACAAGCCAGAAGGTTGGAAACCTAGACTCTGAGATATAAGGAAAAATAGGGAGTTGAGGATGATGCGACCTAAGTGGATGGTAGTGGTCGCCAGATGCTTGATCCCTAGAGGTTGATTATGTCTTGGATACCATGAGAGGAACCAAACCCTAGAGAGAGGATGAATCTGTTAATACCTCTGTGCCTTTGGTATAGATGTTTCCCTCCTGAGATAGGAAGAAGAGTTCCTTAGATCTGGAAAGGTTTAGTAACAGATTGTGAGGCCTTGTACCTTGTTGTTTGTCCTTGAGGAGGATCCAACTCTAAGTGTTGCTCGAGTTCAAGGATTACAGGAAGTGCATGTCATGCCTTTTTCAAGCTTGATTCATGGTTAAGAGATAGAACATGCAGTTGGACACCTGAAAGTGAACCTAGGGTTCCTAGGCCTAAGAGGGGAAGTGGTATACCTAATGCTCATGACGAGAATTAACTTGCTATAGTTTCGAGCATGGTACTCCTCATGTATGGAGGAAAGGGGAAGTCCCTTAAGTTTAAGGTATGTTGGATGAACCCCTCACAATTAGGTTGATGATAAAGGAAGGTATGATCTTGATCCAACATTGAGGAAAGAGGACAAGTATGACCTAACATGGTTCAGTAAGTGATCTGTTTGTGCCTTAATAGCTTTCTATGGTTAAGTAGGCTCATGTGGATGTAAACCCTAAGGATGTTTGTGACCTGGTTGTCAAGAGTTGTAGTTTCCTCCCATCTTGGGAGAGGGACCCTTTGGTAGGGTGTATACTAGTTTTGTGGTTTTTGAGGAAACTCTCATAGGATCTTGAGAAGCTAAGTGAAAAGTACATGGTATGAGAATGAGCCTGTAGACCCATCGATAGACATCTCTATGTGCATGTGGATATGTTACCATGGAGGTAACTAGTATGGGGCTTGACCAAGGTAGGCGGGTTGCCATGATCCCTATGAAAGGATGAAAGTCAGCCCATGAATGTAGAGAGAGAGATGATGAAGGCTTGGGGTAAGGTTCTAAGTTTAACATGTACAATAAGAGAATCCTAAGTCTATCCTAGGGTCAGGTAGGGATAAGACCGATGAAAGTAGGAGTTGTCTAATTCCCTAGTTGCACATGACCATAGGGTCGGGAGGTAACAACTATCATTGTATGAGGGTCATGGGTTAGGAGATTAATCACCTTCATGAACTCATGGGACCCAAAGGGCAGATGAGTAGGGCACTCTTTGGATGCATGAGGGAAGAGGGATGACCCCAATAGTGTCGGCACCCTATAGACCTAGAGGAGGTGATTAAGGATTGTGTTTGGACCAAGTAGTTTCAAGAACAATTTTCCATGGAAATAACCGTGATATCGAGATGATTGTAATGAAGTGACATATGTGGCACATTTCAACTTAGATTTAAAGGTGTAATGGTAAGGTGGGATGTACCATCTCTACTCTTGGAATAGGAAGAAATCTATATTTGGATTGCATCCAAATGCTTATTTCCTCTTGTTATGGGAGTGAGAGATAGGACAGTACGCATGCCATACACCAAGGATAAAAGATGATGTGAGTTGGAACGTTGCTACGAGGTATGAGGATAAAGAGGATAACATACCCTGGTAGAGTGAACGATACACATATGGTTTACTAACACTAAGAGGAATGAAGTAGTCACCTTATGAGGATATTTTTTTTATCATGAGATAGGAGTCATACAAAGTTGAGGTTGATCACCAAGAAGATGAGCTCAAAGTGTTCTTAATGGAGATAGACATAGAGTTTGAGGTGAGACGATAAGTGAAATACATACAAGCTTATGTCTTCAATGTTACCTAATACATAAGAAGGTGAAGTAGTAACAGATGCCCTGGTTGAGATATATCTTCCTAGTTTGGCTAGAAGAGGTTATTACATTAACCCTAAGTTTGAAAAAGAATATATGTTTGGCTAACACTCTGATGTAACGAGATCAGTTAATGGTTGTTTGGTTAGACAGCCTAGTCCTAATATAATGAAAGGATGGTAATAGAACGTCAGATACACCTCTAAGGATAGGAAGGTGATGAAAACCTAATGAGAGTAGTTTAGGGTTTCTGAGGAATCGATCTTAAGGAATCATGACAATACAGGAGATCATGATTTAAGATTACCATATACCATGGTACTACCAAGATAATAAGTGACAGTAGTACTTTAAATGCCTAAGATAAAGTTGCATGTAGTATATGGCCATGCAAGTCGAGGGTGAAGGACGAACACCAGTAACCTAGTGTATTGATATAGAGGATAAAAGAGTCCCTGAGAGGGAATGGGAGTTCATCACTAGGGATGTTGTGGTAAGTCTCCCCTAGACCAAGGAAGGTCAAGATGCAATATGGGTCATGGTAGATCGCCTTACCTAGATGACAATGGAAAGGAAGAGTTCTGTCAAGGACAAATCTGGGTGAACTACCCATGCGAGAGGTGGTTCAACTACACCATAATGCGAGTGCAAAGGTTCATGAGTTTGACCTAAAGGTTCCCTTCTAAAAGATGGAAGTAGGTACATGAAGAACTCGATGTTAGTACAATTTATCACCCTTAACTAATGGTTAGTATGATCCAGACTAAAGGGTCTGATGAGAGCATGTGTTCTCGTTCAAGGTGATATCTAGAGACAGTTCTTGTCCTATGAAAGATGTGAAGATAACCACCATAGCCAATATCAGGATTTAAAGAAGCTCTGTAAGAGAGGTTGTATCGATCACCACTCTAGTAAGGTGATGTTGGTGAAAGGACCACGTGATGGTTAGAAAAGGGCCACAGTGTGTGTAGATGAAGTCACTTTGATCGTGCAATGGCTGAAAGGAGCCTAGAGACGAAGAGATTTTGTGGGCGGATGCAAAGTAGACTGGCATGCGGTTCACTGTGGGAAATATGCGACATGAAAATCCGACCCCTCTAAGTTATAGCTAAGAGAGCTGAGTCCCCGATGCATGGGTTCTTTTGATATGGTTTGGTGGAGAAGGTTAAGTTTGACCTTACCCCTTAGGATAAAGAAATGTGTGATGAGTTCCATGTGTCCAATTTAGAGTACTATGTGAGGTACCCGACCAGGTGCTGAACAATGAATCTAGTGAGGTCTAAGGGAGGCTGAAATGGCCTGAGTCCACATGTGCAGTTTATAGACGCTAAGGTGAAAGAACTCAGAGGAAAGAATATGTGATGATAGAGGTTCTTTGGAAGCGCCATGAGTACGGTAAAGACACATAGGGGCCAATGATAGACATGGAAAAGTCTTATCCTGAATTGTTTGTTTGCTTGATAGAATTTTGAGGACACAATTTCTTAAAGAGGGGAAGGATGTTACAACCCCAATTTTTTTGGGTTCATTTGGTGAGAAATGTAATTTCTCATATTAAAGATATTTGAACAAATAATGATATAATTTGTTTGGAATAAATGGATTTTGTTTACAATAACCTTGATGATTGTGTTGTGGGCTTTATTGGCTATTGGGCCCAATAACAAGGAAATGAAGTAAGGAAATTCAATTATTCAATTAGTAAATGAATAATTAAGTTTTGAGAAAAGAAAGAGAAATGGAAAATAATAATAAAATGAGAGGGCAATGTGATATGACTTATCGTCAAAGTCCCAGTGAGACATCAAATGTAATATCCTCAAATTTTGGTAAAATGGAACTATAAAATATGATGAAATTGATATTTTCTCAATAATTTTATTGGTGGAATAGTAATGTTAATTTCCTTTGTCACAAGTGCTTTGGAAGAAGACAAATAGATAAAAGGAATTCATGCATTAATAAATAGTAATGATATTGATAAACATTTTCCAAAGGAGAATACAGTTTATAATGTGTTAGATAGTTAAAAGAATACTTATCTTTCCATTATTGGAAACACAATGGTTGGGGCACCAAATAGTGTTACCTTGGGTTGCCTTTTTAGTATGTTGAAGGATAATTACAGGTTAAGATAATGAGAGGATTTCTAAGATAATCCAAGATAATAGGCTTAGATATTTAATTAAAGGATTATCCACTTGTTGCTTGGAAGACAAATAAAGGACTGATATATATAAGTCTCCTAAAAGGAATGGGAAACATAGTTTAGAGGGAAAGAGAAGTTTGGACCCCGATTATGAAGTATAGTTGGAAAAAGATTTAATGAGTTATCCTTGGAAACATATTACCATAAAATAGAAGGAAAAAGTATTCAGTCTAATACACACGGATGGATCGTGATATTTAGAGTAATTGAATTACTTTCCATATAATCATATTTCCTTCTATGGCGTTCCCAAGAAGGACTTGGCCAACACCCATGCCTTTGTTTCTTACCCTTAACCCTAAAGGTTAGGCATATAGCCTATATAAGAGAGATGATAAAGCACCACCCTTTTCCTGGAAAACCCCAGCTACCATCATGGGTGCTTGTAGTAGAAGCATGGGTCAGCGATCTCCTCCATGGTTTGGAGATGTGCGAGTTGTGCTATCTCTGCTTCCGACCTGCAAACAACCATGAAGCGACTCTCTTTCATGTTGGTAACCAAGGATAGCCAGGCCATGAAGGCGCTGGTCGACAAACCAACAGACGACGAACCTGGTGGTGAACCTGGAGACTAGCAGTATTAAGGCGACACCCTTTCACCATAGCAGCGTCGTGCTAAGTGAGGAGAGAAAGCTCCTTGCCGAGTATCCGAGTAAGGGGAAGGAACATGACAAATTCCTCAAGGTTTCTATTCTGCTGGCGCCAACACAGAGAGGTTTAGGTAAGGGCTCGACCCCCTCTCATGCATCTTTTTGGTCTTTTGCAACCTGCAAGACCTAGCTATCTAGGACCTCTGTTTCCCTCAACTGTTGGTCACCACCGACCTCGCCTAGGGCCTATTCGGGTTCAGCAGTTGTGGATAGAGGTGGTTAGACCACCTTCGGGGCTGTATAGCCCAGGGCCTAAGTGCCTGATGCGGCACCCGACTCATTCGAGCGGGAGTCAGGCTCCCAGCAGACCCGTCGGGGCTGCGTGCGACGCCCTTCCGTGAGGAAGGAGAAGGAGTCAAGCCTTTTAGATGGTTTATCCCCCGAGTGCACAATAGTCAAGTCTCCACGGGAGGGGCAGTATAGTCTTTCCATTATAAACTTAACCCAGTTTGCAAATTAAGTTAAAAAGGGGTATTATATGCTGATGTGGCGACTAATGATTGGTCAGAATTGAATAACCTTGAAGTAGTTATAGGAATTTATTGGTAACTCTGATGGGGACATATAATATATGAAAGTTTCTTAGAAAAACGAGAGGAATCTAAATAAATTATTATAAGAACCTAATTACGCTTCTTGTTCTAAAAGTATAGGCAATACATGTTCTAATGGGTTTAATGTAAAAGAAAACCTAGATTTGTCTGAATATGATGCTTAATTGAATAGATTCGTTCATGTTAGGCTAACACCTGATCTTGCCATGTATAATGAGTAAACCCCTGATAATGTTAAATAATGGACAATTCCATATTAGTGATTTTATATATGTTGCTTTAGGGTTTTGATACTAATGGGAACATCTTGAAATAATCTTAATGTTGATAATGTGAATTAAATGTAATGAGTCGTCTAATTTGCTTAAGATGATAATTAGGGTTTAACCTAATATGCATAAGTGAGATTGTAATATTAGAAACTGTGATATGATGGAATTAAGGTTTGTAACCCTAATGTCTAGTCCAAACACGAGATAACTCTAAACCCTAGTTTAGGAGCAAATCTAGATCTGAGTAATGTAATGTGAATACATGGTGACACATATGTAGTATGAATATTTCAGATTGAATGCTTGTTGCTTGGATGTTTGGATATATTCTTAAAGTACATATGATGTTCTGCCACAGTTCTACAATGGCATAAGGTATGTGGTTGCTCTTATGAATAATCACTCTAGTTTCATGGTGATTTCTAAAGTTTTAATCGGTTGCTTGAAAATAACTGTTGGATGTCTATTTATTTCATGCAACTATAAAGTGACTTTGATTATCACTATAAATATGCGTATATAACTGGATAGATCTAGGTCCACCTCTATTGCTTTGAAAAGGCTAAACAAAAGGCGGTAATCCTAGAGAAAGGTCTAGGTTACAGAGAGTTAGAAACTGGGCTACCTACGTGTAGTGCCATGAGACTCATTAGCCTGCCATGAGTTAAGGAGTGGGCTACTTACGAGTAGTGCCATGTGACTCAACCCTAGAAACTGGTTCACCTATAGGTGGGATCATGAGGGGTTTAATGGGGATCTACCATAAGGAAGGTAGTACCTAGGTCCACTGTAGGTATAACACAAAGGATAGGGTACTCATGGATCGCAGAGTCATATTTAAAACGTAATCTTGATTGTTAAATGATTAATTGAATGATTACATTGTTATCATAGTTGTACGTTTATTGTTTCCCCCACATACCAGCTTCGGCTGACTGGCTTTTTGTTTTTCGGCTTTTTAGGTACAAGCCAAAAGGACAAACAATAAATCGTCATATTGTGAAATACATGAAGTATAATACAAGGAGGATTAGTTAGAGTAGAATCCTTAAGTGGATAGAAGTTTAGAGATCCAAATTTTCAAAAAGGTATGGAAAAATTTATTTTCTTACAGCTTTTCAGTATAGTCTGTTAAAATATGATAATTATTTTTGGTTAATTGTCGAACCTTTGATCCGGAAGTTATGGGTGCGGCTTGGACCTCTCGGTCTCCCTTATTTGGGGGTTATCGGGAGGTGGGGTCGTAACAGTTACAGGTTTGCTACATGCGAAGGAAAATTGTCCTTACAGTTGTCTATCCTATTACCTAAGACTAAGGATGGTGTCAGGTTGATGTCTTGAAAGTTGAGTGAAGCTATGAAGTCAATAGGACTAACTTGATATGCCTTAACCCTAGCAACCTAACACCAATGTGAAGGGAGATACAGTTCTTTGAGTCTAAGACCAACACACCATGTGACGGTGTGGGCAACACACTCCTTGAAGTCATGGTCGACACACCAAGTAATGGTGAGGTCCGTACCTTGATAGGTGGAAGTGTATAAGGGTGTCAATGATGGCTAACCCAATACTATCAAAACCCTAGAACTCAATATGTATAAAAAACTTGTAGGTTGATATCACTTGGTGATAGATAGGGAGACACAATAGATGGTGCTATGACCTATGCAATAGATGATAGTGAGGATGATACCCTAGAGTATTCTATGGACGATACACTAGATGACAATATGGTCAATACACTAGAGTATATTATGGACGACACACAAAGTGATAGGGTGGCCGATACCATAAAGTGAGGTCAAGATGTTATTCTTAAGTGAGGTGATAATATTTTCCTAAACTATGAAGAAGGTGATGCAACAAAGTATGGTGAAGGTGATACACCAAGATATGATTCATGACCGATATCACTTGAAGCACCTCAAGGATGATATCACCTTAAGCACCTCAGAATCGATATCACTTTTATGTGCCATGGGTGACGCAATTGATAGTGTCATGGGCGACACAAACTGATAATGGTATCTAGGACAACACAAGTGAGAGTGTCTAGGCCGACACAAGTGAATGTGTCTAGGCCGACACAAGGGTTAGTGTGTAGGAAGATACACCTTGATGAGTGTAGGTTGACAAATGATGAATATAACCGATTGACACACTATGAAGTAATGAGATGGAAACATTTTGATAAGTGTAGGTTGATAAACCCTAAAGAGGGTCAAGCCAATGTAATAGGTATGTTGAAATCAATATTCTATTAAGGATGAGATAGAAACTTATAATACTCATATGATAAAGGTAATACTTCATGTTAATAATCAAAAGATGATAATTGATGAGATTAGTTAAGTATGCTTGAATACTTATGGAAATAAAATCAGCTATTATGTTGTGAATTAGGGTTTGGTTCTTAAATATGAACTTAAAAACCCTAATAGGTTACAAGGCGAAACCCTAACCCTGACTATGAGAGGGTTGCAATTTGAATGATTCTATTTATGGCATGGTGATGATAATTACTTGATATTACTTTTACCATGAAATCCTAATCGTGCATATAATATGAGATGATGAGCATAGCCAGGTATGATCTATGCCGATTTAGCATGATATAGATTACATAGGCCTTATGAGCCATGTGAAATACTTGTACAACAATATATATATATATATATATATATATATATATATATATATATATATAGGTCTGATGACCTAGACATGATTGTTCCCTTGTAAGAGGTGACATTATTCAATGATGAAATGAGGGTTTGATACCCAAAACATGTCATCATGATAATGAAAATGTTGAAGGGATGAGAGTCTCAATAATATGTTTAAGGGATTGAGATCCCAGGTAAATGTGATAAATCATCAAGATATGTGCCAAATTCCATACGAATCCTTGAAGGATGTATTATGCTCTTCTTTGTAGCATTTATATATAATTCATGCTTGTAACTTGATTGATGCTAAAAGATGTTGTACTACACTTAACTTATCAAGTGAAATTAAAAATGTAGTTTTCCCTGGCCGTAGATCCATTTTGTATCAGAACTTGCTGGATGGTGGAACGAGTTTTACTTAAACTGCTTATTTTTTAATATGCGAGGTCCAATATGAGTATTTCCTTGATTCTTTAAAACCTTGGAATTGGCTTTAGGCAATACCCTAATAAGAGTGTGGTTGTAGGATGTGACTCAATATACAATCAGGATTGGTTGTGGGGCCTTACCCTGAAGAAAGTGCAGATGTAGGACATGGCTCCAATTACAACCAGGATTAGCTGTGGGACATACCTTAATAAGAGTATCATGATTGACTATGGGTTATACCTTGATAAGGGAAAAACTACAGGTTGTATCACTCTAGCGATGATCCTATATACCCATGCTAGTTAAATTGCAGTTTGACACATAATGTCACTACCAATAATCTCATACTGACTAAGAAAGGAGAGGTCGTGGAGTCTGTCTCTTCCATGGACCTTGTATGGCACTGATGCTACCTAATTTAGGTTGGTTGGAGCATGAGCGGTATACCCCATCTCCTCAGGGAATAAGATTTATTGTTGAAAGATGTAATCAAGTGTGTAGCGTATTTTTCTTAAGGATCAAATAAAAAAATATTGAACGAGGCTGCAATTGCTTCTGTATGTCATAGTTGATAATGTTATACATGTTCTTCATATTCCTTCTAAAAATGATTAGATGATCAATTGCTCAGTCATATATATCGAAACTACTTAAATAATGAGATTGCTCTACTTTACATATAACAAGTCGTTATACCTATTTAATTAAATAAAGGTTTCTTTTTCTCTCTCTCATGAATATTTATCTATGATAATAATATTTTTGGTAGAGAGATCTATATCCCACTGAGATATGGATCTCACCCTATGGATTTCCACACTTTTTAGGTGGACGTGCACGAGGAGGTAGAGATCATGTAACAACAGCAAGGACAACAGAAATAGCTCACGTTGAGTGTTTTGTTATGTGTCTTATAGAAATTGAGTCATATGTGTCGTCCCTATACTCTCAGGTCCTTTGGCAGATAGTGCGTAAACAATTTTATAATGGATATGAGATTTTGGCTGGAATGCCTCGATGTATAATGTTGCTTTTATATAAGTTTTGGTAAAGCAATTGATATCTCATATCCTTGCAATGTGATGGAATGATGTATGTATCAAGAGAACCATGATGTATATATGTCTTTGGTTCTTTTTGTAAAGAGTTTCCTGGCAGTGGATCTCTTGGTAAAAAGGTTTTAATTTTTTGTGATTTTTTGGTAATTCATTGCTAATGGTTATTTTCACGTAGTTTTATGCAACGTCGTTGTCAGTTTGATAGAGGTCGTCACATTATCCTTCTGGGTCTCACTCTCTCCCGAGTTAACCCTATAACCAATCCTAGATCTAGAGATTCCCTCTTTGTAGATGAGGTTAAGGTTCCTACAGATTCACATCTTTTTCTCACCTGGATTACCTTATATAATGAAGCATGCTATCAAATCTTATGTCCAACTTAGGTTATCATAAACCATATTATCTCATTACGTAACACGAAGCTCCTCATTCTTTTCCTCCAGTAAGCTTGTATCATAGTCCAATAGGCATCACCACTCTAGCTTAGAACTAATATTGTTTCCAGTCTTGATGTTGCTCACTTCCATGTAGATACATGCCTATCTCCTACTTGTATCTGAATGGGAACACAGTCATTAGGGTTCCTACCTAGAGGAGTTTAAACTTTTTTTGGGTCACCACTAACCTTCCAATTTAGGGTGTTATCTCTCTTAGAACTTTTCTCCTTTTTAGGGATGTCTCACCCTAGGTCGGGTCACCAAAACCAAAAGTTGCACTAGGGGTCATGCTACCACTTATTTTCTATGTTTCACATGCACACTCAAGTACTTTAAATATATCATGCATGCCTAACCTATGTACTTGCATGCATGGACAGACTAAGGCATCCAACTTATTGGGTTCTCTCTTTCTCTATCCACTACTTACTATTTATTAGGGAGGTACTATTATTTTCCTTCTACCTTGCTCATATTCGAGGATTAGTGTAACACCCCTGACCTGGGTTATGAGCTAACCCTAGGTGTTTTGCCTAATTATGAAATTAGATGTTTGTAATTATCCTTTAGTATGCAACTAAAGCTTCTAAAGAACATATGTTTCCATTTCTGTCCCCTATGAACAATGTTGTAGTATTGTTTTGCATACAGGGACCTATGTGCAATTTACCCAATCTGAGGGGTTAACTTGAAAATTACATATGTTTTATGTTCTTTTGATGTTGAGGCAACCTAAGGATGAATATGATGAAGTATAATGGATTTCCCAAGCTTGGGTATCAAGATGCAGCTTATGGAATGATCCTTATGCTTAAAAACCCTAATTTGGAGTAAAATGCAGTTTACCCAAATTATGGGGTGCAACTTGTAAAATACACTTTCTATAATATCTTTTATGACCTTTGACATCATTTAAAGTTATTATAATGAAGGAGGCACTTCTTTTGAATAATCATATAATAAGGAGTACCTTTGTAATTAAATCACCAAGTTGTAAGTAAGGAGACCCTTATGTATATGTGCACCTTAGTGATAAGTTGACCTTCCTTGCCTTTAATTATTGGTTTTAAAAGGAGTTTTACCTTATAAATGAGGAGGAGGGACGTGCCTAAAAGAAAGGAGGGACCTAGTAGAGAAAAGGAGAAACTAGTTGTCCTTATGTTGGAAATGACCCCAAGATATATACATACACCCTTCCTTTGTTTGCAAAGGAACGTTTCCTTCACTTCCTTTCTTATTCCCTTGCTTGGACCGACTTAGAACAGATCTCTGGAAAAGGAAGATGACCAAGGAGAAGCTAGGTAAGCTTGGACCATCTTCTAGCTCGAATTCATGGAGGAATTCTTCTTAAAAGGTTGGTTCTATGGTTAACTCACTTAGGTTTCTTGTTCTAGCCGATCTTCCCCATCTCCTCCTTTAAGAAACAATCTTGGATTACCTATGGAGCTCAATACGCCATTAAAGGCTTGAAGCTTGGAAGCTTGGAGCTCTAGGAACCACGTTTGAGGCGGGTTTTATAATTCTAAACTCCTAGCTTTATTATGCATATCCTTGTTCTTGCCTTTTAAGCTTAGTTCTTCTTCCCCATCATTCTTTGCACTCTTGCAAGCTTTTTCGTGAAGAACAGACCTTGGTTCAAGGTTGAAGACGGAGGGCATTAATACCTATGTTGGTCATTATCCAACTTTATCAAACGAT
Organism: Alisma plantago-aquatica; assembly: GCA_963693085.1. NCBI lineage: Eukaryota > Viridiplantae > Streptophyta > Magnoliopsida > Alismatales > Alismataceae > Alisma > Alisma plantago-aquatica. Next base: position 253,251,210 of record OY856411.1, read on the forward strand.
CTTATGATTCCCCCCCCCTTTCTTGACCAACCGTTTGAAGGGCAAACGGGTTTGATAGGTCGGTTTGGCCAAACGGGTTCCAACCCGTTTGAGGGCATTGACCAAGAATTGACCATTTGGGATTCCTGTTCACAATTATGTAGACTAATGACCCAACTAATTTGAGGGGTTAATTCAAAAGGAATCGTAGGTTGAAGGCCAATCAATTAGGCAATCGAATTAAATTAAGTGCTGATTTTCCAAACTAATCAAATTGAACCTTTTGGGAAAACGGGTTCCAACCCGTTTGAATGAGTTGACCAAGCGTTGACCGTTTGGGATTCCTGTTCATAATATATTGAATTTCATTTCTACAAAGAATCATAATCTAATTCATAACCAATTAAGAGTTGAATGCAGTTCAACACCCTAACCCTAATCGGATTAAAATTGCTGATTTTCAATATAGATCTTGTTGAGTGTTGGGTTGAAGGACCCAAACGGGTTCAAAACCGTTTGGGGGTTCATCCAAACGATCTCACACTCGTTTAGTGACACCCCAAGACCGTTTGGAGGTCCAGGGTTAAAGAAATTTGATGGTTTGAGGGTCCAATCACAAGATGTTGATAAATTGATGAAAATTGATGAGTAGCCGATTGGAAACCTTAATTGAGTTAGACTTAACCCTAATTGGCTTTCAATTGAAGGTCAAATTGGTGTCCAATTGATTGAGGCTCATCCTATTTGACTCAATTTGTAAGTGGTTAACATGGCTTGGGCCAATTGAAGGCTTCAACATAGGAAATCCTATTTAATCATAACCTTTGTATCACCTTTCATATCCATGCGGTTTGGACCCAAACGAGTCCACACTCGTTTAGACCCAAACGAGTCCACACTCATTTAGATCCAAACGAGTTCAACCCGTTTCAATCCAAACGAGTTCAACCCATTTCAATCCAAACGAGTTCACACTCGTTTCATCTTAAATGGGTTCACACCCATTTCATCTTAAATGGGTTCACACCCGTTTCATCTTAAATGGGTTCACACCCGTTTCAACTCAGTGAGTCCACACTTGTTTGAGGGTTCAAATGGGTTGAAGGTTGAAGGTTAAACCCTAACCTAATTGGAGATTTTCATGGTTGTTTATACTTAACCACTTAAAGGTATAATTGGTGCAATGATGATCTAATCTAAACCATAAGGGTAACTTAAAATACTAAGGGACTAAGTGACTAATGAATCGACCCATGATGATGATCAATGGGTAATTTTTACCATATGCCCCTGAGAGGTTCAATATAGTGATACCTTGTTCTAATCAAACCCTAATCACTTGATAGTGGTGATTTGGTTTATGAAGATCAAAGGGGACTTAACCCAACCTAATATAGAGTGGTGTAATCACCATCTACTAGTGAGAGGAGAGAGAAAGTACCATTTTTTGGTGGAAATTCAAGTAAAATACCTTCAATATACATGAATGTGCATGAATAGGGTATGATCCACTATGTGAAATCATGGAAACCCTAATTATGATAATTGATGAATCTTAATCTTATCTGAGGTCTTTAATGATGATGTTTCTCGTACATGGTGATGTTATGAGATTTATTCACCATGAGGTGAATAGTAAACCCTAATTCTAGGGTGATGACATATATTGTGAATAGTAAACCCTAATTGATGAAAATCAGGGAAACCTAGCTCTCGTATGAGTAGGGAGATACAACTTCTTTAAATGAGTGATTTACTGTTATCAGTTGAATTGACCGTGCAGGTTCCTATATGAGGATGATCATATCCAGGTATGGATAATGATGCTATATTCATTAAAAGCATGTTGTTAGCTTTATGAATATTGATATATCCTGGTGCCTTGTTAGTGGCATCTTATGAGATTGATAGGTTGTGAGAGCCATGAGTACCATCAAGGTCATGCTTAACATATGACTTGTGATGAGAGAATTGAGAAATGGTAATTGATGTAAGTTAGACTTGTTACATTTAGTATCCTTCTTTCTTAGCTGCTATGCTAATGTTTAATATTCAAGAACATGTATGTTATCTGATAAGTGATAACTTATGAGTTTGATAGGTTGAATGAGTCATGAGTAATATGCACTGATGATCATCAAAGGTCATATTATTTAGATGACCAGATAAAATAATATTTTATTGGTAATAAATGTTATAATTAGTCCAGGGATTTGGACTCTCACTTTCCGGATTCTTAGTGATAAGATGTTTAGGGATTGATATCCCTATGTTAAATTATGAAATGTGATCCTAATATAGAGTGTTACTATGTGAAATTCTATTACAAGATAATCCTATGAAAGGCTTAACTGTAGACTTATGGGTGATGAATGTAAATAACCCTTGTGTCACTTGAGTATGGTTAAGTATGATTTCATGTGTACTAATCATACAGTTATGTTGTGGATTTGGAATCCTAACACCTTGTAGGAAAGGGTATGGCTACAGGCCATGATATCCCTTATTATAATGCCAGGTGATGGATATATGATCTAAGCCTGAAGAGAGCTAGTGTGGTGATGATGGATTTATAATAAATAGATGTTATACATGTCCTTTTATTTCTAAAAGAAAAGAGATATGTGGGTTGTCTTAGAGATGCTTTGCTTCTAGTAGGAGGAATAGATTACAATCTGTGAAACATTGTTCTAACTACTCCTAAAGTATATATGACTTCTTTATGTACTGTTATTCTCTTATTCTATAATAATCATGTTTCTGGCGAAGAGTTATAACTCCCACTATGACAATTATTTAAAATTGTCTCACCTCATAGATTTCAACTTTTTAGGTGGTCACCAAGGACGAAGGGACCAATCTCCAGGTGACCAGTATCAGCAGCAGTACCCGGAGCAGCAGTAAATCTCAGGTGGAGATTCAGACTGCTGAGTTATATAGATAGATAGTCAGTCCTATGCGTCCTCTGTACTCTCAGTTCCTTGGAGTCATGGTCTGAGTTTTGATTCGTCTCTTGAGATGTTGTAGCATGTTGTGTATAATTACTCAAGAAGTAATTAACAGAGATGTAAATAGTTTATTTTTAATCTATGAAAGGAGTTTTTTTATGGTTTCAATGTCTTATCTCAAAAAGTTTTAATTTCCGTTGATTTTTGGTATTCCGCTGCTAAACGAATCGCTTCCGCTATGTTTACTTTGAAGTTCATGTGTTCATCTCGGACTTTGGAGATCAGAGCCCACAATTAGTGGTATCAGAGCCCTAGTTTCTCTGAGTCTACAGAGACATAGGACTTAGGATGTCGAGTCTATCCTTAGTGTTCCTTCCTTATCTAATAGAACCTTCTGCTCCTCAGGAGAAGAAGATATATAAGGATGTCTGAGCCACATGAAGAGTATGTGGCAGAAAGTAGCGTTGCTGCACCACAGGGAGGTGCAAGGCACCCAGAAATGGAGCAACCCTTACCTGAGCAACCCAGGGAGCCACCCCAGTTTGACCCAGTTGAGATAGAAAACCCAGCTGTCCATGCCTTATTTGATAAGTTTCTGACAACCATAACACACATAGAAGATAGGGTGCCACCATCTGCATCTAGGGTACCAGCCCATCAGGAAGGTTATGGAGCTGGCAAGACTTTCGAGAGACTTCGTCGGGTGGGAGCCATAGACTATGCTGGTACATCTGACCCAGCAGATGCTGATCTATGGTTGACAGAGCTGGAAAAGGCTTTCAGGATCCTTGATATTCCTGAAGCTGAAAAGGTAAAACATGCGGTATACCTCCTAAAAGGGAGTGCTGGTAATTTGTGGATGATAGAGGAGGATAAGAGACCAGGCGAAGAAATAGGATGGGAGGTTTTCTGAGGAGAATTCGTCAATAGATACTTCCCTAGGACGTATCTAGGTGAGAAGATCTCTCAATTTGAGAAGATCACACAAGGACACATGAACGTTAGCGAGTATGAAGCTAAGTTCATGGAGTTACTACGGTTTTGTCCACAAATGGCAGTTACTGATGAAGAAAGAGTTCGACGTTTTGAAAAGGGCTTGAACTCTGAACTAGCCACTCCTGTGTCTGCCCTAGAGAATAGAGAAAGGTTTGCCACCTTTGTGGAGTCAGTAAGAAGGATAGAGAGGTCATAAACCATGAAACAACAGACAAGTAGTAAGAAGATGTACACCCAGCCTCAAGAACAAGGGCCTCAAAGTTTTAAGAAACCAAGATTTTCTACACCATCAGCTTTGTCAGGATTTCCTACCCAGACACAATGGGTGTCAAGTGGAAGTAGGGATCATAGTAGTATTCCAAGAGGACCCTCCGACATAGCATCAGTATCGGTAACTGGATCGTATAGACACTTTGCACCTAGGATTTGTTACCTATGTAGACAGCCGGGACACCTGGCAAGGGATTGTCCAGACAGGAATACAATAATGACTCAGACCCAAGGACAGAGTCTGCAAGGCTCACAAGGGAGGCTCTATAATAATAGAGGATGTGGACAAACGTCCCATACAGGTCAGATGAAATAAGTTTTGTTTTAATATTACATATCAGGATTCTATGTGTAAAAGATATGTAATTTTGCTGCTTTTGAATTCCTTGTCTAAGTCCCTGAAGAACACAAGGGAGATAAGAACTTGTATCTTACTCAGTATTCTTTAAAACAATTTATAATATCCCTTAAACTATGTATGAAAAGGATGAAATATAGATGTGATACCTGAAGAATAATATAGTATGGTAAATTCTGTGTGTATAATGATATGAAGAACGAGGAATATGATGATAAGAAAAATACATACTACCTAATCTCAATGCTCATATACCATGGCCAGGTATATGGTTATTGTAGATAAGGCAAGTATGAAAATCCTAAATTGTTATCTTTTGATTACTCTGATCAGGTAATTATTCTAAAACAATCTAGAGAGTATAGGAAAAATTAAATGAGAAAAGCTGAGTGAATCATTTAAGTGAATATACTTGGTGAACATACTTAGTGAATATACTCAGTGAACATACTCATGAATACTTAGTGAATATACTCAGTGAACATACTCAGTGAATACTTAGTGAATATACTCAGTGAACATACTCAGTGAATACTTAGTGAATATACTCAGTGAACATACTCAGTGAATACTTAGTGAATATACTCAGTGAACATACTCAGTGAATACTTAGTGAATATACTCAGTGAACATACTCAGTGAATACTTAGTGAATATACTCAATGAACATACTCAGTGAATACTTAGTGAATATACTCAGTGAACATACTCAGTGAATACTTTGTGAATATAGTCAGTGAACATACTCAGTGAATACTTAGTGAATATACTCAGTGAACATACTCAGTGAATACTTAGTGAATATACTCAGTGAACATACTCAGTGAATACTTAGTGAATATACTCAGTGAACATACTCAGTGAATACTTAGTGAATATACTTAGTGAACATACTCAGTGAATGCTTAGTGAATATACTCAGTGAACATACTCCGTGAATACTTAGTGAATATACTCAGTGAACATACTCAGTGAATACTTAGTGAATATACTCAGTGAACATACTCAGTGAATACTTAGTGAATATACTTAGTGAACATACTTAGTGAATATTTTCAGTGAATACTTAGTGAATATACTTAGTGAACATACTCAGTGAATACTTAGTGAATATACTTAGTGAACAAACTTAGTGAATATACTCGGTGAATTTCCTCAGTAACTACTTAGTAGGCATACTCAATGAACTCCTTCAGTGAAGCCTTTGAGACAATATACTGAGTAAAATATCTGTGTTAAGGTATGTATGTTCCTCTGATGGTAAGCATTCTTGAGTAGTTTTGGAAGAATGTTCTTTTATGCTTTTTCCTTTAGAAAAGTATGGACATCTTATGTTAGGGGTTTATGCTTTACACAAGCATAAACAGTGATAAGAAGTAATTAACAAAAGGGACTTTGTACGAATTACAAACCCATAATATCATCATTATGATCTATCTGTTCTTCCTTTCCCTGGGATTTCGGGGACGAAATCCTTGTTAGGGGTTTATAATTTGTAACACCCCTGACCTGGGTTATGAGCTAACCCTAGGTTTTTTGCCTAATTATGAAATTATATGTTTGTAATTATCCTTTAGTATGTAATTAAAGCTTCTAAAGAACATATGTTTCCATTTCTGTCCCCTATGAACAATGTTGTAGTATTGTTTTGCATACAGGGACCTATGTGCAATTTACCCAATCTGAGGGGTTAACTTGCAAATTACATATGTTTATGTTCTTTTAATGTTGAGGCAACCTAAGGATGAATATGATGAAGTATAATGGATTTCCCAAGCTTGGGTATCAAGATGCAGCTTATGGAATGATCCTTATGCTTAAAAATCCTAATTTGGAGTAAAATGCAGTTTACCCAAATTATGGGGTGCAACTTGTAAAATACACTTTCTATAATATCTTTTATGACCTTTGACATCATTTAAAGTTATTATAATGAAGGAGGCACTTCTTTTGAATAATCATATAATAAGGAGTACCTTTGTAATTAAATCACCAAGTTGTAAGTAAGGAGACCCTTATGTATATGTGCACCTTAGTGATAAGTTGACCTTCCTTGCCTTTAATTCTTGGTCTTAAAAGGAGTTTTACCTTATAAATAAGGATGAGGGACGTGCCTAAAAGAAAGGAGGGACCTAGTAGAGAAAAGGAGAAACTAGTTGTCCTTATGTTGGAAATGACGCCAAGATATTTACATACACCCTTCCTTTGTTTGCAAAGGAACATTTCCTTCACTTCCTTTCTTATTCCCTTGCTTGGACCAACTTAGTACAGAGCTCTGGAGAAGGAAGATGACCAAGGAGAATCTAGGTAAGCTTGGACCATCTTCTAGCTCGAATTCATGGAGGAATTCTTCTTAAAAGGTTGGTTCTATGGTTAACTCACTTAGGTTTCTTGTTCTAGCCGATCTTCCCCATCTCTTCCTTGAAGAAACAATCTTGGATGACCTATGGAGCTCAAGACGCCATTAAAGGCTTGAAGCTTGGAAGCTTGGAGCTCCAGGAACCACGTTTGAGGTGGGTTTTATAATTCTAAACTCCTAGCTTTATTATGCATATCCTTGTTCTTGCCTTTTAAGCTTAGTTCTTCTTCCCCATCATTCTTTGCACTCTTGCAAGCTTTTTAGTGAAGAACAGACCTTGGTTCAAGGTTGAAAATGGAGGGCGTTAATACCTATGTTGGTCCTTATCCAACTTTATCAAACGATCTTATGATTCCCTCCCCCCTTCTTGACCAACCGTTTGAAGGGCAAACGGGTTCGATAGGTCGGTTTGGCCAAACGGGTTCCAACCCATTTGAGGGCGTTGACCAAGCGTTGACCATTTGGGATTCCTGTTCACAATTATGTAGACTAATGGCCCACCTAATTTCAGGGGTTAATTCAACAGGAATCGTAGGTTGAAGGCCAATCAATTAGGCAATCAAATTAAATTAAGTGCTGATTTTCCAAACTAATCAAATTGAACCTTTTGGGCAAACGGGTTCCAACCCATTTGAATGAGTTGAACAAGCATTGAACGTTTGGGATTCCTATTCATAATATATTGAATTTCATTTCTACAAAGAATCATAATCTAATTCATAACCAATTAAGAGTTGAAGGCAGTTCAACACCCTAACCCTAATCGGGTTAAAATTGCTGATTTTCAATATAGATCTTGTTGAGTGTTGGGTTGAAGGACCCAAACGGGTTCAAAACCGTTTGGGGGTTCATCCAAACGATCTCACACTCGTTTAGTGACACCCCAAGACCGTTTGGAGGTCTAGGGTTAAAGAAATTTGATGGTTTGAGGGTCCAATCACAAGATGTTGATAAATTGATGAGTAGCCGATTGGAAACCTTAATTGTGTTAGACTTAACCCTAATTGGCTTTCAATTGAAGGTCAAATTGGTGTCCAATTGATTGAGGCTCATCCTATTTGACTCAATTTGTAAGTGGTTAACATGGCTTGGGCCAATTGAAGGCTTCAACATAGGAAATCATATTTAATCATAACCTTTGTATCACCTTTCATATCCATGCGGTTTGGACACAAACGAGTCCACACTCGTTTAGACCCAAACGAGTCCACACTCGTTTAGATCCAAACGAGTTCAACCTGTTTCAATCCAAATGAGTTCAACCCATTTCAATCCAAACGAGTTCACACTCGTTTCATCTTAAATGGGTTCACACCCGTTTCATCTTAAATGGGTTCACACCCGTTTCATCTTAAATGGGTTCACACCCGTTTCAACTCAGTGAGTCCACACTCATTTGAGGGTTCAAATGGGTTGAATGTTGAAGGTTAAACCCTAACCTAATTGGAGATTTTCATGGTTGTTTATACTTAACCACTTAACGGTATTGGTTCAATGATGATCTAATCTAAACCATAAGGGTAACTTAAAATACTAAGGGACTAAGTGACTAATGAATCGACCCATGATGATGATCAATGGGTAATTTTTACCATATGCCCATGAGAGGTTCAATTCAGTGATACCTTGTTCTAATCAAACCCTAATCACTTTATAGTGGTGATTTGGTTTATGAAGATCAAAGGGGACTTAACCCAACCTAATATAGAGTGGTGTAATCACCATCTACTAGTGAGAGGAGAGAGAAAGTACCATTTTATGGTGGAAATTCAAGCAAAATACCTTCAATATACATGAATGTTCATGAATAGGGTATGATCCACTATGTGAAATCATGGAAACCCTAATTAAGATAATCGATGAATCTTAATCTTATCTGAGGTCTTTAATGATGATGTTTCTCGTACATGGTGATGTTATGAGATCTATTCACCATGAGGTGAATAGTAAACCCTAATTCTAGGGTGATGACATGTATTGTGAATAGTAAACCCTAATTGATGAAAATTAGGGAAACCTAGCTCTCGTATGAGTAGGGAGATACAACTTCTTTAAATGAGTGATTTACTGTTATCAGTTGAATTGACCGTGCAGATTCCTATATGAGGATGATCATATCCAGGTATGGATAATGATGCTATATTCATTAAAAGCATGTTGTTAGCTTTATGAATATTGATATATCCTGGTGCCTTGTTAGTGGCATCTTATGAGATTGATAGGCTGTGAGAGCCATGAGTACCATCAAGGTCATGCTTAACAGATGACTTGTGATGAGAGAATTGAGAAATGGTAATTGATGTAAGTTAGACTTGTTACATTTAGTATCCTTCTTTCTTAGCCGCTATGCTAATGTTTAATATTCAAGAACATGTATGTTATCTGATAAGTGATAACTTATGAGTTTGATAGGTTGAATGAGTCATGAGTAATATGCACTGATGATCATCAAAGGTCATATTATTTAGATGACCAGATAAAATAATATGTTATTGGTAATAAATGTTATAATTAGTCCAGGGGTTTGGACTCTCACTTTCCAGACTCTTAGTGATAAGATGTTTAGGGATTGATATCCCTATGTTAAATTATGAAATGTGATCCTAATATAGAGTGTTACTATGTGAAATTCTATTACAAGATAATCCTATGAAAGGCTTAACTGTAGACTTATGGGTGATGAATGTAAATAACCCTTGTGTCACTTGAGTATGGTTAAGTATGATTTCATGTGTACTAATCATACAGTTATGTTGTGGATTTGGAATCCTAACACCTTGTAGGAAAGGGTATGGCTACAGGCCATGATATCCCTTATTATAATGCCAGGTGATGGATATATGATCTAAGCCTGAAGAGAGCCAGTGTGGTGATGATGGATTTATAATAAATAGATGTTATACATGTCCTTTTATTTCTAAAAGAAAAGAGATATGTGGGTTGTCTTAGAGATGCTTTGCTTCTAGTAGGAGGAATAGATTACAATCTGTGAAACATTGTTCTAACTACTCCTAAAATATATATGACTTCTTTATGTACTGTTATTCTCTTATTCTGTAATAATCATGTTTCTGGCGAAGAGTTATAATTCCCGCTGGGACAATTATTTAAAATGGTCTCACCTCGTAGATTTCAACTTTTTAGGTGGTCGCCCAGGACGAAGGGACCAATCTCCAGGTGACCAGTATCAGCAGCAGCAGTACCCAGAGCAGCAGTAAATCTCAGGTGGAGATTCAGACTGCTGAGTTATATAGATAGATAGTCAGTCCTATGCGTCCTCTGTACTCTCAGGTCCTTGGAGTCATGGTCTGAGTTTTGATTCGTCTCTTGAGATTTTGTAGCATGCTATGTATAATTACTCAAGAAGTAATTAACAGAGATGTAAACAGTTTATTTTGAATCTATGAAAGGAGTTTTTTTATGGTTTCAATGTCTTATCTCAAAAAGTGTTAATTTTCACTGATTTTTGGTATTCCGCTGCTAAACGAATCGCTTCCGCTATGTTTACTTCGAAGTTCATGTGTTCATCTCGGACTTTGGAGATCAGATCCCACAATTAGGGTTCTGGATTGAGGTTAGGGTCTCCAACCTGTACCTTAGGGTTTTGCATTTCTCTTGTCCTACTAAGGTTGTTTCCTAAACTGACCCTAGTTCCATCTTGGGTTTACTTTAATAGGGGAGAACCCATCAAACATTTTCTCTTTTTCATTATGTCTACTTTATTATTTGTGGAGGATGCCTTAATCTGTAACACTCTTATTCCCTAAACTCATGAGGAGGAGAGAGAGAGAGAAAAACTTAAGCACTTAAAGTTTCTCTAGTGAAAAGGGGTAAAGAAGGGATGAAAGCAGATGAGAAGACCTAGAGGTATCTTATTTTGAGTCAAATACTCATATTTTGGCCAAAGAGTTACACAAATTGTGGGAGTCCTTGTAAACCAACTAGAGGGGTGGAGGAAAATCTTTCAAGCCCCGAGACCGTGATGCTTTTCTAGACACCTTCATCTTTGGAAAATTCTCTAATAACTCCCTTTATTCTCTAAAGATTTTGTAAAATATAATAATTATTAGAGATTATATGGAAAACCATGCTCTGATACCAAATGTAACAACCCCACCCCTCGACAACCCCCAACTAAGGAAGGCCAAGAAGCTAGAACCATTATCCCAAACAAGATCATATGGTTTTGCAAATAATAAAAAATGATTAATAAATTGTACCCCACTATGTTTAAAGCAGGATAATTTTTTTCTTTTCACATATCTTTTAGAAATAGGATTTTAGGATTTTACACAAGGTGAGAACTATCTAACAATATTCCTCCGAGCATTATAATCCATGTACATTTTCTATGCTACTTTGTATTGAAAATCCACTTTCCTTTATTCCTGTAAATGTAACTACATATTACCCTAAAATGCTGGAAAAAAACATCTGTCAGTATAACGATTTATACTGGTATGTGGGGGAATACAAAAAGTTTGCATCTAGTTCTAATAAAAAATTGCAATGAAATTATTATTGAGAAGATCAAACTTTACATCTTAAACATAACTACTCAATCCCGACATATCCAGTCCTCTATATTGCCCCTACAATGGACATCAATACTACCTTTCCCATGTGGTAGATCCTCAATAACCCCTTTTCGTCCTAAACCAAAGGTAGACAAAGACTTATAGCTGTATGGTCGTATCATCCTACCCAAAGGTAGCCCAAACCTCGACTCATGATAATAAGTTGATCCTACCCAAAGGTAGACCAATAGCTAGATCATCAATTCCTCACATATACACAAAGATAGAGAGGAGGATTAGGATCTGATCTAGTCATGCACATATATATGGTGATAGCCATAGTCACTTTATAATTGCAAGAATTAAACTCCATCCAAGCAGTTAATTTTAAGAAAAACAGTGAAACCTCAGACAATGTCGTGAAACTAAGACAATTAATCTTAGCCATAGCCACATACCTAATTTGGAAGTCACAAAACCAAGCAAGATAGCTAATCCAATCAATAAGTCTAATCAACCAAGCCAAGAAATAAATCAAGAACCTTGATCATGAAAAGTATTTATAACACATAATTTGTTATAATTGCATCCAAACATCTTCAATTTATTTTTGATTCCATTCTAAGGTTTCTAAGCCTTATTAGGGTTTCTTGGTTTCCAATCTTTCATTTTTCAATTTTACTCTTTTTAGGTTAACAAACCCTAAAAGCATTTTTCTACTCATAAAAACCCTAATTACTCAAATTATCCAAATTAAGAGTCTTTATCCACAAATTAGTTCAAGAACATTACTTTCATATCTCTTTGATTGATTTCCACATTTAGAACCACTGAACTTTACAATGATCAAAACTAGTGTTTTTAAGTCCATTAATGCACTATTATAATCATGGAACCCTAATTAAGAAAATATGAGAAAATATCATACAATTAGATCTAATACATCCCTTTAATGTAAAAATAACTAAACTTTGCTCATAAAAGTCAGAGAACATCTTTAGATCCTTTGATTTTCAAAACTTAGGTTTTTAAATTAATTAAAACCATTAAAGGTAGTACCTTTACATACTTTCCGAGTCACAGGAAGTGTAACATCCCAGGATTTGAGGCCTCAGATAACCTGATCTTAAAAGGAATGATTGGACTACCCATATCACCAAGGTGAACCTCCTTTTTCGGGAGCCCATCACTAAGAACTCCATAGTTAGGTGTGCCCAGCTTGGAGTAGTACCGATATGAGTGACATGTTGGGAAGTTAATCTTGGCATGCACGTGAGTGGGGACAAAGCACGCAGTTAAGGCTAGTGGTGGTCTGTGGGGCCAGTCATCATTCTTGAAACTCTACTAAAGCCATGGGAAGAGGGCCCAGTCTTTACAAATGATATCAGAGCCATAACCCCTCCAGTAGGTGGGGCCTGCATGGGCATGTGGCATGCCAGTCTTGAGCTGTGCGGTTTAAGAATGTGGGAAAGGGTTGTCCATGGTTGACGTAGCCACCCTTCCATTGGTATTCCATGATTAGGAGTTGGGTGTCCATGGGCCATTATGGAACTGCACTGAAATGGGGTCAGATTATGAGGCCATATAGTTGAGCCTAGACGAGGACATCAAGAGTCCAAGTGGGGGAGGTTGTAACATCCTAGGATTTGAGGTCTCGGATCATATGATCTTAAAAGGAATGATTGAGACTACCCATATCACCAAGGTGTACCTCCTTTTCTGGGAGCCAATCACTAAGAACTCCATAGTTATGTGTGCTCAGCTTGGAGTAGTACTGGGATGGGTGACCTATCAGGAAGTTAATCCTGACATGTGCGTGAGTGGGGACAAAGTGCGCAATTAAGGCTAGTGGTGGGCTGTGGGGCCAGTCATCATTCCTGAAACTCTACTAGAGCCTTGGGTAGTGGGCCCAATCTTTACAAGAAGATTTAAACCTTAATAAAAATTTTATTGCATTCCTTGCATTCTCCTGATCAATTTTCATATATAAATTGTCTTGATCTGAGTTACAATTTATTTACTACATTATTGTAATTTAAATATAAAAGGGCCAATGAGCATATGCCACGTCAGTGATAAATACATAGCTTTTAGCATCTTTTTCCTTGGCTCACGAATCCTATCTTGGATACATTTGTTTGATTACTCGATTCCGGCCTCCTATTCTTTCTCTTCCACGGAAACAATGTGTGTGGGACTTTGTTGCTCTACAAGAGATAGAGCACTGCACCTAGAACCTCCCAGATACCCCTCCATCCTCCATGCTTGCACCTGCGCCGTCATCACTTTGCGGCCTACTCCTAGATTTCCCACTCTTTGCCCCTATCATGACTTGGCCTCCATGTGAAGCTGCAACTTCAACCGCCAATCTCTGACAACATGGTCCTTCCTGTGCCAATGTGGTCTCCTTCCGTACATGAAGGATCAGGGAAAAGGAATAGGGTCAGAGCTTCTTTGTGCTTGAGATTGTGGGTAGTCCTCTCTATTTTGTAGAGAGGTTTCTCTGCCTTATATAGGTAGGAGGGTAGGAGCAACCTATCGGTGGACTGAGAAGAAAATAGGATATTGATGCATCTTTTAGGGAAAGAGAAGACCTTTTCCTAAAGAAATAACTTTTCATTTTTAATAAAACACAATTTCATAAAGTAATTATATCTCTCTGTAAACAACTCCTTTTCTTATGAAATTTTAGGGAAAGTTTCTATTTCTCATTGCCCCTTTCATGGAAAAATATTGGATCTAAACTAATTGATTAGTAACTCGAAAGGACTTCTTAGAAAATTTTAGATAATCATATATTTAATTCCCTACATCACCAAATATCTTGGAAAGTTCTGATTTTTCTCCCATAATCTTGTATTTTGATTATATTTCATATAAAATTATTTGGTTCATTATTATGGGCACGAAATATCTCATCTTCCTATTTTGTTTCACAAAGACCTTTATGTGAATAAAACATATCTCTCTCACTTCAAGGATTTATGATTTAAACTACTTGTGTACAAGTTTGAAACTAGAAATTGAAAATAAAAGTGACTTTTCTTCATATGGATGTCCTCCAATTATAAGGCATATATTATGCAATTAAAATACATATTTTTCTATTCTTTTTTCTTCTATTTTTTAATTTTGAATTGTTTTATTATTAGAAATCAAGTGGAACTGAAAACTAACCAATAATGGTCATCCATGCCACTTTCTAGATAATTCTAAATCATTCTCGCATGAACACACCATTATCATCTATTTATTTTTCTATATACTTATGGGATTTTATTTTATCTTTTTCCCATTTTATTCATCATCAGATTGATAAAACAGTAGAACTCATGAAATCTATCATTCAAGGGAAATTTGTCAAGAAATCCGTTCTTTAAAAGAAAGCACATGATTTGCAATCAAGCCATTTTAATTGGAACAATTGCATTTCAATTATATAAATGTAAAAAATTTGAGGTTATAAAAGTATGCCTCTTAAATAATAGGCTGACCTAGGTTTCTAGATATGATTTTTGATATATATATCATGTTCATTTGTATGAAAGCTAAGGCTTGACCGATACTTCACAGTATAGTAGGGTTATGTCAATCCTATGCGATCTACTAGGAGTTTCTCCAAGAACAATAAGTGTCCAATGCACATTGAACATAAGTATTGTTTGCTTGTATATATGTATGTACAATGTACATGAAATGTTATGGAATGTATTATATATGATTTATCTTCTTATTAAGATAAAGTTTGATAAAACAATGCTTGCTACCTTGATCGAAATAACTATTTCTTGTGCATGAACCCTAGTTGCTCTGGGGACTAGAGTGCGAAGGTGAAAGTCCCTCCTTTCTCCCATGTGGTTACCATAATCTCCGAAGTGGTTACCATCTCTAGCAGGTTCAAGGCAGGTTTCCCGCTCTCTGTGGATGCACCCCCCTAGCGATGGCAGATGGCCAGGTTAATAGATGTGCACAACTGGGTTTGGAAGATGAGGAGGAAAACAATGTAGTGGATTTGGGGGTAGAAAACAAAGATGATCAAGAGGCCGATATGTCCCAAGCACTGGTGGCCAGGCTACTCAGAAAATGTCCTTATAATTTCTGGGTAATGAAAAGAACCCTCATGCAAGCATGGACCCTTTCTCAGAAGGTTCTTTTCAAGCAACTGGATGCGACAATCTTCATAATCCAAAATTTCCATTGGAAGGATAAGAAGAAGGTCCTTGATGGAGGACCATGGAACTTTGAGAACAGGTTGCTACTCACAAAAGAGATTGACGATGCTGATCAGCCACATAAGATTATCTTCACAGAAAGCCTTTTCTGGATGAGGATCTATGGTTTTCCTTTAGGTCCAGATCCACATTGATGGTCCAAATCATTATAGGTAATATTTTCCATGTGATCGAGGTTGATTAGGATGAACTTGGGTGGGAGACTGCATCGAGAATTCGGGTGGGACTGGATGTTCTGAGACCTTTGAAGAGAACACAGTGAATTCGTTATAGAAAAGGAAATTTGGTTTAGTTGGAAGTAAAATATGAGAGACTCCCCAACTTCTTCTATCTCTGTGATCTGTTAGGTCATGTCGACAAGGATTGTGTTATGAAGGACAATGGGGGTGAAAAAGGAGATAAGGTGGGGGCATGGCTCAAGTTATCCCCCAGGAAACCTCATGTTACTACTAATGAAGAGAACTACAATGAGGGAAAGGAAAAATGAACATTGTCATTCTTCACAAAATTGAGTGGTTGCTCAAAATACCTATCTTGGAGGATAAGAGACAAGCCGAAGGATACAAGCGGTGATGGAGCTATACAAGGCATGATGACACCTAGGGTCCTTATAGTTGAAGGTGAAGCACATAAACTATAAAAGACAAGGCCCAACTCTGATATAAATCACCTGAATTGCCCTTCTATGTCTGACAATACGAAGGTTTCAACATCAATCTCCATGCCCCTGAACTCTATGATAATGGTGATGGAAGACACAAATAAGACTAATGTACAAGATGGAGAAGGTATAAACAATATGAGCAAGATGAATATGAGGCATCCTATGGCAGAAGGAAAGGAGGATGAGGGAGTAGACCAAAGAGGTAAGGGCACAACGCAGTGTACTATTGTTCGTAGTACAGAAAGAAGTATGAAAAATATGAGGTTGCTTCTGACCAAATCTAAGGGTCTTGTAGAAGTTCCATTATAGACAATAGATATCGACAAAGTCTTCTGATCTCTAGACGTTGACCTGAGCAAGTCGAGCAAAAAAGAAAATTTTCAAGGCTTTCAACATATCCGTGGGAAACTTTCTAAATTTTGATGGATGTTGAAGTGGTATAAAAGTACGGACAAGAGGGCACAAGAAGAAATCTACTGTATGTCAGAACATAGAAGTTGCTGAGAGTACAAGGAACATTGTCAAAAAGTTACATCAACTGAGAATTATCAAGCAATGTGTCTTGACCAGTGAAGATGAACCAAAGTGTGAAGAAGAGGAGTCTTTGTGTGGGAACGGGAAAAGACCTAGACATGTTGACTTTTTGTTAACTAATGATTCATCATACGAGAAGGACCAAGAGTCTTAGAAGAAGGTTTTTAGAAGAAACATAGTAACTTCTTTGGGGTGTACTGTATCTCCAGTAGCGGGGTTTGGTGCTAAACAACCCCACAAACAACAAAGAAAATTATAATCTAGAACTATTGCGGGATGGGCAAACCCAGTAGTTCAAATGCCCTCCACAATTGGTGTTAGAGGGAACATTCATCTTTGGTTTTTCTATCAGAAACCAAAATCAGTGACACATAGTTAGAGATGGTCCATATAAAATGTGTCTATACTGAAGGCGTGTGTATCCCCAATGTGGTGAGAGCTGTTGGGCTGGGGTTTTGGTGGAGAGACATTGATGTGGAGATTCTCTCTTTTTCTAACTGACACATGGAGTAGACTGTCACAAAATCTGTAGGAGGCTTCCAGTCGAAGTCCATTGGTATTAATGGCTGGTCAGAACAACCAAACAAATACAACACATGGGACCTTATGAGGAGTTTAAAAGAAAATTCTGAACTCCCAACCATTTTCTTTGGTGATTTTAATGAAATTGTTTTTGACAAGAAAAAACTAGGAGCCCCGCCTAAGACAAAAATATGGACGCAAGATTTTAAAGATGTTATCGATGATTGTGGACTTCTTGACCTTGGGTTTTCTGGAAGCCCCTACACCTGGGATCACGGTCTTACTACTGAACATCTGGTCCGGGAAAGACTTGATAGAGCTTTGGCCAGCCTTGAATGGTGGAATATGTTTTCCTTCTGTAAAGTATTCCATCTCCCTATGTACAAAAATCTGATCACTCCCCCATTTTTATATCTTTTGATAGAAGAGAGACTCCAAGAAGACGAAGGGAGAAATTCATTTAGTTTGAAACCATGTGGTTATCTAAACAAACTTCTGGGGAAACCATTGCAACTTTCTGGGAAGGGACTCTAAGGGGGTGGTCTCCGTGATAAATTGGAGGGGTGTGGCAACAAACTCAAGGAGTGGGTGGGGAAAAGTTTGGAAATCTAAAAAAGAATCTAAAGGAGATGAAATACCTCTTGACAGAAGAGCAACAGAAGAAACCTGATAATGTTGTCCTCAAGAGATGTAAAGAACTATCAAAACAACTCAAATATTGGCATAGACTGCAGGATGAGTAATGGTGTGCCAGAGAATGAGTGAATGAAAAGAAAGGGGGAGATATGAACATAAAGTATTCTCAACAAAAATCTTCCCAAAGAAAGAAAAGAAATCATATTGCAGGTCTGAAGGACAGTAGCGGTGTTTGGCAGACTGAGGAGAAGGCAAACACAAAGGTGATCCTAGATTTCTTTGGAAATCTGTTCATGACGGGAGACCCTATGGGTTTTGAATATGCCACTATAAGGATTGAAGTGAAAATTGACGAGTCCATGAAATCCATCGTTGAGAGAGATATCACTGGTGATGAAATTGTTGGGGCTCTAAAGTAGGTTCATCAAAATAACACACCAGACCCATACGACATGAAACTAATTATTTCCAGAAGTTCTAGCACATTGTTGGGGAAGATATGTCTAGCAATATTAAAGGTTGGTGGAAAGGAACCTACAATATTTATGAGGTGAACTCTACCTTAGTCATTCACATACCAAAAGTGGAACAATCGAGAGAGATTTCTGAATTTCGACCCATCAGCCTTTGTAATGTCATTTACAAGATCGTCACAAAGGTCCTTGCCAACAAGTTGAAACCCATGACGGACAACATCGTCTCTGCAAATCAAAGTACATTCATACATGGGTGAATGATCACTGATAATGCTTTGATTCCTTATGAGTTGTTCTACAAAGTGAAAATAGGAGGAATAAAAAAGAAAGGTAGTACGGCCATCAAGATGGATATGTCGAAAGCTTACGATAGGGTGGAATGTTGTTTTATGGATTATGTACATGAATGTATGGGCTTCTCTACACTATGGAGGAAAAATATATTGGCGTATTTCATTTGTCACCACTCTTTTGCCATCACTGGGGATCGTTCTACAAAGATCAAACCTTCCTATGACCTGCGACAGGGTGACCCTCTTTTCCCCTATCTTTTTATTTTATGAGATGAAGCCTTCTCCACCTTTGTTATTCATGCTACCAATATTAAGCTCATGCATGGCCTTAGTGCCTGTCGACTTGCACCATGTATTTCTCATCTATTTTTCACATATGACATCAATCTGTTTACTAGAGCAACTCAAAACAAATGCCTGACTATAACTAATTTAATTAGCCAGTATGAACATGCATCAAGCCAGAAAATAAACTACGACAATTGCTTTTAGAAAAGGAGTACACCCAGATACAAGGAGGAGTTTGCAAGAGATCCTAAATGTTCATGAGGTGGACAAACATGCCAAATACCTAGGCCTTCCCACAACTGTCAAAAGATCCAAGAGACATGTCTTCAATTTTGTGAAGGAGAGGATATGGAAAAAATTACATGGATGTTTTTTTTTATCAAGCCCAGGAAAAGGGGTCATCATCAAGTGTATTGCACAAGCCATACCATCCTATATTATGACTATTTTCCATTTACCTTCTACTCTATTGTAAAAAATACATAGTTGTGTAGTAAGATTCTGATGGGGTGCTGAAGGCTCAAAAAGAAAAATCTCATGATGTTAGGCAAACTTATGCAAAGCAAAGAAAGCAGGTGGAATGGGATTCAACAATTTACACAGTTTCAACCAGGCTTTGCTGGAAGCAGGTCTGGCGCTTACTTTCCAACATGGATTCCCTTGGTTACAAAGTTTTAAATTCTCATTAGTTTCCAAGGACATCAATTCTAGAAGCCACCATAGGATACAACCCGAGATATACTTGGAGGAGTATATGGGGGACCAAGGTGACTGTTCTAGAGGGGATGTGTTGGAGAATTGGGGATGACCAGTGCATTAATATCTGGAAAGACCCTTGGGTGTTCAATGGGACTGAGGCTCTATGGGACATTAGTCCCCAATCATACATGCAACAACCATCCATGAAGGTTAGTGAGCTCATTATCACTGGAGTGGTTTTATGGGATAAAGCAATCATCCATTCCCTCTTCCCACTAGCTATATGCTAGAAGATTTTGAACACACCACTCATGCCTCAACAACTAAATGATAGCCCGATATGGTGGCCTGATCAGAGAGGAAATTTCATTGTGAGTTGAATGATCTAGAATGAAAAAACTTGGAATTGGGTATGAAACACATGTTGTCCGCCTCATCTTTCCCATTCCATTTGGTGAGTATGCTCTGGTAGCCTAGACACTCTTGGTCGGATCTACCATAAACACTGTGATGTCGACCAAACATGTCTGATCTACAAGGAGGATAAGGAAACAATAGCTCATATGTTGTTTAACTATAGACAAATCAAGAAAGTATGGTCACACCACCCACTGCAAAACTATATCATTGCCTCTAGCCATCTCCCCCTTGAAATTCATCTACAACACCCGGTGGATAACCTTTCCTCGGATGAGTTGGATGCGGCTGAGGCACTATGGTGGGGGACATGGCCTTATAGAAATAATTTCATTTTTAACTGTAAGGAGAAGAAAATGGAAGTCCTCATCAGTTGGTTTGCGGGCACCATCACCGAAGAATGGTGGCGCTACTGATAACTACAACCAAAGTGACCTGAAGTGTTGGCGGCCACCACAGACTGATAGCTTGAAGATGAACATTGACATGGCCACGAGTGACACTGGGGGGATTGGAGTAGAGGGAGTTATCCATGATTTGAAGGGAGCAGTAGTGGAGCTTATAGATGATAAGAATACTTTCTTCGGTCCAGCTAAACTAGGGGAAGATTTCTCTCTCCTTCATTGCATCCTCAAGGTGAATAACAAGGGGTACCACAACATCCTATGTGAATGACACTCCCAGATCTTAGTTTTAGAACTATCCTAGGTGACATCTAGTCTTGACCACTTTGGACTCCTAGTAGACGATATCCTTTATATAGCTAAATATTTTACCTCTTTGGCTTTCTCCTTTACTAGTAGATCATGTAACATGGTTTCTCATTCCTTATCCAAGTTGGTGATGGATAGAACCATAACCGATGACATGGAGGGATGAGATGTCCCCCCCTTAGATTGAATCACTTCTTTTGTATGATTACAGTGGTTAAATGAAAGGAGTTTGGAACCCTAAAAAAAATAAAATTTGATAGTTCTATAGTTGATTGAATGTCATGTTTCTTTTCAATATTTATTGTATCATCCCTCATGCACATTAAGAATAAAGTTAAAATAATGTAAGAACACGTTAAGAGTTTTAAAGAGAAACCATAATGAAAGATATGATAAAAAATCCTCACTAAGAGGCTCCTAGGAGCAAATTAAGAGACACTTTGATGCATAAGAGAAGATGAACTTTGGTGTGCAGAAGAGAAAAGACACTTTCATGAAAAGCGGAGGATATTTATATAGATTAAGATAAAATAAATGATCAAAAAGTAAATGTATTTTTCATTATTCTTTAATGTATAAAGCTTATTTTTTATTCTACATATTCTTTTTAAGAAATAATATGATAAATTCCACATACAAACTATTTGATGCATGAATGGGGAGGTTATGCGTGTAGGTAAGGAGAAACAAAAAGACTAGATCCATCTAAAGACCAAATCAGGGATTCAAGAAGACTTTAGCTTGGTGAAACACAATATGTACAAATCAAGAAATTTTGATATAAGTGTGTTGTTTTATGTGATGTGTTTACACTTTCTTCTGAATCTTGATGTACCAAAGCTTGTTCTGTATGAATTTATGAGAATACACCTTATGAAATAGTCTGGGTTGTTTTTTTTTCTGTTATGATTGTGATGAGTATCATGATTGTGACACTCCCAAACAAAATAATGGTTATTTATTCTTCCTATATAGAAATTTAGGTGTTATGATATAGTATCATAGATATAATTTATATGTCCACTAGACAAATCTCAATTTCTTATTTTAGTATATCCCATCAGAAGTCTAGTTAGACCCACATACATATTTGGAGTTAGTATCTCTTGTTACAATAGAAATTAGTAAAGGATAACATGGATCAAACTAAATTCCTAGTCAAATAGTGGATGTTGATACATGCATTAGGGTTATGTATACGTCTACATGAGAATTTACATGTTTACTCTAGGTTTTAATATAACATGCCTTCTCTCTTTCCCACACGTTTGTGGTATGGGACACAAGCTTATGGGATATTATAGAGGGAATGATATGTGCATACAAATACACTTGTGATTCTTTTCTCACCCTTTCAAGTGAATGTGATATGTGACATGTACACTAGTGAGGTGCTAAGTTAAGTATTATAAGATATTCCACATTCAAATATATGACCAGTCGGAATATGCCAAGAGGTGATAAATAACAAATAGTTGATAAGAAATGTTTGAGGTAGGTGGTCACCTAAAACTTATTGCATACTTACTAGAACCATATAATACATTCCACTGATAGATAGCTCAATATAGATGAGTGAGTCAAATATCAAGGCAAAGTTAGAACCCTAAGGTGGGCAGTCTTCTCATATTTATCTTAAATCTTGAGGAGGAAAATTCCAATAATGTGGGTAGTATTGTCATGCCCTATTTTTTAGAACCTATCATATAATGAAACTGAAAATACTTTAATAAGTGGATATAAAGATATATGGCCATAGTATAAATGATTTCACCTATTGTTAGCCAATTCAAGTGATGGTGGAAACCCTGAACTAAATACATACTTTTAACATAGAATTGTTCCATTAAAATGTTGATTTGAGAATCACTTTTAGCTCTTAAGGATATTTATGGATGGATAACATTTGGAAGGGTATTGTATCTTTTATAAATAATTATTAATTAGTATAGGAAGCCATATGTTCTATGTTTGAAATAAATCATGATAATAATAAAATAGGGAAATAGCATATCCTTCCTTTGAGGAGGATGGAGTCATGTGGAGGATGGACAATGAAGCAGAGAAACACATATATGTTTTTTTAGAAATGTAGAAACACATATATTTTGATAATAGAAAATGAAGCTGGGATGGGAGAAATACATTTTTGATTCTATAGAGTACATTACAATGATGAAAGTATGAAAAATAGTTATTGGTGGCTTTCTACAAGAGAAATATGGTATTTTGGTCCCTGTTGGCCTAGAAATAACTATGGTATTGATAGTAAAATGGAGAGACAAGTCTACATAAGAGGGAACTTATCGCTTACATGTGGACATAAATCATAAATAGGTGTTCAGGTTCACACGGAGACCTAACAGACCATTAAAGGAGAAAAGAACCCTCTCTCGTGCAATGACATGGTGATCAAGGGTAGGAAGAAGTCATGGAAAACATGATGCATTATGTATATGGATTCATTTATAGTGGTTACATCGACATCCACGGTTGTATCACCTAACCATGTTTTACTGGAGAGGAATAAGATGTTGAAGCTTCTATATTAGGTGAATCCTAGGATTATCAGCCTCCATGAGAGTGTTATGATGGCTAGTAGATGTACGCTGTTAAAAACAATTACAATAGGTGTAAGGATTCAAGGGAAGAAGATTAGGGGGAGAGGGTATCCATGTATATGGTATATGCATAGAGGAGGGAGACTACAAATTCCCTCATACCAGTTGTATGAGGTTGAGGTGGTCACAAGGGATAGAACCAAGAATAGGATCTTCTCTATTCGACAATGACAATGGAGTAACCCTGGGCGAGATGAGACAGGATGGGACCCGTGTCCATGACCTAGCAAAGTTAGAGGG
Source organism: Alisma plantago-aquatica (assembly GCA_963693085.1). Classification (NCBI taxonomy): domain Eukaryota; kingdom Viridiplantae; phylum Streptophyta; class Magnoliopsida; order Alismatales; family Alismataceae; genus Alisma; species Alisma plantago-aquatica. The sequence goes on from OY856411.1 coordinate 253,274,972, forward strand.
GTCTTCAATGACAAGGAGTGGGAACTGCAACAATAGTAGGACAATGGATTAAGGATGGGCCCTGTGAACCATAAGTGGGAGAAAAGGAGTCCAAGAGCTGATAAACAAATCTAGCTTATCCTACATGTAGACCCAAGGAGAGTTCCATGAGTGGAAAATAAAAGGAAAATAAAAATAAAAGAGGGTAGATCATATTCTTTTGATAGAAAGTCAATGGTTCATATTTATCATAGAGGTATTTTCCTTGTTTTAATCCTATATTTTGATAGAAGGCAAATAATGACAACAAGGTACCATTAGAAAGATATTGAAGTCTAGATTATTGTGAAAATGCTAACTTGAATATAATAGATGTTTTTAGGACAAATGTATTGTGGAAAGATATATGTATGATGATATACATATGATATAAGATAAGATGATCTAGATATATCAGAATTAGATGACATAAATATATCTAAAGTTATTGTGAGGTCTATATTACAAATATAGTATCTAATTCAAGTGTGTTAAGGCATATAATTTATTATGATAATTTAAACCATTAGGTCGTTTTGGTACTTTGAGGTGTCTTATATAATAGAAAATTAAGGAAAATATAATAAAAATCTAACTAAGGACATGAGATATTTTGAGGATTCATGGATATATAATAGTTTACTATAGGATGGGTGAAGTATATGACATTAAAAATTATCTTAACATGGAAATGAATATCTATATAATCTATTGGGGTTATCTAGGGTTTCTAGATGTGATTTTTGACATATGTATCATGATTATTTTCAGGAAAGCTAAGTTCTAATTGTGACTTCATGATAGTAGGATTTTTTCCATCCTAGGATATCTATTAGAATTTTCTCCAAGAAAAGCAAGTGGCCCATGCACTTTGAACATAACTTTTGATATTTTTTTGAGTTAGAAGAGTCATTAGTCTCCCCCTCCCTCAAATAGGTTCCAGAGTCCAAATGACACAATGTTTGGTAAATACAATGTGCAATAGGGGATTCTAACCTGAGTCCCATGGGGAGGACAAGCTAGACAGAACCACATGTTCTATAGTCGACGGATGACATAAGTTTTTGTTTCTTGTATATATGTAAAATGTACATGCAATGTTTTGAAATGTATTTATGATTCAATTTCTTATGAAAATAAAATTTAATTGATCTATACTCATTTGAATGTCATAATTCATTTCAATAGTTATGATATCATCCCCTATGCACATTATGAGTAAAGTAAAGAATAAGATCTAAGAACAAGTTAAGAGTTTTCAAAAGGAAGAGACTAATAAAAGATAACTTATATAAAATGCACACTTAGAGGCTCCTTAGAGAAAACTAAGAGGCACTTTAGTGCATAAGAGACAAGGAATTTTAGTGCAACCTAAGTGACACTTTATTGCATAAGAGAAGAGGTGATTTTGTACAAACTTGAGGATTCTTATATAGGTCAAGATAAAAGAAATGATCCAAATGTAAATGTGCATTTTTCTTTACCAGTTAATGTTTAAAGTTTATTTCTAGGTTACTTGTTCTGTTTAAGATATAATAGCTTGTCCACTTACAAACTATTTGATTCATGATTGGGAATATATATTTTACCACCAAGGAGAAATAGTACAGCTAGATCCATCTAAAGATCAACTCAGGGATTCAATAAGACTTTATCTTTGTGGCGTGTCATGTACACAATCCAAGAGCTTATGACCGAAGTGTACTCTTGTAAATCATGTGTTTAGACTTTCTTATGAATCTTGATGTACCAAATCCACTAGTATATGCTGGTTTCTTTGTGTTTTAGTAGTGACAAGTATCATGTTTGTCATACTCCTAAAAAAATGGATATTTAAGCTTTGCATTCTAGAAATTGGGGTGTTGCAAGATGTTAGCTAAGCATGAAAGTAAATCATTTAAGAAATGGAGTAAGTAAATAAACATAGCTCAAAGCATATAAATTCATTGGAATATGAATATGTACATGTCAGTAGAGTGTTAGTGGATTATCCCAAACCACATTAGGTGGTATAGACACTCATTTTAATGAGAGATGATACACATTTATAAATGATGGAGGCCATAGACCAACAAAATGGAATAGATGAATGAAGGGGGAAAGAATGAGGATACACATAAAAAATAATATGCTTAGGAATATTTGACGTCGATGAAGACCTCTTCTTCATGAAGATAATGAAGGTGATGGAGATGATGACTTATATGGTATTTCTCCTCTTGAAAATGAATATACACACCTATGGAAGTGAACATAGATGAGGCTGAACTCTCATTCTTGGATTTTGATGGGGGTTGCTGACAAGTTGGAACATGGAAATCACTTCATCATTGTCGATGAAGTGCCTTTTTAAAGGATTTGCACACCTATTTATAGGGTATGTTCTGTTCTTGAGGCACCTATCATTGGTGTACATTGCTTGTGCTCCAAATCTTGGGGCATGCGACTTGGAGAACACCCTTAACTAATCTTGGTGACAGGGAGCTATGTAGAGAGTCCATAAATGTGAAGTGGCTTCTATCATTTCCATCAGAAGAAGAATAGTTCAGGCATTAGCAAAACCATGAAGCTTCATTGTCGATTGTACATGCCCACATGTGATTGGTGATTGTATTATTGAATGTCCATCTATTATTGGATGTCTCAAGCATGAATGGGGTCATCAGAGTGCACATTGGTTGGCATTGAAAAATTGGTCGTTTGTGTGCTTTGTGCAAACTGAGTGTCGATGGATAATGTAGGTCAGGCATCTGGGTGAGGGCTCACCCCTTTGACCATCAGGAAGATACCAAACATTAGTCCAAAATGTAGATTGGGCATCATTGCATGTACGTAGATTAAGCATACTGACGAACTTGCCCATGGTTTTGTTGGTTGCTTGGGAAAAATATTCATTAGAGAGGGAAGCAAACTTTCCATTGGTATGTGGCCTCTAATGACATGTCTTTGTTTCCTATTCATTTAGTTGATGGTGCAATTAGACATAGGTTCTCCATAGGTTGGTGAACTAATGGCTTCCCTGTAGAGCTATTTGGTGTTGTCCTATGTTACCCAAGCGATCATCGGTCACTAAATTATTCAGTATGATGTGAATGCTATGATCTTGTTATTCTCCTATGAAAAGATCTAAATTTTGGAACAACTGGGCCAAAACCTCTAAACACAAGTAACATAAGATATATCACATTAAAACATAGAATGATAAGGAAAATTAAGCGCAAATTAGGCATGCAACATGCACAGAATTAGATGTTATAAAGGATGATGTATACTTTTTGGTTAAGTTAATGCCAAAAATTTGAATGACCTTACTATAATTAAATCATCTTCTGAGGTGGAAACACAACTTTTGGAACTCTAGGATTGCAGCAATGGTTAGTCTACCAACTTCCTTCTACAAACTCATGCCTATTTAGTCAACTACTCGTACGGTGCTCCAAATTTGTAGCTACAATAGCCCAAATTTTTAACGATTAATAAAATGTATCATCACACAGTATAGAAGACTATAGTTGTTTGAGGATGATAATCCACAAACCAAAAAAAAATTACAATGAACTTATATAAGATATACATGACTTTAGTTCATAATTTCATTACAATTTGACAGTAAATTTGTAAATGAACATGTATAACATTATGCTTAATCTACAATCAATTCCACCTAACACTTGATCATAACATTCAATACTTCATCCCCGCTTTTATGCGATATCAGAATCTAGAATCATATAGTAGGAGACAACGTCAACACAAACAAGTTGGGTGTCTGGTAATAATATGTGACTTTGCTACTAAAAAATGAAGCTATATAGAGAAATTTCAGAGTAAAGAAGAAACAAACTCAAAATTTTAAACTATTTTTTTAAAAAATATATCACCTTTTCATCATACATCACCAAACAATTATTTGGCACCTAACCACATCATCATCAAATAGAAGGGGAATGACACAAGCATACACTAAAACCTTGAAAGGAGGAAGGGTGTCTAAATCACATTTGAACCCACTTAACCATTACTACTTAACAAGTATGGGGAAAGGCGTATAAATCATGGGATCCACCTAGCCTTCACCTCCTGGGTGAAAATGTCTCCAAATAATTAGCATGATGGATGTTTCTCATTACTATTTAGTTTCTTACAATAGGCTTATACGAAAATTGGAAAAGTAATATGCAAGGAACATGTAAGTATAACAAGAAAAATGATGTAATGTCAAACACTTCAATAGTAGAATTATTTTTATTCCATCTTTAGCGACTACAAAATCACTTAAGAGGATAATCCCACACATATCGATTTAGAATCATATCCATATTAGAGTTGCAAAAGTAAGTTAGACCCTCAAAGGAATTAATCACAACTTATTCAAAATCATGATCTATAAGATTATTATGACTTGGTTATTGTTCATAATCATTTTTAGGACATCCTAACCCACCCCTTAACCCATGGTTAAAATTACCTATGATAAAATCATCTGCTATGATTATTATGTAGATTAGGGAATCATATATATGTTTGATGTAAACTTTATCAAAAGGTCAAAAGATTAAGATTAGGCACATAGACTATTATATGCTCATGGTCAAGGTCGTTACAGTCATTTGGATGTTTGAAATTCCAAGACATGCTAGTATCATGTCACTATGTAACATTAAAAACATGAATGTCTTATCTTAACGTCATCGGTTTATTATATATATTGAAACCTAAATATAGTATTCTAGTAAATTTAGGTCTCATTCTGATGATCAAAATGATATATAACTTTCCTATATTTCTACTAGCCTAGAATTTTCTAAATTTTTTCAAGATAAAAAGTAATTTATGATCTCTTGGGATATATCACAATTTAACTCATCCGTAGAAGATTCCCAGATGGTGGTGCAAGTAAATGACCAATGAACTAGACATAGTCGTGAACCACTAGGTACATGGATTGTTCTACCTAGAGTGGGGCCTTACAACAAAGAAGAATGGCCTCTCCCTCTATCATACTCAAATTATCATAGGTTCCCCCCATAGATTGCTTCATGCTACCCTATTCGCACGAATGAAAAAGGACACCACCACATGGATTGGACAATGAGAGAAAAGACACAGACCATAATTTTTAAAACACTAGTTTAGAGGCACAAAAACCTTTAGTGATGCTTGGAAGCGCCTAATGGGTATTTCCATTATTATAGGGTATATACAGACCGTTACGACACCTTGATTATAGCTCTAGTAGATTAATCCTAGGGAAAATGGCTTCCCTCCTTATACCCTATTTGGATGTAGAAAATCCATGAGTGGAATTATTTAACTTCCTAGAACCTACGATAACCTCTTTTAGAGGTATGGTCTGTAGAGCCTACCCTAACCCAATATTCATATATGAGATTGTTGAAGATCAATGACCATGGAAATTGCCACCACAGAACATGATGATATGGATATTGGTTTTTCCATACCATTGCACTACTTGTCCATCCCCAAGATCTTATTGTTTGCCGACAAAATCCTTGATCTGCCCATAGATTTTGGTAGATTGAAATCCTAGCATATTGCTCCTTAAATCTAAAACTTAAGGTTGATCATTCCCTCCTTGGGTTGTAGAACTAATGATTTGGTCATTTTCTTGTTTAGTCCCATGATTGATGAGGCTTCTAGGAAAGGAAATCAATTGCTTGAAATCTCCTCGTCACTATAACTCTATAGGTAGAAGATAGATAGATAAGTGTTTTATCAAAATCTATGGGTCCTATTCTCCACAGTTTAATGAATGACACCCCTAATGTTTAAATTAGAACTAACTACCATTAAGTATCATGTCGATTGATTAAAATCAACACATGATCAAACAAAATAATCAATTATCCATGTTGGCAACACTACATCTTTTTTTTTAATGTAATAAGTTTAAGTTACAACTTCAAATCAAATAATGATTTCAACATTTATTCCCTATAGTTTAAATTCATCTTGGACAAAAAAGATACGAAAGGAATGCGTAATTTCCCAACAAAAAATGTAAATAAGGCATATATTAAATTGCATGACTATTTTAACTACTTATCAAACTTATCAAGAGAAATTTCCAAAGAAAAAAAAGATTTCCTAACACATCCAATTCATTCCTTTTCCTAAAAATATTCAAATGGCCATAAAAATGTCATCCTTTAATGTATAATAATACTACATAATAAATTCATGTAACTTGGTTTCCTTTTTTAAAAAAAGTATCTCCTATGACCACAATTATTGATTATTTTGGGAACCATTTCCTACAAAGTATACTAAGACATTATGTAGATGCTTCTATATATACAAATAATTCACTATATATCCAACCAACAAATATATGAGAGTCTTCATCAATATAATGATAGATTCATTATCTTTAACTAGATTTGATATTTATAATTGGTACATTGTAATCATGTAATTAATTATCTAAAGATAGCCTTATATGGAAATTGATATGTCCTCATCAAAATTTACATGTATGTTATGAGGTACATTTATATAAGGTCAAGCTTGTATGAGAAACATATAGCACATATCATTTTTTTAAGATTAAGTGAGGAAAAGATATGCTATCATCATCAATGTTTCATAATTACCTCACTTGTAGGTAAAGATGAGCTTCCAAGATTGAGCCACTTAAGGTAAGCACTATATAAGTCAAATCATAATATTTTAACCACAATATTTTACACACACCATAAAATTTTACCCAACTCTCATTTGTGAAAACAATCACTAGATTTCTTTACATTCGAAAACCAACATGAGTATGAGTCTCATCATATAGACCATGTGTCATATACCACCACAAGGATTTTGCCTCTTCTCTATATAGTTAGGTCCTTCAACATAGAGTCTATGGTTCAAATATATGATATGAACCACATAATAGATGATTCAACTGATATACTTAAAGCTGTCTAACTTGGTACTCATTATCATATATTTCACAATTCACATATCTCATATTTCTTGTGTTCCGGAGGATAAGTCCTCTAAGATTCTCCCTCTGGGGTTCAATGTCTCTGTAGTTCACCTTATGACATGTTCCATACTATAGATCATCCTTTGTACAAATATTGAGGCATTTGTTGGTTCCAAATTGCATCTCGTTTAACATATTTTATCCTGCATAAACCTATGTATATGCATCCATGCAATTCCACTAGCTAATCACAAGAGACTAGAAAACTAGCTATCCTAATCACAACTGATGATAGAGTAACTAGGGTGCATGATGAATTGATCATGAATAATAAAAATTAATTTCCATCTCTACATTCAAACTCATATCATTACACATAAAAATACTTTTTACTAGGCTACCTACCATCCTAACTTCTATCATTGTTCTAGATAATCAAGATACTACATTTGTAATCTAGTAACTCTCTTCTAAAGCAATGTTATATCTATTCGTCTTAAGACAAATGGATACCTATTGACTTTCTCTATACAGAAACAGTTTAACTCTTTCATAAACATATACACATACTTGAAATATTTTTTCTCGAGCATGTCAACATTTAATGGAAAAAACACCACACTACTTTTTGATGTAGCTAAATCCCAAAAGTCAGTTACCAACTTACCACACATGTCAGCTAGTCTAGTACTATGACTATGTGATGTGTGATTTATTGTGCATGCAAATTTACCGATGAAAAAATCAGACTCTGTACAATAGACATCATCTGTAAGAGAATGAATCTTATTATAGTTTACTTCAAGATCAAAACTAAAACACAATATGTATAAGAATAAGTCTAATCAAAATAATTGGCAAGAATTAACACTTATACATAAAGGTGGTGGTTTATTGATTATATTATAGAATAATAGAGCTAAACTAAGGTTGTAAATTATCAAATGATGGGAACACTAGGGTGGAATGAGTTTCATCACTGTTACCTATCATGCACTTTTATCACTGAATCATATTAGGCATAAAAATGTGTATGTTCAGCCAATGTAAATGTCTCTTTTGGTGTTAGGACTAAAATCCGAAAAGATATCACTCCAAGCTCGCCATTACATTACCTAAAGATCATATATCTATTCCTTGGGAAAATGCACATCTAAAGTTCTCACCTGGCATTTAACAAAAATCAATCTACATCTTAAATTCTCAGTTCAAAGTTCTCTATAGTCAAGATCTGATAAATATATAAACTTGATAAATCAAGAATACAAGAACGAATGTGATTGATTCCAAACATACAATGCTTCATACAATAATAGATATCGTAAATAAAAAAAAATCGGATACGTAGACTAGCCTCCACATCCTAACAAGAGGACTACTTCTGACGACCACAAATGTGAATACAATAAGGAAAAGAAGAGCCAATATCATTGTGCTACGAGTAAAAAAAATTGATTAGTCCAACAACGTTGGTATGGGACACCAAAGGACAATAGATAAAGTCCAAAGGACTTTTTCTCTAATGGGTCGATCTTTTGAATTGGTTCAACTCTTGAGCTTTTACATTGTCTCAGACAAAAGAAATCACAGTTGACTCTGAAACGAAGGCGTCGAACAAACAACAAAAACACCTCGTGAAGGCGTAACTCGATATTTCATCGTTCGTCTTAAGCATCAGGTGAAAAAATTCAAATTTCATTTAGTGATATTCTCCACCTACAGATTGACTTACTATAGCAGTCTGTATGAATCATTAATCATTCCTGTTACGTGTTATGAAGCTGCATTCTAGGGTTAGCACTGGGGTTTGGATTGTTCTAGTCAGTGATCAACGGGATGTTTTCCTCATTGGAGAAGCTTTCCATCTATAAGGTGTGTCCATGACCAATGGCCGCCTCCACGTCCCTCATTGCCCCCGCGATAAAGGTCATATCCCCAGCCTTTCAGGCACGGTTGCTATAGATCAAGTGGAGCCTAAGGACTCACATGACTGCCACGAGGAGAAGAGTCAAAGTCCTTGGAGACGCAGCCACCGCCTGACAGAGCCGTTCGGAACAAGCGTAACACCTGCCTTCCTTTTTTCAATAGCTCGCCCCTTGATCATATGGCGTATATACCCTGGGACATCACTAGCCGATGCCACTTGGATGTCAAGTTGGGCACATGATAGAGATTAGCCACGCTACCCGTTTCGCATAGTCGCATCTAAGTTTCCAGAAGGGTCAGACATGCAGCTGGCAATTTCTTGTGGTCCAAGATCGTTAGAAGTTGATAATAATGGTCCTGAAGAACGGTTTTTAGTTGGGTTTGCATATAATAAGATAGAGTAGATTACCTGTTTTCACGTCGAAAAATTACGTCTATTTTATCGCTGCCGTCTGATCTCTATTACTGCCAACACCATTATCCAGCAGATTGAAGGGCCCGCAAGACGTGCTGGGCCTGCTGTGTAGTATAATGCGATTTTGCACAATACATGAATTGATGGGCGGATTAGAATGCCGCCTTTTGCCGAAGAGGTTGAATTACCTCCCGGTTCAATATAAATCAAACTTATAACAGTAAAATCATGCCCGGCTGCTCCTGGTTCATAATGATTCCTGATCTATTAAGGAACAAGATGATAGTCCCTGGTCACGATGTTCTCCATATAGCAGAAAGAAAACAAAAAATTAAGCATACAAACTACCGGATAAAGAAAATCTCAATAGAAGACTCTAACAACTACCTCTAGAATGATTCTGGTCGGTTCCTACATTTCAATTTCGCCCCGAAGGTACATGGATGACGAAACACACTTTTCTCCTCTCCTTCACTCTCTCCGACCATTAATTGTGATCCGGAACGAGATAGCGAAACTAGCCCTCATTATTGGGCCTTATTTTTGTATTCGATCTTGGTTGTCAAATGTGATTGAGTCGGTGCATCAAGTAGGATGGTCGACGCATCGACTAGTACCGTTGAACCGCGGCTCATGACCAGGGTCAATGCATTAACTAGGTTTGATTTTGTATCTGCAAGTTTAGGAGTCATGTTTTGACCGTTTTGGTTGATACTATTGACAATGATGTCGATGATTTGACTCTGGTGAGTTTTTGCATGTGTTTCGAGAGTCTTTTGGCTGATAGTTCCAATAATAAAGTCAGTGCATCATCGATTAAGCATTTAACCTCAAATTTCCTACAACCAAGACATACAATAATTGGTACCTTGCCATCATATGCTAAAATACATGCAATATTACTTGAAAACCATTACAAATGATGCAAAACTAATTATATTTAAGTTTAGTGACATACAAACAAATTTATAGACAATTCTGATGACTTTGATAATAAAAACATACTAAAGTAAGAGATAATTATATGATAACTATGTGTGCATCAAACTCTTCCAAGCGTAAATGTTTCTCATTCACCAAAAACAAATACTCTTAGATTTGTTTAAATGGGTAAGCAGAAGACAAATTCTGATAATCAGAGTCACTCAAATACCCAATGTGTCTCTACCTAGTCCAAGCAACCACCTAACTATAGTTTCTTAAAGTGAAAATCATGAAATTACAAAAAAATGGCAAAATAATCAATAAGTCAGATAAGTCAATTTGAGAAGATATAAGGAGTTAATGTAATGCACTTGTCATGGTCAATTTGAAGTGTGACAAGTGCATTACAATAACTCTCAATACTACTATAATGACCCAGATTCATATTAAACCTATGAAAACTTAAAACATGCTTTTATTTTTAAAAATTACGATTTGAGATGTGTGAACCCTAGTTGGCCAAAATTAGGGTTTTATAGTATATGATACATAATTTGATATGTATATCTGTTTAATAGATCATTTTTCATATTTTCTTCTTTAAATTGGATTTTCTTGAAATTTGGATATAGTTTGGATAGTTTCAAATCGAGTGTTCTTGAAAATTTTAGAATTTTTGAGTGTTGGATTGATCTATTCATCAGCTGAGATTCCACCAGATCAAACTTGACCAACCATGCATTTAGGCTACAATACAATATTATAATGTTTATTTTTTTGTTCTAATTTATTGTCTTATCCAATTGGGCTGGAATTTTAATTGTAGCTTATATATTGGTTTTAAGATAACACATTAAATTTTTAAATTTTGGAGCATGTTTGACTAACCAAGAACCCTTCATCGCTCAAGATCTTCACCATGAACTATCTTTGTTGATGACAATCTTGCCTAAATAAAAAATACACGAATGGCTTATTTGCAACTATTACAAGTACCTCAGTTCATCTATATCTCTAATGTAGCACCCATTAGCTCTCATAATATGTGGTACATTAGAAGACCTGATTCTTGAAAGAGAAGGAGAGTTAGGGTTTCAAAAGGATAATGAGGCGAGGATGATGATCTAGGGTTTTATTTGCCTAGGGTCGATAAATCAAGTAAGTTGTTCATCTTTAGATCTATTTTCTTGGTGATTCTTCTCTCACATGTATAGATTCATCCCTCCTCTGATTAGAAAAAAGAATGGTATAAATTTCCTTCTTTTCTCACTCTTTCTCTACAATTATTTATTTTTAGGGTTTTTAAGTCAGAAGGAAGAAGAAAATGATGGATTGATTAAAGTTTAATTTTAATTTAGGAATCTCAGTTCTCAAGCTTCATAATTTATGGTATTTTACATCTAGGCTGAGTGGGTAATTCCTTTCAACATTAGATTACACTAAATTAGATTGAATCCACTGAAATCATAAGTTCTTTCTATATGCGACAATAAACCCTAAATTAGATATGGATTATTGCATTTATGTTCTAGATTTTAAAAGACAAATTAGAAATGGATTATTTGCTAATGTGCTGAAATCCAAATGTTCAAATCATATTAAAAATTGATACATTTCTTCTAGAATAGGATTCCTAAATTGACCATAGAAATTAGAAGAAAATATTGAAATCTAGGGTTTCAGATTATATCTAAATTTTTAGTATATAGATAACTGAATAACATGGCCGGTTTGAAACTCCCTACATATTATTCGATTGTTCTATTTGAATTTTGAGTAGACATACAACAAATATTAATTAGGTATTTAATTGAAGTATGAATGTCACTTGTATATCAGTAAATAGGGTGAAACCCTAGATGAGTGATTACTTGGAAATTTTGAGAGCAAACAGAATGGAACTTGGTATAAATAATTCATTTAAAGATTTTAGTTTTATTTAACTAGTGTATTCTTGATGCAAAATACTTTATTAATGTTGTGGAAACCCTATTTTAGTTATACCAACATTTCATATACATGATTCTATACATGAAAAAGAAATAAATAAAGCATATTCAGTTAGTTTTCTACTCATTATATTCATCTATAGTAACCTATAATTTGTATGATTAATGAACAATGTTTAGTATTCATTTATTCTTATAGTTTTCTTGAGTTATATGTCATTTATATGTTTCTGAATGACTAGTTCTTTATTGTACTTAATCATTCTAGTTTAAGTTTAGTTGATTTGGGATATATCATTGACTATTTAAGTGTCTTAAACTATTTCATATAAGAACTCATTCACTAGATGGATATCTCACCATTCTACTCACAAATTTTTAGGTACACCCTCAACATATGAAGATCTAACTGTACCTTAAGTTATACTACTAGTGATGGGCAGAGCTTCTTTGATAGTTGCTCCTTATCACTCTATATCCTTTAATAGAAGTACAAAACATTTTATATAAATGGTATTGTAATTATGTTTCTTGATAATAGTGTTTGGATTTAATAGTCAATACAAAAATCATGTAATGTTGAAAGATATAATAAAAAATTTATTCTATTATTTTTTATTTTCAATTAGATCTAGGAATAAAGGTTTATTCCTTACAAAAGTTGATGCATGTAATTTTGTTTCATATACAACTCATCTTTCAAAAAGGAAAAAAAGAATGGTTAAGAGTGGTGCTTTAATTTTGCTTAGAACATAGGTTATGCCCTAATTTCATGATCTATTAGTGTTTATGGAATATGGGTGTGGTAGCTAGGTATCAAAGCATAGCATGAGTTGTTAGGGACCAATACGTTAGTAAGTCAGAGTCATAAGTGTGGAAATTAGGATGTGATGTGGATATAGATCTGGGAAGTGTGAGTATTTGGGTACCCTCACCCAATATTTGAATGTTTAGGTTGAGTAATATCAAGTTACTCTATCTATTCTTCTTTAGTTCCTCACCTATGTTTGAGGAGCCCTAGAAGTATTAGGGTTAGAAAGGAAGGTACTAAGAGAATAAGAGAATACAGATAGAATGTGATACAACTTTTGTGTTATACTACTATTTGATTTTAGATAACTATAAATATTCTTATCTATAAGAATTTATATATTTAGTTTCAAAAGTATATATGGTTCTTTGAGAATTGTTCTATACTACATACTTACATCATATATTATCTTTATTCTTTGCATCTAATAGACCAAAAATTATCTTTAAATGAGTTTGTCATAAGTAACTATTCTTTTCACATGTTTGAGATAAATCAAAATTGGTTAGTCCTGAGTAGCTCTTGGCTTAAGGACTACATGTTCAACTTACTCTGGGTGGAAGTAACTGTTATTGGGATCTAATGACTCCAATTAAATATATAATAAGATTAGACTCTTGATCTGTTAAACCCAAAATGTAGTGAGAATGTACATACATTAAGACATTAAAATATAAGGGAAAGACTAGAATATCCAAGAATCAACTAGAATTAATAACTATGTTCAAGGTTTGGGCTTCGAACAAGAAACCCTAAATTGAGGATAGAGGAAGAAGGAATATAGATTTAAGACACATATTAGTATATAACATATGAAATGAAGAAGAAACAATGTATAAGGAGAATTGAATCATATAATTAATTGGGACACTATATTCAATTTGAAACAAAGGAAAACAATGAAGAAAGGAGTTAAGTGATATTGAAGGACACATAAGAGATGGATAAATTATGAAAAGCGTCATGAATGTAAAGTATGCCAAATAAAAATATAGAATAGAAAGCAAACAAAGGGAAATGAAATAAGGTTGAGATTAAGGTTTACTGATCAGTATTACATTAAAACTCTAGGCATAAAATGGTCAAGATAAGAGAAAAATATATAGTAGGCCAAGATAGAAAGAATCAATTATGAGGAATGGATCATATAATCAAGTAAAAATCATTTATGTAATACAAAAGAAAGGAAATTTAGATGAAAAGAGTTAAGTATACAACACGTACATAGAAGTGGAGAATTTTAAGATGAATTTGAGTAAAGAATACTAGATGAACATGTAAATTATAAGATTACAATAAGAAATATAGATGAAACAAAGGGAAATTTTTGGAAATAATGAGTTTTATTAAGGAAAGAGGGTCACATGATACAATGACGAGCGTGATTACGTACTTATATAATGAACTCTATTGCAATCATCCTTACTAATATTTTATTTGAAATTCTCTATAGACAAATTTTGTAGTTTCAACCAGATGTACCCAATATGTTCCATGTGATGAGGTGAAACTAATTTTCAAGAATGGAATAAGAAAAAAGATGATGCAAAACAAAACCATGAGTCATATAACTGTGATTTGTATTGAGAACAAAAATTCATGATAAAAAGAATGTTTGACCCATGTGTGAGCCATATGAATTGAATTAGTGGTTATATTACATATATAGTATAAAAAGGAACTGGTAAGGAGAATATTAATAAAAAATTAAACTTAAGAAAGTAATAGATAATAGAAAATATATGACATGGAACAAAAAAGCATACTCATAAATGAGGAACACTGACATAAGACACATACAAAGCAGTAGCATAAAGGGAAAGAATGATGAAAAATAATGGATGGTTTGAAACATGACGAAGTATATAGATGGAAAAAAAGATTGCAAGATGTAAGTAAATGCTAAACAATTCAGTGTTCTTGATAGTAACCTATTAATCCTACTTATGACAAATGTGTTACATGAACACTTGAAAAATGGAATTCTAAATCTAAAAATAAACATGTCTTCATATTTTTCCTTTGTGAGAGTAACATGGGGTAAATAGATAAGAAAATTAATGTGAAATGATGCATAACCACCATGATAAACACATATATTAAATACAATGATGACACACTGTGGAATAATGAAACCCCAATGGTGTGAATAAACAAAATAACTTACCATAGATGTCAAATACAAGAAAACATATTTAAGAGATAAAAGGTATTGTAGATTTTAATGAACTACCCGAGAGCTAAAATGTAATTCTAAACTAAAGGAGGTAAACACATTTTACTAAGAGGGTATATTATGAATAAGGAGTATATGTTTGATAGGTTAAGGTTGTAGTGGTTCAATTGATGTGACTATGATTTGACTTTGAGTACTAACATGATTATTAAACAAGATCATGAAGTTACAAATATGATAATTAACCTAGTACTGATAAATATTTTATGGTTTAAAGGTAGAAAGTAAAAAAGATATATAAACAACATGGAAA
The DNA here is from genome assembly GCA_963693085.1 of Alisma plantago-aquatica. Taxonomy (NCBI): domain Eukaryota; kingdom Viridiplantae; phylum Streptophyta; class Magnoliopsida; order Alismatales; family Alismataceae; genus Alisma; species Alisma plantago-aquatica. Next base: position 253,290,447 of record OY856411.1, read on the forward strand.
TGACCAAGAATAGAGGTTAAAAAATAAATATGAAATGACAGAAGTGTGATCTGAACAAAAGTGCAAGTCTGATATGAGAAAATTATGATTTGAAATAAATTCTTATAGTGATAGAAAGAATTAATGATTAATTGATTTTTCCCATAGATATTTTAATGTTAGAAATATGTATTTTATATGATAAAAAGGAGAAGGATAATTAAGAAGAATAAAGTAATAATGAATAAGAAATAAGTAAGAGAGAAGACACGGTGTTTAGTAATATATGAATTTGATTCTAGAAATATAATTTGTTAAGGCATACTAAAGGATGTGAACTTTTTATACATATGATTTCAATTGTACATGTACAAGAAAAATATTAAATTGCAAGAATAGTTAGTTATGTTTATTTTCATTTATACTAGTAATAAAACTAAATATTATACAATTGTTGTTAATCCTAATCATGCAACTTACGAGTGATTTGATATTAGTATAAGACAATAGTATACTTCAAAACAATGAAGTGAGATCTTTTTTGTAAACTTAATTATGATATATAATAATTATATCTAGTAACATGTATAAATTGATATAGTTAGATTGGAATACCAGTACTAAAGTAACACCTCAAGAGACTATGATAACTTTGAAGATAGATCAATCTCATGGTAACTGATTGTGACATACAAGATTCTTTTTCTGCCATTGAAAAACTTTGTTTATAAAGCTTTTGTGGATGAAAGATATACAAAGTTATTAGTGTTAAATTTAGTATTCACCGAAGCAAAAGACGAATAAGCCAAACATAAGATTTTAGAATTTAATAAGAAACCTTCAATGTAGTTTTCCTATATATTTATGTTATGAGGACGTAACCATTTAAGAAGGAAAAATTGTAATGACCCAACTTCATCTTATCTATCTAATTAGGGCTACTTGATGATTACATGCTTAACTTGAGTAATCATTATTTAACATTGCTTACTAAGGAGTCTAAATATGATGTTTAAACCTAATGGGAAAATTTAATCATATTTTATTTTGAAGAAAGAGGATCTGAGAAGTGTAAATCATAGTCGGCCAAAATCATGGTTTTGATAATATATGAATATATAACATTTTTCTAGAACTCAGATTTCTTCAAGATTTGGATATAGTTTGGGTAACACAAAATTTGATTGTTTTTCAAAAATTTCAAAATTTTTGAGTGTTGGTTGCATCTGTTTATCAACCATGACTAAACCCAAGAGAAACTCAGTGACCATGCATTTAAGCTGATATATAGTAGTTTGATGTTTAATTTTAAACAATTTGTGGCATATCCAATAGGGATAAAATTTTAATGTATCTTGTAAACTTGATTTTAGATAATGTGTTAAATTCTTATAATTTGTGGATAATGTTTGACTAACCATGAACCCTACATCTTCTGACATCTTTACAAGGAACAATCTAGACTAGTGATAAATTCTACCCAAATAAAAAATGCAATGAAGGGCTTGTATGGAATTGTTACAAGTACTCAATTGATCTATATCTCTGATGTAGAGCCTAATAGCTTTCATAATTTGTGATTCATATAGAGACACACAATTCTTGAGAGAGAAAGAGAGTTAGGGTATGCGAAGGAGAAAATGGTGGAGATGATGATACAAGGCTTCATCTTCCTAGGGTTGATGACATTAAGTAAGTTGTTCTTCTATAGTTGGATTTTCTTGGTGATTCTTCTCTCACTAATTTACTCACCTCCTCTGGTTTGAGTCAGAATGGTATTTATTCTCCCCTTTTTTCTCAATGTTTCTTTAAAATCACCATTATGAGGGCTTTTAATCCATAAGGAAGAAGAAAATGATGGATTAAAGTTTGAGTTAAATTCAAGAACCTCAACTTTTAGGATTTAAAATTTAAGGTCTTTTCATCTAAGTTGAGTGGTTACTTCCATTTAACAATAAATTGCACTAAATTGGATTGAATCCACTTAAATCATCACTCTTTCTATATGTGATAGTAAACCTTAAATTTTCCTTGCAGTTTTAGATTTACATGACAATTTTGAAAAGGATTACTTTCTGATGTGATAATGTTCAGACAATGAAATCATATGAGAAATGGATACAAAACTATTAGAATAAGATTGCATTATTATTTTAGAAATTAGTAGAAAATAACAAGATCTAGGGATTATGTAAGTTTGTAGTATATAAGTATGTAAAGAACATGGAAGGTTGAATTTTAATATTATTATCCAATTTTTCTATTTGAATGTTTAGTACAATAACACCAAATATTAGTAGGGAAAATGAATTTTAATGTCATTCATATCTTAGAGAAGATGGTGAAACCTAGACAAGAGACATCTTGGGAGTTTTGTGAATAAAAAGAACTGAAGTCAGTAAAAATGATTCATTTGAAAATTTCAATTTTTATATAGTCATTTGTAGAGACCCTAATTTAGTCACATACCAAAATTTCATATACATTTTTAGTTTTATGTGAGCTAGTAGAAATAGTCTTCTTATAAGTTAAGGATTCTATTATAGTGAATACTTGTAGGAGAGTAATGACCAAATGTGAATAATGCAAATGAAACCCTAAGAATAGGATAATTAGTAAATCAAGTAGTTTCAGTCCAATGTTTCTAAGTGTGATGAGTGGAGTTGATTAGTTTAGAGTAGAAATTATATAAAAGCTATGAAAAGAAATTATGATAAGGTTAAGCGAAGAAATGTTGATTAGTTGATTGAGCGGTGATATGAAAGAGTAAATTAGATATTAGATACACTAAACACAATAGATTCCCTATGAAGGTATACAATGTAGTGGAGGAAACGAGAAATCCAACTGGCAAAGTCCAGGATCAAGTAGGTGGAGCATACCAGAGGGGTACCTGAGTATAAGCCCAATGATGGTCAAACTCCTTAAAAATGTAGGGGTATCCAACAATAATAGAATATTCTAGTGATGCCCAGTTTTTCTCAACATTAATCAGAGATGTTGGTGGGGCCAAGTTCAACACAACTTCAATTACATACCCAACATTTATCAGGGATCCCGATGCTACCCAATTAAGTATTACTCAATAAGTCAGTCCTTGTGGGACTGCATAGCTAGAGTGTTGTTGATTGTCCTCCTAAGTAGCTGGTTTGAGGAGGCATCTAGTTTAGCCGCCAAGACTAGAAGTGGAAAATCCCATTACAGATCGGGGTGGCTAACTGCAGACTTAGAGTCTCCAGTTTTCTATAAGTCTTATACAATGAATTTGTAGCTTTCTGTTATTGTTTCAAATGTTGTGGAATACTTCATGTGGGTTCTGGGCATAATAAGTTGAATAAGAGATAAATCAACCATGTTCAATTATTTGTTTACTCTTTGTACTCATCTAGATTAACATGTCATATTAATGATATATATCAAGTAAGTTTAGTTATTCATTTGTTCATGTGGTTATGTAGAGTAATATGTCATTTGTATGATTCTGAATGACCAGTTCTTTCATAGTACTTTACTATTCTGAATGACCATGTCCCCCATTACAACCCTGGATGAAAAACATCCACACAACCAAAGAAACAAACTAAATACAAGCTACGCAGTTGCCATCTACCTAGATAAAGAAGAAACAGACCCGCAATGCTAACTCCAGAGATAAATAGAGAATCTGAAACGAGTATCCAAACTACACATGCCAACACTGGAAATAGGCTCATCCTCTGAAATTGTGGCAACATGGACAGCTGGAAACATCACTTCAGAAACTTGGGAACCTCAGGAGCAATATAGCAGAAGCCTCCACTGCTAACATCCAGGCCGTTGAGTTTCTGAACCAGAGACCAAACATCGAATGTTGTTGTTTGCACAGCAGCACCCCACAAGCACCCGAGGGGTGCACCTTCTGTCAATCCATCTTCTCAAAGAAGACTCCAGAGAACAACTCAACAGATTGGAACAAAGCTCCACTCAACCATCATATTACTCCTTCACACATAGCAGTATAATCATCCTCTAAAGTTAGTGGTAAGAAGAAATACAAAGCTTGAATGAAGGCTCCAAACAGAACTGATTAGTGCCTTGGTGACTTGGACGAGTAGAAAGAGACAAAATCATGGAATCACAGAACCTTCTGTTTGCAAAGAAGCATCAGTAACCCCTCCTCGAACACCTAGAAGGCATCCGACCTTTTGGCTCCATAGGAGCCATTCAGAAACCAAAAAACTATCAAACTCCACGGTTAGCTCCAGCTTGACGCACAAAGAACACCCAAGATGCTAACCTGCAATGGTCCATGTCTTCGAGAAGCTGTTAGCACAGCACCAAACTCATGCACGTAGCAGCACAAGGACAAGAAGGAAGAGAGGAGGAACCAGCCCCCCTCATAAGCCCATCCTCGTGAACACCTAAATGCAACGAGGCAAACTGTCAAACACCATGAAGGTGCTCCGAGCCAGCAGAAGCAAAGACGCCATTGAGAGCAGGGGCCCCTGATCACTGCCATGGAAGACGCCCAACCTGCTGTTTGCTCAGAGGTAATCCAACAAACACCATTACAGCATCACACAATAGTAAAGGGGGAGACAATGCCCAACAACACCTCGACAACCCTTCTTTCATCAGTGAACCTCAGCGCGGACAGGGCCACCAAGCAGAGACATCGCGAGCCGGACAAGAGATGCCCAACCGACCAATGTGGAACAGCCTCACCAGGGCGGAGAAAAACACCTGCAGAATGAGGGGAAGGCCTATCGCAGGACCATCCACCCGTCGAGGAGCCCACCTCTGCCATGGACGCTTTAGGGCTGGGGAGGGCGCCGCCAAGCCTGTAGCAATGTTGGCCTGTCAGAGGACGCCCAACTGACCAGCATTTCTCGACCACACCTGGACGGAGAGCCACCATCACCGAGTCCAGTGCCGAGATTCGTTCCATCCAGTCGAAGCCGAAGGGCACCATTGCCATGGATCCCAGGGTCTCACAACCACCGGACACAATCGGAGCAGTGGCACAAAGATCATTCCGGACTAAGATCAGCTCCTATCTATCCATCAATCATGAATGGAATAGATTCGACACAGTCGAAACGCTGAATCAGTCTAGCCGGGACCTCGTGGCGCATCCAATCAGCTGCAATCCAGGGCGTAAGGGCTTCTACGGTGACTAGAACACGACGACTCCTAAGACCTCTAGGGATACAGAGCACAGACCTCCGACTAGCCAACCTTTGCTAAAAACCAGGGGGAGGGAAGATCCGAGGAGGTTCCCCCCTCCCCCCAGCGGTGCCGCCAGGGAAGAAAGCTAGGGGGAAGACGAAGCGTACCCTTCACTGAAAACCAGTCTGATGTTAGAGATGTTTAGATAATCTATCCTTGTCACTCTAGATCTGTGTTTAGAAGTTCACCTATATGTATATAAATGATGTTGTACTAATATTTCTTCATGAAAGTGTTTGTATTTAGTAGTCAAGATAATAATCATGTAACATTGAAAGATGGTATAGATAAATTATTCTATTCTTTTATGTTTTCAATTAGATATAAGAATAAATATTTCTTTCTTATACAAGTTGATTAATGTGGTTATGTTTCATATATGATTCACTTTTCAAAAAAACTAGAAAAAAAGAAGGGTTAAGAGTGATGTTTTAATTTTTCTTAGAACTCAGGTTATGCCCTGATTTCATGATCTATCATTGATTGTGAAATCTTAGCGTGATGAAGACATTGTCATAATAAATATAAAAGTTTATGCTGGAAGAAACTACTAGATGAGGGTTGATCATTGTGGTAGCCTATATAAAATGAAATAGGTGGATGGAATATGTGGCTCAAGTTATATTTGCACACCAATTCAAATCAATCAGGCAATGGAAAATGATGCTCACCCTTGTTATGTCTGAAATCTTCACAATATCTACAACACAAATATAAAAGTAGAGTGATGAATGAAGTGAACACCTGATACAACTATCAAGAATGAGTTAGGTAGGTGTTCCTCATACTAAAATAGATTCCACACTTTTCTTTATGAGTTTCAGCTACATTTTATAAAACAAATAACAACACTCCCCACTTCCTCCTTTTTCTTCCCTTTATTCTCATTTTTACACGATCTTCATGACATGTCCTTCATTGGAAAAAATATTTTTTCATGATAAGGTTGATTTTAAAAGGAGATTGCTTTGTTAATATGATTTCCCCCTTTTTATTGTATGCTTATGATATTTGGAGTCATTCTTATATAATGGAGTAGCAAATCCAATAAAAAGGATACATGATGGTCAACCCATGGTTTCTAAATGCTAGGATTGATCAAGGAGGGATTTGTTATTGGGTAGTAGATGGTGCCATGTCTGAACTTGGAGGAAACAGATGTAGTGTTGATACATGAAAGGACAAGTGTTGGTTTTTTAGGTCAGGGGTGAGGGTGGAAGAGTTGTAGTTGAAGGATAGAAACCAAACTGTGATTTCTCGATGGCTAGCACAATTGTCGTCGGACAACACACTAGGTGGTGACACCTCTCCATTGTCTCGACACTTGATGTAGGGGTGAAAGAGACATAGGGAGAATAGGGATAAAGGGATATGGGAAAAAGAGAGCCAAAGAAGTAGATATGATAAGGAAGAGAAGAAGAGGTGAAGAAGGGGAGTGAGGGAAGGGAGAAAGACTAGTTGTAGAATCCATTTCAAATAAAAGGAGTCACAGAGAGCTATCAGTTGCAAGACTATGTTGAAATGAAAGGAAGGTATCTAATTTAATGTGATCAATCAATTAGAAAATTCAAAATTATGTTATATGTAACCTTTCTCTGTATAATTTAGTTGGGATAGGAAACAAAGTATAATTTTCTTGAAAATCGGTAGGCATGATAATTAAGACATGAGTCTTTAGATCCAAAAGGCAAACTCTTATTTCAAAATAATTTTGGATTAATTTTTCTATGACTATAATAAGTATACATTTAATGTATATATTTTCTTTCTTCAAACAACTAAATATAATAAATCAAGTTTATATATTTTCCTATATTCATAAATGTTATGATGATTCTATATTTACAAACAATCATATAGGTAATTTCGGCTAAATATACTAATACATATACATACAAAACTACTTCTTACTCACTTCTCCACATTGAGGTCCAGGGATTTAGGGGTAACTTGACAAATCAAAGAGTTCTACTCAGAGGAGTTTAAAACTATTTAAAAGTTCACTTGGTCATGACTTGGTTCATTAAACCATCAATAAAATATAAAGAACATTTTCTAGTAGTTAAATTATAATAATGAAAATAACTTTGATTAAGAAAAACTTTGCAATGTAAATCTAAAAATGATGCCAAAATGATTGTGTAGCGAAGTTACCAATATTAGCATCCTAAATAACCATTTAACCATTACACATTACACCAAGAGAGTCTACATTTCCCAAGACTTAGAAATGCACACCAAAATCATCTTTCACCTATAAAATGTAAGGAGGAATATGGTTTCCTACTGGATGATGTCAACTCCTACCATGCACCTTGATAAAGAGACTCGGGTATAATTACATTGAAGCAACTCCTTGTTGTATGCAAGGTCTTCCCCATCATACAGAAAATCTTGTTTAGATTATCACATAATTAGTGAAAGCATCACTATTGTAAAACATAAGTTGTGGGTCTAAGTTTTTCTATCAATATATGCTTAATTCTATAAGTGGACATAGTCATGGAATTCTTGAACGATTTCAAGGAAAAGGGTTTAAGGAGAGAAATAGGGTTAATACTATCTAATGTTATTCACATAAGTTTGATTTCTATAGAGTTTGTACTAACACTCCCATTAGAACTAGGAGAGATGAATCGGTTACTAGAAGGACCAACTTCCATGTATGAAGATTTCCATCATCGTAGAGAGGGTAGGATCCATAGAATTTGTTTGGGGAGATAATTTATATTAGGGATTTAAAACATAATTGGTATTCCACAACTCATGGTTTGATAAATAAACAACATATATATGTTCACCTCTCTGCCTGATCAAGGAATATGTGTGGGAAAAATATGGGATAACATTAAATAGTCAAATTCACCAATTAAAAAGCTTTGACCATACTATAAATAATGTGATCCAGAAGGGGATATACTCCTTACTTAACTCTTAAATAAAGTCATCCTATCCAAAAACATTATTTTGTACTATAAAATATGTGTTTTAATTCAATGTGTAATTCGTAAAGCATCATATATTTAGCATTGAAAATGTTAACCATTATGAAATTAGCTATTCATACAGTTTCCTCGCCACAAGATGGCATTAATATAAAGATACACCTAATTGATACAAAGGGCCAATTTTAAAGGGCATCTTGTCCATCCAAATCTATCCTTCAAACTTCATGGTTCAAGGTCCTTTTGAGTCATCATGCCCTATAACACCTACATTTATGACAACTATTTCATAGGAAGGAGGAGACATGGGGGACATTTTCGACATGATTGGAGATAAAAGGAAGGTATTTAATCTTACCGTGATTAAAAAATAATCATTTTAATGTAAGTTATAGATAATATTTCTATTTCCAATTTAATTGTGTGAGTAAAAAGTCTTGATTTTCATAACATTATGTCGGTTTGCTAATTAAGACGCAAGGTTATCCAATTTAGAAGTCAAAAAATTATTTTATATTTTTTGGTATATGAATTCTCTATGACTGTATAACTATGAATTTAATGTATTTATTTCCATTTTCAAAAATATAATCAATTTTTTTATCTACTTTCCTTCATCATTCAGTCTTATGAAGATTCTAGAATTAAAAATTATGACCAACATTGATTTGATGGTGAATTTATATTATCACACTTCAAAAGATACTAGATAATTTATTTATTTTAAAACTTCTTATAAAAGGAATATTGCTAAAATATTATGTTTATTGACTCAAGTACTCCTAGTTTAACTAAATAAAGAAGAAATACTAAGACAACAAAAATGGCATAAGAAAAGGGAATGCTAGACTACATAACTAGATTCAGATATGTTAGATGATGGGTCCTACTTTTTTAGATTCTTCAAGTTTGTGATATCAACTGGAAACTATGTGATTTGAATCTGCAAGCTATGTATTTGTCCTCCTTATTTTTGCACTTCTAACAAGATTGGTTAAAATGTTCCTTTTTTTGCATATAATTTCTGAACATTCTCCAACTTGTCAAAATAGATATGTCCTCCACCTTGGAAATTACCTTGGCCTCTCTATTGATATCTTTTCCACATTTACATTTTCTATTATTTTCTCATTTGTGTGTAGTTGGAATGCAAGGATACTAGTTTCTTTTTCAAGGCTCTAAGCTGAAAAGTCAACTCACTAACTTCCATCGATATTAGACCCATTTTAATTATGCCCCTCGTTTTACATTATTCTATCATAAACCGATTCATTACCATGTTTATAAGAATTTCCTAGCACCAGTGTACATAGTTTCTCAAGAAAAAAAGATGTACTTACAATATCCAATAACGTCCTTTCTGATTCTCACAAGACTTTGTAGAAAATATTTCCCTAATCATAAATGTGGATCCCATGATGAGGATGCTTCCTCAACATGTCACTGGATTACTCCTAGGACTCAGAATAAGAATCCCCTTCACTTGCATATAGATGTGGATGTACACAATTCCTTGTGGTCTTCTAGTTGAATAGTGATATGCAAAGAATTTAACCATCTAGTGTATCAACAGATTTTGGTGCCAAGATGTTTTATGTCATCTTTGCCTTGTATGTAAAGGAAAAATGAACTAAAATTACACCACCATTAATGGTACCCTAATAGTCTTCATAGTTTCACGACACTCCACACACGTGTAGATTTTTCTTAATGGGTATTCATGAAGGTTCACATGAAATGTCTCAGACTTCACCAAAATCTCAAAGTTCAAATATTTATTGAAACTACCCTAGTTGCCAGTTTTTTTGTGGCAGAGTACTTATTGTGATGTTGTGGAGGAGGATCAGACCTTTTCCAAAATAGCCATATGTAACTCACCTTTTCCTTTGGGATTTCCTTCTATGTCACCCATATCTATTAGGTCTTTCTTTTTTTAATTGAATTATAATTGGGATGAGTGAGGATAAATTTGGTTCCTATCTTGGAAAAGGATGTGCTTTGGGTTGGATGTGCTTGGTGTAAATTACTATCATATGTTGATCATGTTTGTATGATGCAAAAATACATGAAAATAAACAATAAATATAATCACAAGGTAAAATGTTAACAAATATATAAAATCTGAATAGCCTAAAGTGATAAGTTATGTCCTTGATAGTGCTAATGATTTCACTCACCAGCTTCTCAATAATGATGAAAAAAAGATGAGACACCCAAACTATACATGTAAACACAAGTGTATGGTGGTAAAGTAATATAGGGATTTTGAGCCCCTGAGTTATTGTATTTTAGAGAGTTTAATTTCTTAGAACTATTAATAACTAAAACAATCATTCACAATGGTAAAAATAATTGCATTTTATTATGAATGTACTAAGTAATTGAACTAATGAATTAAAGGTAGTTGATTGAATTTTAGAGTTGAATGTCCTTATCTTTTCAAATTCACCATGGTAATACTTTAATATTTTCTTCATCAATTTACCAAATGATGAAACTTACAAATTATGATAGATGTGTCATTCAAATGATATCTCCTTCTAGATCGTAAGATTGTATATAACTAAGAAAATCCCTCCTATAGTGGTGTGTTAGACTTTATTAAATCATTCAAATTCATATGTAGAATGAGAAAGATTCATAGGCATTAGAATACTGGTGTTCTCTAATCCCCAACTTTTATGAAAGAAATAAGATAGGATATATGTTTTCAAATCACAAATCATAGATAATTCATAAGAATCCAAGAAATGATGATAAAATAATATAAACAAAAAGTATAACTACAAAAATGTGCCAGTCTAAATTTAGTTTCAATGGAATATAAAATTATTCCTTCATGATTATATGTTCTCCATACAACAAAGAGAAAATGGGAAAGTAATTATTTAAACTACAATAAAAACAAGAAACTACATAAACAACTTCAACAACAAGGTCGGGGACAAATCTGGACCATCTTCATCTATATATTTTTCCTCGAGATGCAGATTGGCAATGAAGCACTCATTTCTCCTTTCACATTCTTTCTATAGATATCAATAATAATCTATTTGAGATAGGGAATCTTTTCCTCGTAATTGGGTCTTAAGTGATTTAACATTTTTGTATTTGATCTTGGTTGTTATGCATAAAGTTAAATCTTGCTTGTGATTTTTTTTTGGGTTGTTGCATCCACTAGGATGGTCAATGCATCAAGTAGTATTGTTGTGATGTCATTAATAAATAAGATCAATGCACATTCTAGTTTGGTTGATGCATCAACCCCAATAATAGTCATGTCTAGCCATTTTAGTCGATGTTACTGATGTAGATGTTGACTCATCAACTCGAGTAATATTCATGTGTATCAATGGTCTTTTGGTGAATACTACCTAAATTTAGTACATTCAATATTTATGTAGCATTTGACCTTTAATTCCTCTAATGGAAACATGTAGTACTTAGTACGTTGGAATCTTGTGAAAAATAGATGCAATGATACTTTATAACCATTACAAAAGATGCACAAGCAATTTTATCATTTTTTTATATGTTAATGAATTTATGCACAATAATGATCACTTTGGTGGTAGAAACACATGAAATTAGGAGATAATTATTTGGCAATTGTATGTGCATGAGTAGTCTACTTTCAAGGTGAACATATAACAACAAATATGGATGATTATTTTTTGTGATTACTAACATAAATATAAATTTTCATTATGATATCATTTGTATAGTAATAAGAAAACCAAATCCCCTGAGAAGTTATCGGTACATATAAATGGAAAAAAATCTTAAGGTACATAATGAACGACGTGTATATATATGGTTGTTATTGCCAATATTTGAAACATGGACCAAATAAGTAGATTCCATAAGTCACAAAACTATATCCAAAGTGAAAAACATCTTTATGGAGTCTCTATATACCTTGCATGTGTATTACACTGGGTTATACCATGTTTCGATAAGGTCCTACTCCAAACCATATAGTTAACCAAGTCACTGTCATAGTTAGACCCCAAATAATGTTGAAATATCTTGTGCTATACCAACCAATTTAACAAGTCCATGATTTTGCTTGGTCTGATAACAGATACAAGGAAATATTTTCACTAAACATGAATACAGACACATGCGCACACACAGTATGTGTGTGTGTGCATGTATATATATATATATATATATATATATATATATATATATATATATATATATATATATATAGACACACACACACACACACATATATATATATATATATATATATATATATATATATATATATATATATATATATATATATATATATATATATATAAGGCCAATCATATCTTAGATAAAATTATATGTTAAAAATTTATGGAAAACTTTATCATATGAATGTTATATATTATATATATTACATGATGCATAAATACATATAAATATAAGTTAATTGAATATAACTATGAAGGCTCTCAGTTATGTTTACCTTACGCTAGGCATGACCCGTACAAAAACTAAGTGTCAATATTTTTGGCCCTACCCACCAATGTGAGTTTTATGGGTAAAATTTCATTCAAATCATGTGGGAATGAACACAAGATAGAATATTAAATTGATTTGATGCCCACTCTATATAAACATCTCAAAATTCTTTGTGTTTGGTTAATTAATAGAAGATCATCTTTGTAATTACTAAAACAGCATAGATTTCAACCCATTCTTTTTGAGGAATGTAATAGAGTCCATAAAGATTAATGTATAGATATAAAAATCAATAACATACATTGCATCTCACCCGCTACACACACACACACACACACATATATATATATATATAATATTGAAATACATCGATATAATCATTTTGTTAATATTCACTTTATTGTGTTATATGGACCAATAAAAATTGAACATAAATAACACTTTGTTAAATGGAACATTTATGGGCTAAAAATTATTAATAAGCTGAGCCAAAAGTTGATGCATGTCCTAGTTGATTATAACACGTTAGTGCACATAAACAATTTTGGTATGACCTGACTTGATGCCATCCCTTGATAGGGTCTGTGAAGATCCAATCATTGTAGAACTTTCCCCATGGTTCCCTATGAGGAGCATAGGCCATAACAACCAGTTACAAACATGTCAACCCTTCCATGGCATTAGAAGTATTTATAAACATCTACAATAAAGACATATCAAAAAATCCTTTAGTAATTACTATCTAAACAATACTTTTATGAATATTTTCATTTGCACTATTAATTAAAAAAAAACAAAGATACATTTTTCACTAAATGTTTTTTGTTACATAATGACTCAAAAATATGTGTATGTGAAACATGTTCGTGAGTGATCTCAAAAATGTTCATCGCATTGTTATGCCTAGTGATGAGGAAGAGTCTGAAGTTTCATTGCATTTGGAACTACAATTTAATTGTTATTTTTTTCGATATTAAACCAAGTGTACAATTACAAACCTTGCCTCTATGATATATCAATCAAAGGGTATGTTTATGCGGCCATCCCTAGTTGAAACGTAGGCATGACTATTAATTAGCTTCTTATGTAGGGTGGCAAAAAACCCACACTACCTGATCTGACTTGAAAATTGGGGAGTTTAGATTTGTTAAATTTTTGGTCGGGACGGGTCAACCCATTTTATTATCGATAGGTGCGGTCAACTCTTATATAATTTGGATCATGCCAGGTCGTGTTTGTAATAATTTATTATTCTCACGCCCACTCAGGTCCAGCTGATTTTGGGGCCGGTTTGTGAAGGTTTAGGTTTATTTTTTATTAGGACTATGTGAGTTCGAATTCATTTCGAGTCAGGTCCTTGTAGGTGGGGTCCAACAAAAATCGCGTCATTGCCGCACCTATTCTTATGTAAGTTTGTTTCAGTATATGACCAAGATACTCTATCTTGCATATGGTTTCGTGTCAATATGGGAGAATATGAATGAGGTTTTTTTTTTCAAAAATAACATCAGTTTTGTGAAAATTTCAAGGCACTCCCTCTCCTATTGTGAATCCCAACCAACTCCTCCCTTTATTCTAGAATTCCAAATTACCCCTCTAACTAGCTTTCCATGAACTACCCTAAGCAAATAGTGAACTTTTTTTTTCCTTTTATGTTTTACTCAATTGCCTCCCTCTCAATGTAACTAAATATGGAGAAACTACTCGACTCAAATTAAAATTCTAGTATTTGTTTCAATTTGGAATCCAATCAGTTTGGGTCATTTTTTCTAGATAGGCTCGGGTTCAATTGAGTTCTTATCGACATCAGGTCCAGGCAGATCGAGTTGAATTTTGTTTTTTTCATAACTATTTTTTCTAAATATTTGAGTCATTTAGGGTCGATTCATGTTCGAGTCCTGCTTTATCTTGATTAGGATATATTTAAGTCAAACTTTGACAAGTGTGGTATGGCTGAGTTAAACTGCACATGTGTGGTTTGTCTTAGGAAAGAAATACTAATCTCATATTTATATTTGAGATTTTTATGGGTTTGTTTGATTTTTCAAATAGGTAAGTTTATGCCATGTATGGTGATTAAGATGAGGCCAAGTATGCTTCAAGTCTTAACCTGATATGGTAGGGCTCGGTTGGGGGCAATAATATTTGGAACACACATGACTCATTTTGACTTGAACCATACATGACATGAATCAACACGTTTCAAAATCCACACACACCATTAAAGATCTTAATTTTATTATGGGTTTAGTATTTTCTTTCTTATACTAACCCATGCAAGTGAAATTTGGGTCTAAACCATACTAAACCTACAAAAGTGTGACCCAAATCAATCCAGACCCAGATACAACAAAACCCGAACATGATCTAACTGTAAATGACTTGAATATTTGGGGAAAAAAGAATTTATAATGGAATTAAAGATTCAACCCAATTAGTCTAGGGTAGATACAATTTGACCTTGCATGAACAAGATCTGTATCGAATCGAGGCTCAACCCATACAAACCCAATACAAAATTGAAACATATACCTAAAATTTCAAACTAGGTCGTGTAGTTTTCCCTTATTTTTTTTGTCTAGATCTAGAGATTAGTTTTTATTCATTCTTCTCTCTGGTGTAGACAAATAATCAAAACAAAGTTTTGTGTCTAGGTTGAGCCAAAGAGGCCTAACCAAGTCAAAAAAATTAACAGAATAAAAAAATGAGGAATGCTTAAATATCACGTCTGCTACATTATTTAGGATGCGAGGGATATATTAATATTTGACATCACTAGAAGACTTGAATCTTTTTCCTACCAGTCTTGCATGGGGATGGAGCTTTAGGTGTGGATACTGGATGTCTACAAGGATGGAGATGGCCTTCTGAGAATCTAAGAGAAGTAGGACATTGGACCAGTTGTGAATGTGACAAAGCTCCGATGAACATAGGATATCCCTGGATTTTAGCTTCTGGGATTGTGTTTGCTTGGATAGGATGACCTACTCCCATTATGCATTCTTCTCTCTCATTTACGACATGGATACCAATACTAGATTTTCATAAGCTTAGTTGAAACCATGCATCATTGAAAATGTAGATAGATGGGCATCTAGCTGGTCAGAACATCTATGTCAACAGTGAGTGTTTGGCCTAAACATCAAATTGATCAATTTTTAGAATAGTTGCCAAGCGGTTCTCTATAAACTTGGACTTGATAGAAGCAGTCTTCATGATGCCTTGGTAATTTGCTTGTTCCTGCATGACCAGAGGTGCCAACACGCTACCAACCATTCAACTAATACCCTCTACTCCCTGGGTTTAGAAACTTACTTATCCATGTATCTTCATCCAAGTCCAAGCTATCTAGTGCCATTCCCAACATTACCTAGACTAGTTTATTGAAGCTACAGTCATGAAGGGCATGAACAATGGTGTCAGGTTTGTTGTTGCATAGTGGACATTCTTTGTTGACCTCTATATGCCATCACCTCTACTGCAAATTAGTATGGTGAGATTTGAGCATTAATAGATAGATAAACACTTGAATGTGTGCTGGTAAGACAATCCTCCATATAGATTTCTAGTTGAGTTTAGATGTATGTTATAACCCCAATTTTTTGTGAAAAATGTAATTTCTCATATTAAAGATATTGGAACAAATAATACAATTTGTTATGAATAATTTGATTTACTTTACAATAGCCTTGATGTTTGTGTTGTGGGATTTATTGGCTATTGGGCCCATTAACAAATAAATTCAATTAATAAATGAATATTTGATTTTTGAGGAAAGAAAGGTGTGGAAATCTCTAGAAGGAAAACGAACTTAATCCAAAGGTGGATTTCGTGTCACATGGGTTCCTTGGATTCCAAAGAGTCCAAAGTTGCAAAGAAAATGCAATAAGAAAAGAAAGGGTCAATTAAGTATTTCTTTATTAAGAAAGAAATTGAAAATAATGGTAAAATGAGGAAAACAAGTGAAAAGAGGTATAATTGAGTTATCCATGGTGGAATTTCGTATCCCAAGGATTCCTAATGATAAAAAGGAATACTAATAAGGAAAATAAAAGAGAAATAAAGAAAAATCTTCAAAAAGAGATATTTTAATAAAGAAAAAGCAAGATAATGAGAAAAAGGATGAAAAGATAAAGAAAGAGGCTAAGGTATATCCCCAATATGGGATTTCGAGCCATTAAGGTTCTTGATGTTCAAGGAACTCAGAATAATAATTTAATAGCAAGGGAAAGAGAAAATATGTGAGATATATACATAATTAAGTGATATCTTGCACCTAAAGAAAAGGCACGTTTTCCTTACGACAATGAGCCCAACTTTGGTAGAGAGGTAGATAAAGTCATTATAAACTTTCCCTCAAAATTTGGGATTAATTGAACACTTGGTTTGGGAGTTATGACTCTTACAAATTTCCCTAAAGTGTTGTGATTATAACAAATGTCACACATTTATCGAATTAATAGGAAATTGCTTGGGATGACAGCAACCATCGGATCAAGATCTGACGCTAGCTGTGCATCTTCTTCCTTGATTCTGAGAAGGAAAGTTCCGCAAGAGCAGAGTGACTTTTCCCTCGATTTTTCCTCAGAGATATGACCATATGCAAACATGGAAAGATGTTGGTTGGCTTCATGAGATGATTCCACACCCAACCCACCTAGGTTTTGGGTGGTTTCATTCGTTCTAGAAGTTTTTCCCAATTGGGCCAAGAGCCAGGGGCGGCGGTGAGATTGGGAAACCCTAAAGAGAGCCCTATATCCTATAAATAGAACCCCCTTCAACTCAGGCAGACCCTCACGAGCTCGACCAGCTACTTTCCTAGTTCCTTGGTGCCCCAGGTCGACAAGATCTAGAAGCTCCGGCGAGCTTCGAACTGCGGCACCACCACAGTGTTTTCCCCTGGATCGAGCGAGGTCGAGCAGCATATGTCGTTGGATCAGGGTCATCTGTTGATGGAGGAGGGCGATCGACGGTCGATCTTGTCGAGCGCTCTAGAAGACCCTTAGTGGGCGTAAGTCACGCATTTCATCCGATCGCACTCGGTCAAAGGCGACCTCAAATCCAACGAACCGGAGTTTTCTGAAAAATAAAGGGTTAGTCGCCTCTCTGATCTATATTCAAGAAAAAGGTTGAATCTTGTATAAATCGTTAAAAATAAATCCTTTGGCCAAAAAATGCAAGTAAGTAGTGCTTTTTAACCAGAAAAATGCGTAGAACATGATAAAAATGATAGTAGAGCCTGTTTGTGAATGATTTTCAAGAAGTATGGGGTTTTTCATGTTTTTAATGCATTAAAACCCTAGGAAGAGATAAAAGCAATCATTATGGATATTGATTTTGGTTTTTGATCAAAATAAACCTATTTAGAGTAAAGGAAAAGGTAAAATCATAAAAGGATGATTAATATGTTGTTTTTAGGGTTTTTGTGATCATGTACATGGTTTAATAGGATAAAAACCATAATTTGGGAAAACATGAGTTTTAGTGATTATAATTTGAAAATTTCTAGTATACAACTGAAATATAATGATTCTTGAACATAAGTTGGATTAAAGAATCCTTATTGAAGATAATGAAGAATTAGGGTTAAGTTCATAATACTTAATTGATGAAAGTGAGTAATTGCAACCTATTGGATATTAAAAGTGTTAAATGATGGTTAAGCTTCTAATTATGGGTAAATACCCTTAATATAGTAATCATGGTTTTCTAATGAATAAAATGTGGATTTAATGACAAATAAAGTTAATATGTGAATTCAATCATAATGAACTACAAATTGATGATAAACGAGTGTAATGAAATTGTCATGGATTAAAAAGGATAAAAATAGTAGCTTTGATGTAAAAGAAGCTTAATGAAATTAATTGATGGTTAATGGTGCCATTAAATCTGAGAAAAGGGTTATATATCGTTAAGATAACCTTAATGTTGAAGAATTGATAAAACAATCAGGTTTTATGTGTAATGGTATAAAATTAGGGTTTGAAATAGTAAAAGATGAAGGGAAACCCTAATTGCAATAAAAAACCCTAAAAGTGAAACCCTAGGAAGTGAGCTAGGTTTAATGGATCTTGATGACTTGAATAATAAAAAGGGAATTACATGATTATTTCAGGATCTTGTTGAAAATGCTTGCTTGCTTGGATTCTTATTTGCATGGATATTTCTGTTCAAATCGTCAGATTAGGTATGTGGTTAATTATGAATAACTGCCTTAGTTTCCCGAGGATTTTCCGGATGATTAATCTCATTGAATGAAAATTATCTGTTTGGATGTTCATACTTGCAAATCATAAAGTCACTATGATTATCACATTAAAAATAGAAGTATGTATTCTCGCACCTACATGCCACCCTGATGGATGATGCCAAAGGTCAAGCCCAAATGGGTAGACCAATGGACGGCATGAGTGGTGACCCCCAGGCACCAAGCTCGGGATTGAGAAGGTGGCCTTAAGTCATTGGCAAAGGGAACCCTAAGGTGGGTATGCCAGGGTTAGGGCAAAAGCAGTGGAGAATGTCATACTAAAAAGTGTAAATTGGCTTGTTAATTAATTTGATTGTGATTATTAAATTGTTAGACATATTTGCAAGATTTTGGTAGTTCCCACATACAAGTATATTTCGATATAATAATCGACGTTTTGTTTGTTGGCATTTTAGGAACAAAAATTGAAAGAACAAATAGTAAAGTGTCACATTGTGGAAATGAGAAATAAAGTGCAAGGAGGATTAGATAGAATAATTCAAGATCTGGATAGATAAATTTCCAAAGTTTTCAAAGGTAAGTAAAGTTTTAATTTTATACCAAATTCCAATTAGTTAGTAGAATTTCATAATTATTATTGATTATTTGTCGAACCTTTGATCCTGTTAATTGAATAACAACTCTGACCTTTGGGTCTCCCTTAATTGGGGGTTACCGGGAGGCAGTGTCGTTATAATTGGTATTAGAGCATAGGTTCCTCAATTAATCTTTAATAATTATTAAATTTTACAAATTCTGTAGAACCCAAGGGAGTTATTAGAGGATTGTCCGGAAGACTGAGGTGTCTAGAAAAGGATCACGTCCGGGGGCTGGCAATATTTTCTTCCGTACCGCTAGTCAGAATACGAGGACTCCCAGATTGTGTGACTGCCTGGCCGATGTCTTAGGATATGACTCGAAATAAGGTACCTTTAGGACTCTCTCATCTTGTTCATCCCTTCTCAACTCAAATTCTGTTAAGGACCTTAAGGATTAGGGTTTTCTCTCTTCTCCTCACCCTCTTGAGGTATGGGTAAGGTTAATAAGGTATAAGGAATCCTCCACCAAATTAATGAAAAGCATGTAAATAAGATGTCATGGACATAAGCTTAATAGATTAAGCGCAAACTAAAGAATAGATACATGCTTAAGTCGTATGACACGAGTTGTCATTTCCCTCAGGAGACACCTGAGGATAGACCTCCTTGTCTGGAGGATGAGTAGAGAGAGTTAGTCTTGGAGGTAGAGACCTCCATTGAAGGTAGAGACCTAGCACATACATTGAGGATGATGTTAACCCTAACCCTAAGTGAAGGTTAGAGAGAGTTGACATGATGAGATTAGATGTCATGGTTGAATGGGTGTTTGGATGGACATGCCTTTGGATTTCCATACGAGCCATGAGAGGTTGGATGACCAAGCACATTTGGCAACCCAACCCTGGGAAGGGTCGTGCATGTTTAAGCGAGGGATGGCTCCTTCATGGATGAAGTTAGAGAAGAACCTATACAACCCTATGGGCTTTTGCAAATAGGGTATAGCTTGCACCCAGAGTACGTCAGTAGAGCTGACAGTAGGATGAAGGTTGGAAGCCTAAAACCCCAAAACTTGAGGGACAGTGGGAGTTGAGGATGATGCGACCTAAGTGGATGATAGTGGTTGTCGTATGCTTGACCCTTGGAGGCTAATGATGTCTTGGTTGCCATGATAGGAACCAAACCCTAGAGAGAGGATGAGTCTGCTAGTACCTCTGTGCCTATGGTATAGGTGTTTTCCTCATGAGATAGGTAGAAGAGTGCTTTAGACCCTGAAGAGGGTTAAGTCACCAGTTGTGAGGCTCTATACCTAGTTGGTTGTCTTGGAAGAGGAATCAACCCAAAGTGTTTCTTGAGTCAAAAGATCATGAAAGTACGTGACATATATTGGACATGCTTGATACATGGGTAAGAGTTTGAGCAGGCAGTTGGACACCTGAAGGTGAACCTAGGGTTCCTAGGCCTAAGAGGGGAAGCAGGGTATCTGATGCTCATGATGAGATTTGAGTCTCTATAGTTTCGGGCATGATACTCCTCATCTGTAGAGGTAAAGGAAACCCCTTAAGTTAAGGGTATGTTTGATGAACCCCTCACAACTAAGTTGATCCAATGTTGAAGAAAGAGAACAAGTACGACCTAGCATGGTTTAATAGGTGGTCTGCTTGTGCTTTAGTAGTTGCTGGGTTAGGCATGATCATGTGAAGGTAAACCCTAAGGATGATTGTGACCTTGTTGTCAAGAGTGGTAGTTTCCTCCCATCCTGGGAGAGGGACCCTTTGGTAGGGTGTATACCAGTTTTGCTGGTTTTGAGGTAACCTAAAGAAGTCTCATAGGATCTTGAGAAGCTAAGTGAAAATTACATGGTATGAGAATGAACCTGTCGACCCATAGATAACCATATCTAAATGCATGTGGATGTGTTACCATGGAGGTAACCGGTATGGGGCCTGACCAAGGTAGGTTTCCATGACGCTATGAAGGGATGAAAGTCAGTCGAGAATGAAGAGAGAGATGATGAATGTTTGGGTAAGGTTCTAAGTTGGGCATGTACTATAAAGGAATCCTAAGTCTATCCTAGGGTTAGGTAGGGATGAGACTGATGGAAGAAGGAGTTTCCTAATTCCCTAGTTGCACATGACCATAGGGTTGGGAGGTAACATCTATCATTATCTGAGGGCCATGGGTCAGGAGATTGATCACCTTCATAAACTCATGGGACCTAAAGGGCAGATGAGTAGGGCACTCTCTAGATGCATGAGGGAAGAGGGATGACCCCAAAAGTGTCGACACCCTATAGAACTAGAGGAGATTATAAAGGATTGTGTGTGGATCCAAATAGGTTCGAGACCAGTTTTCCATGGAGGAAATTTTGATATCATGATGTTTGTGATGTAAAGATGTGAGTTGCATGTTTCAACTTAGATTTGAAGTGTACTGGCAAGGTGGGATGTACCATCTCTACTCTTGGAATGGGAAGAACTCTATATTTGGATGGCCACCAAATGCTTATTTCTTCTTGTTATGGGAGTGAGAGATAGGACAGTACGCATGCCATACACCAAGGATAAAAGATGATGTGAGTTGGAATGTTGCTACAAGGTATGAGGACAGAGATGATAACATACCTTGGTGGAGTGAATGATATATGGATGGTTTTCAAACAATAAAAGGAATAATGTAGTCATCTTATAAGGATGCCTTTATCATGAGCTATGAGTCATACAAGGTTGAATTCAAAAACTAAGAGGATGAGCTCAGAGTTTCTCGATGAAGATAGGCTTAGAGTTTGAGATGAGATGATAAGTAGAATACATGGAGGTGTATGTCTTCAACATTACCTAAACACTTGAGGATAAGAAGTGGTAATGAATGCTCTGGTTGAGATGTAGCTACCTAGTTAGCTGGAAGCTAGAAGAAGTTGAGGTTGTTCGAATAACCCTATGTTTGGAAAAAGAGATAAGTTTGGCTAACACTCAGATATAATGAGATCTGTTGAACAAGATTAGTGGTTGTTTGGATAGCCAGAAGAATGGTTGTGGAACCCTGGACACACTTATTTGGATAGGAAGGTAATAACACCATGTTGAGAGTAGTTTAGGGTTTTCGAGGAGTCGATCTTGAGGAATCATGACATACATGAGATCATGGTTTTAAGATCACCAAACACCGTGATACTACAAAGATAGTAAGTGATAATAGCACGTTTGTTTCTTGATGTGAAGTTGCATGTAGCATGCGGTCATGCAAGCCAAGAGTGAAGGACGAACACCAGTAACCCAGTGCATGGATATAATGTAACGACTGGGCCCACTGCCCTAGGCTCTAGTAGAGTTTCAGGAATGACGACTGGCCCCACAAACCACCACTAGCCTTAACTACACACTTTGTCCACACTGACGTGCAAGCCGGGGTCAACTTCCCGACTGGTCACCCATCCTAGTACTACTCCAAGATGAGCACGCTTAATTATGGAGTTCTTTAGTGATGGGTTCCCGGAAAAGGAGGTGCACCTTGGTGATATGGGTAGTCGAATCATTCCTTTTAAGATCATGTTATCCGAGGCCTCAAATCCTAGGATGTTACAATCTCCCCCACTTAGACTCTTTACGTCCTCGTCAAGTCTCAACTATATGGCCTCATAATTTGACCCCATTTCAGTGTAGACCCACAATGGCCCATGGACACCCAGATTCCGTCCACGGCTACCAGCGTAAGGGCGGCTCCATCTCGTCTCTACGGATAGCCATTTCCAACTTGCCTGGACCGCACGACTCAAGACTGGCATGCCACATGCCCATGTGGGCCCCACCTACTGGAGGGGTTATGGCTCTGATACCATTTGTAACGACTGGGCCCACTGCCCTAGGCTCTAGTAGAGTTTCAGGAATGACGACTGGCCCCACAAACCACCACTAGCCTTAACTACACACTTTGTCCACACTGACGTCCAATCCGGGGTCAACTTCCCGACTGGTCACCCATTATAGTACTACTCCAAGATGAGCACGCTTAATTATGGAGTTCTTTAGTGATGGGTTCCCGGAAAAGGAGGTGCACCTTGGTGATATGGGAAGTCCAATCATTCCTTTTAAGATCATGTTATCTGAGGCCTCAAATCCTAGGATGTTACATATAAAGTATAGAGAGTCCCCGAGAGAGAATGGGAGTTCATTACTATGGATGTTGTGGTAAGACTCCCCTAGACCAAGGAGGGTCGAGGTGCAATATGGGTTATGGTAGATCGCCTTACCTAGATGACATGAGAAAGGAAGAGTACTACCACGAGGTGGATTCGGTTGAACTACTTAAGAGAGAAGATGGTTCAAACACACCATGATGTGAGTTCAAAAGTTCTTGGATATGACCAAGGTTCACTTCCATGAGGTGGAAGTAGATACATGACAAGTTTGATGATAGTATAGTTTATCACCCCTAACTAATGGTTAGTATTATCCAAACTAGAGGGTCTGATGAGAGCCAGTGTGCTTGTTTAGGGTGATACAAAGAGACAGTTCTTAAGATGTGATGTTAACCACCATAGCCTTTATCGGGATGCAAGAAGTCTTATAGAGAGGTTGAGTCAGTCACCACTTCATTAAGATGATATTCGTGGAGGAGGCCTCACGAAGGTTAGAAAAGAACCATAGTGTGTGTAGATGAAGTCGCTTTGATCGTGCAATGGCCGAGAGACAGAGACCAGTGGTGACATGAGTCACGAGCTAATGTAAAGGAGACTGACATGCATCTCACTGTGGGAGAATATGTCATGTGAAAATCCGACCCCAATATGGGATTTTGAGCCATTAAGGTTCCTTGAGGTTCAAGGAACTTAGAATAATAATTTAATAGCAAGGGAAATAGTAAATATGTGAGATATATACATAATTAAGTGATATCTTGAACCTAAAGAAAAGGCACGTTTTCCTTAATATAATGAGCCCAATTTTGGTAGAGAGGTAGATAAAGTTATTATAAACTTTCCCTCAATATTTGGGATTAATTGGACACTCGGTTTGGGAGTTATAACTCTTACAAATTTCCCTAAAGTGTTGTGATTATAAAAAATGTCACACATTTATCGATTTAACATGAAATTGCTTTGGATGACAGCAGCCATCGGATCAATATCTGACGCCAACTGTGCGTCTCCTTCCTCAATTCTGAGAAGGAAAGTTCTGCAAGAGCAGAGGGACTTTTCCCTCGATTTTTCCTCAGAGATATGACCATATGCAAACATGGAAAGATGTTGGTTGGCTTCGTGAGATGATTACACACCCAACCCACCTAGGTTTTGGGTGGTTTCGTTTGTTATAGAAGTTTTGCCCAATTGGGCAAGGAGCCAGGGGAGGTGGTGAGATTGGGAAACCCTAAAGAGAGCCCTATATCCTATAAATAGAACCCCCTTCAACTCAGGCAGACCGTCACGAGCTCGACCGACCCCTTTCCTAGTTCCCTGGTGCCCAAGGTCGACAAGATCTAGAAGCTTCAGCGAGCTTCGAACTACGGCACCGCCACAATGTTTTCCCCCGGATCGAGCGAGGTCGAGTAGAAGATGCCATTGGATCGGGGTCATTTGTTGATGGAGGAGGGCGATCGACGGTCGAGCTTGTCCAACGCTCTAGAAGACCCTTAGTTGGTGCAAGTCATGAAGTTCGTCTGATCGCGCTCGGTCAAAGGCGACTACAGATCCAACGAACCAAAGTTTTATGAAAAATAAAGGGTTAGCCGCCTCTCTGATCTATATTCAATAAAAAGGTTGAATCTTGTATAAATCGTTAAAAATAGATCCTTTGGCCGAAAAATGCAAGTAAGTAGTGCTTTTTAACCAGAAAAATGCGTAAAACATGATAAAAATGATAGTAGAGCCTGTTTGTGAATGCTTTTCAAGAAGTATTAGGTTTTTCATGTTTTAATGCATTAAAACCCTAGGAAGAGATAAAATCAATCATGATGGATATTGATTTTGGTTTTTGATCAAAATAAACCTGTTTAGAGTAAAGGAAAAGGTAAAATCATAAAAGGATGATTAATATGTTGCTTTTAGGGTTTTTGTGATCATGTACATGGTTTAATGAGATAAAAACCCTAATTTGGGAAACATGAGTTTTAGTGATTATAATTTGAAAATTTCTAGTATACAACTAAAATATAATGATTCTTGAACATAAGTTGGATTAAAGAATCCTTATTGAAGATAATGAAGAATTAGGGTTAAGTTCATAATACTTAATTGATGAAAGTGAGTAATTGCAACCTATTGGATATTAAAAGTGTTAAATGATGGTTAAGCTCCTAATTATGGGTAAATACCCTTAATATAGTAATCATGGTTTTCTAATGAATAAAAGGTGGATTGAATGACGAATAGAGTTCGTATGTGAATTCAATCATAATGAACTACAAATTGATGATAAATGAGTGTAATGAAATTGTCATGGATTAAAAAGGATAAAAATAGTATCTTTGATGTAAAAGAAGCTTAATGAAATTAATTGATGGTTAATGGTGCCATTAAATCTGAGAAAAGGTTTATATGACGTTAAGATAACCTTAATGTTGAAGAATATATAAAACAATAAGGGTTTATGAGTAATGGTATAAAATTAGGGTTTGAAATAGTAAAAGATGAAGGGAAACCCTAATTGCAATAAAAAAACCCTAAAAGTGAAACCCTAGGAAGCGAGCTAGGTTTAATGGATCTTGATGACTTGAATAATAAAAAGGGAATTACGTGATTATTTCAGGATCTTGTTGAAAATGCTTGCTTGCTTGGATTCTTATTTGCATGGATATTTCTGTTCAAATCGTCAGATCAGGTATGTGGTTAATTATGAATAACTGCCTTAGTTTCCTGAGGATTTTCCAGATGATTAATCACATTGAATGCAAAATATCTATTTGGATGTTCATACTTGCAAATCATAAAGTCACTATGATGATCACATTAAAAATAGAAGTATGTATTCTCGCACCTACATGCCACCCTGATGGATGATGCCAAAGGTCAGGCCCAGATGGGTAGACCAATGGACTCCATGAGTGGTGACCCCCAGGCACCAAGCTCGAGATTAAGAAGGTGGCCTTAAGTCTTTGGCAAAGGGAACCCTAAGGTGGGTATGCCAGGGTTAGGGCAAAAGCAGTGGATAATGTCATACTATTATTTTTTGGAAAATTGGGTAAGTATATTGCAAAACCCCCAGAGGGGGACAAAGTTACAAGCCACACCCAAACATGTGGCTACAAGCTCCTAGGAAATGGTTACAACAATTCCCAATTCCTAGCAATTACAGAAGGTACATCAAGCCTTGGTTTAAAAGAAAAGTACATTCTCTTGATGTCCAACGCAAGGTGATTGAAGATGACAACAAAGTTCGAGGAGCCTCCATTATGCAGTCTATTGTTGCGTTCAGTCCAAACAAGGTGAGATGCATCGGTGATAGCGCAGAGCTCAATGATACTAGCATGTTTGGATCTCCTGCCGAGTTCTGCAAGACATTCATGAAGAGAATAAGAAGATCGTATGTTAAGTTTAAGTTGTGCTCGACCCTAGATATATCTCCAATATTTGCACCCATCAAATAAGTGAGATGTCGAATCACTGTGTAAACCACACAATAAACATGCAGGGACGGGAGCACCTAGGAAGAGATAAAAGCAATCATGATGGATATTGATTTTGGTTTTTGATCAAAATAAACCTGTTTAGAGTAAAGGAAAAGGTAAAATCATAAAAGGATGATTAATATGTTGTTTTTAGGGTATTTGTGATCATGTACATGGTTTAATGGGATAAAAACCCTAATTTGGGAAAACATGAGTTTTAGTGATTATAATTTGAAAATTTCTAGTATACAACTGAAATATAATGATTCTTGAACATAAGTTGGATTAAAGAATCCTTATTGAAGATAATGAAGAATTAGGGTTAAGTTCATAATACTTAATTGATGAAAGTGAGTAATTGCAACCTATTGGATATTAAAAGTGTTAAATGATGGTTAAGCTTCTAATTATGGGTAAATACCCTTAATATAGTAATCATGGTTTTCTAATGAATAAAAGGTGGATTTAATGACGAATAGAGTTTATATGTGAATTCAATCATAATGAACTACAAATTGATGATAAATAAGTGTAATGAATTTGTCATGGATTAAAAAGGATAAAAATAGTAGCATTGATATAAAAGAAGCTTAATGAAATTAATTGATGGTTAATGGTGCCATTAAATCTGAGAAAAGGGTTATATGTCGTTAAGATAACCTTAATGTTGAAGAATAGATAAAACAATAAGGTTTTATGTGTAATGGTATAAAATTAGGGTTTGAAATAGTAAAAGATGAAGGGAAACCCTAATTGCAATAAAAAACCCTAAAAGTGAAACCCTAGGAAGGGAGCTAGGTTTAATGGATCTTGATGACTTGAATAATAAAAAGGGAATTATGTGATTATTTCAGGATCTTGTTGAAAATGCTTGCTTGCTTGGATTCTTATTTGCATGGATATTTCTGTTCAAATCGTCAGATCAGGTATGTGGTTAATTATGAATAACTACCTTAGTTTCCCGAGGATTTTTCGGATGATTAATCTCATTGAATGAAAATTATCTGTTTGGATGTTCATACTTGCAAATCATAAAGTCACTATGATTATCACATTAAAAATAGAAGTATGTATTCTCGCACCTACATGCCACCCTGATGGATGATGCCAAAGGTCAAGCCCAAATGGGTAGACCAATGGACGGCATGAGTGGCGACCCCCAGGCAGCAAGCTCGGGATTGAGAAGGTGGCCTTAAGTCATTGGCAAAGGGAACCCTAAGGTGGGTATGCCAGGGTTAGGGCAAAAGCAGTGGAGAATGTCATACTAAAAAGTATAAATTGGCTTGTTAATTAATTTGATTGCGATTATTAAATTGTTAGCCATATTTGCAAGATTTTGGTTGTTCCCACATACCAGTATATTTCGATATACTGACCGACGTTTTGTTTGTTGGTATTTTAGGAACAAAAATTGAAAGAACAAACAGTAAAGTGTCACATTGTGTAAATGAGAAATAAAGTGCAAGGAGGATTAGATAGAATAATTCAAGATCTGGATAGATAAATTTCCAAAGTTTTCAAAGGTAAGTAAAGTTTTAATTTTATACCAAATTCCAATTAGTTAGTAGAATTTCATAATTATTATTAATTATTTGTCGAACCTTTGATCCTGTTAATTGAATAACGGCTCTGACCTTTGGGTCTCCCTTAATTGGGGGTTACCGGGAGGCAGTGTCGTTATAATTGGTATTAGAGCATAGGTTCCTCAATTAATCTTTAATAATTATTAAATTTTACAAATTCTGTAGAACCCAAGGGAGTTATTAGAGGATTGTCTGGAAGACTGAGGTGTCTAGAAAAGGATCACGTCCGGGGGCTGGCAATATTTTCCTCCGCACCGCTAGTTGAAATACGAGGACTCCCAGATTGTGTGACTGCCTGGCCGATGTCTTAGGATATGACTCGAAATAAGGTACCTTTAGGACTCTCTCATCTTGTTCATCCCTTATCAACTCAAATTCTGTTAAGGACCTTAAGGATTAGGGTTTTCTCTCTTCTCCTCACCCTCTTGAGGTATGGGTAAGGTTAATAAGGTCTAAGGAATCCTCCACCAAATTAATGAAAAGCATGTAAATAAGATGTCATGGACATAAGCTTAATAGATTAAGCGCAAACTAAAGAATAGATACATGCTTAAGTCGTATGACACGAGTTGTCATTGCCCTTAGGAGACACCTGAGGATAGACCTCCTTGTCAGGAGGATGAGTAGAGAGAGTTAGTCTTGGAGGTAGAGACCTCCATTGAAGGTAGAGACCTAGCACATCCATTGAGGATGATGTTAACCCTAACCCTAATTGAAGGTTAGAGAGAGTTGACATGATGAGATTAGGTGTCATGGTTGACTGAGTGTTTGGATGGACATGCCTTTGGATTGCCATACGAGCCATGAGAGGTTGGATGACCAAGCACCTTTGGCAACCCAACCCTGGGAAGGGTCGTGCATGTTTAAGCGAGGGATGGCTCCTTCATGGATGAAGTTAGAGAAGAACCTATACAACCCTATGGGCTTTTGCAAATAGGGTATAGCTTGCACCCAGAGTACGTCAGTAGAGCTGACAGTAGGATGAAACCCGGGGAAAGGAATCATAATGGATGGCTTATGAGATAAGCATAAGGGGTTATGGATAATCTTGAGTAAACATAAGTTTGAGTATAGGCTTCAGTTAGGTAGGGGCATGCTTATGAGATTGATCCTTCATGAAGAAAGGACCTCTTATAGAGAGGTTGGTTGTAGGATTAGCTCTAGAGAGAGAGAGAGCAAACCTCAGGAAAGAAGGTTGGAAGCCTAAAACCCCAAAACTTGAGGGACAATGGGAGTTGAGGATGATGCAACCTCAGTGGATGATAGTGGTTGTCGTATGCTTGACCCTTGGAGGCTAATGATGTCTTGGTTGCCATGAGAGGAACCAAACCCTAGAGAGAGGATGAGTCTGCTAGTACCTCTGTGCCTATGGTATAGGTGTTTTCCTCATGAGATAGGTAGAAGAGTGCTTTAGACCCTGAAGTGGGCTAAGTCACAAGTTGTGAGGCTCTATACCTAGTTGGTTGTCTTGGAAGAGGAATCAACCCAAAGTGTTTCTTGATTTGAAAGATCATGGAAGTACGTGACATATATTGGACATGCTTGATACATGGGTAAGAGTTTGAGCAGGCAGTTGGACACCCGAAGGTGAACCTAGGGTTCCTAGGCCTAAGAGGGGAAGCAGGGTATCTGATGCTCATGATGAGATTTGAGTCTCTATAGTTTCGGGCATGATACTCTTCATCTGTAGAGGTAAAGGAAACCCCTTAAGTTAAGGGTATGTTTGATGAACCCCTCACAACTAAGTTGATCCAATGTTGAAGAAAGAGAACAAGTACGACCTAGCATGGTTTAATAGGTGGTCTGCTTGTGCTTTAGTAGTTGCTGGGTTAGGCATGCTCATGTGAAGGTAAACCCTAAGGATGATTGTGACCTTGTTGTCAAGAGTGGTAGTTTCCTCCCATCCTGGGAGAGGGACCCTTTGGTAGGGTGTATACCAGTTTTGCTGGTTTTGAGGTAACCTAAAGAAGTCTCATAGGATCTTGAGAAGCTAAGTGAAAATTACATGGTATGAGAATGAACCTGTCGACCCATAGATAACCATCTTTAAATGCATGTGGATGTGTTACCATGGAGGTAACCGGTATGGGGCCTGACCAAGGTAGGTTTCCATGACCCTATGAAGGGATGAAAGTCAGTCGAGAATGAAGAGAGAGATGATGAAGGCTTGGGTAAGGTTCTAAGTTGGACATGTACTATAAAGGAATCCTAAGTCTATCCTAGGGTTAGGTAGGGATGAGACCGATGGAAGAAGGAGTTTCCTAATTCCCTAGTTGCACATGACCATAGGGTTGGGAGGTAACATCTATCATTGTCTGAGGGCCATGGGTCAGGAGATTGATCACCTTCATAAACTCATGGGACCTAAAGGGCAGATGAGTAGGGCACTCTCTAGATGCATGAGGGAAGAGGGATGACCCCAAAAGTGCCGGCACCGTATAGACCTAGAGGAGATGACAAAGGATTGTGTGTGGATCCAAATAGGTTCGAGACCAGTTTTCCATGGAGGAAATTTTGATATCATGATGTTTGTGATGTAAAGATGTGAGTTGCATGTTTCAACTTAGATTTGAAGTGTATTGTCAAGGTGGGATGTACCATCTCTACTCTTGGAATGGGAAGAACTCTATATTTGGATGGCCACCAAATGCTTATTTCTTCTTGTTATGGGAGTGAGAGATAGGACAATACGCTTTCCATACACCAAGGATAAAAGATGATGTGAGTTGGAATGTTGCTACAAGGTATGAGGACAGAGATGATAACATACCTTGGTGGAGTGAATGATATATGGATGGTTTGCAAACAATAAAAGGAATAATGTAGTCATCTTATAAGGATGCTTTTATCATGAGCTATGAGTCATACAAGGTTGAATTCAAAAACTAAGAGGATGAGCTCAGAGTTTCTCGATGAAGATAGGCTTAGAGTTTGAGATGAGATGATAAGTAGAATACATGGAGGTGTATGTCTTCAACATTACCTAAACACTTGAGGATAAGATGTGGTAATGAATGCTCTGGTTGAGATGTAGCTACCTAGTTAGCTGGAAGCTAGAAGAAGTTGAGGTTGTTTGACTAACCCTATGTTTGGAAAAAGAGATAAGTTTGGCTAACACTCAGATATAATGAGATCTGTTGAACAAGATTAGTGGTTGTTTGGATAGCCAGAAGAATGGTTGTGGAACCCTGGACACTTATTTGGATTGGAAGGTAATAACACCATGTTGAGAGTAGTTTAGGGTTTTCGAGGAGTCGATCTTGAGGAATCATGACATACAGGAGATCATGGTTTTAAGATCACCAAACACCATGATACTACAAAGATAGTAAGTGATAATAGCACATTGGTTGCTTGATGTGAAGTTGCATGTAGCATGTAGTCATGCAAGCCAAGAGTGAAGGACGAACACCAGTAACCCAGTGCATGGATATAAAGTATAGAGATTCCCCGAGAGAGAATGGGAGTTCGTTACTATGGATGTTGTGGTAAGATTCCCCTAGACCAAGGAGGGTCGAGGTGCAATATGGGTTATGGTAGATCGCCTTACCTAGATGACATGAGAAAGGAAGAGTATTGCCACGAGGTGGATTCGGTTGAACTACTTAAGAGAGAAGATGGTTCAAACACACCATGATGTGAGTTCAAAAGTTCTTGGATATGACCAAGGTTCACTTCCATGAGGTGGAAGTAGATACATGACAAGTTTAATGATAGTATAGTTTATCACCCCTAACTAATGGTTAGTATTATCCAGACTAGAGGGTCTGATGAGAGCCAGTGTGCTTGTTTAGGGTGATACAAAGAGACAGTTCTTAAGATGTGATGTTAACCACCATAGCCTTTATCGGGATGCAAGAAGTCTTATAGAGAGGTTGAGTCAGTCACCACTTCATTAAGATGATATTGGTGGAGGAGGCCTCACAAAGGTTAGAAAAGAACCATAGTGTGTGTAGATGAAGTTGCTTTGATCGTGCAATGGCCGAGAGAGAGAGAGCCCAGTGGTGACATGAGTCACGAGATATGTGAGATATATACATAATTAAGTGATATCTTGAACCTAAAGAAAAGGCACGTTTTCCTTAATATAATGAGCCCAATTTTGGTAGAGAGGTATATAAAGTTATTATAAACTTTCCCTCAAAATTTGGGATTAATTGGACACTCGGTTTGGGAGTTATATCTTTTACAAATTTCCCTAAAGTGTTGTGATTATAACAAATGTCACACATTTATCGATTTAACAGGAAATTGCTTTGGATGACAGCAGCCATCAGATCAATATCTGACGCCAGCTGTGCGTCTCCTTCCTCAATTCTGAGAAGGAAAGTTCTGCAAGAGCAGAGGGACTTTTCCCTCGATTTTTCCTCGGAGATATGACCATATGCAAACATGGAAAGATGTTGGTTGGCTTCGTGAGATGATTCCACACCCAACCCACCTAGGTTTTGGGTGGTTTCATTTGTTATAGAAGTTTTTCCCAATTGGGCCAAGAGCCAGGGGAGGTGGTGAGATTGGGAAACCCTAATGAGAGCCCTATATCCTATAAATAGAACCCCCTTCAACTCAGGCAGACCGTCACGAGCTCGACCAACCCCTTTCCTAGTTCCCTGGTGCCCTAGGTCGACAAGATCTAGAAGCTTCAGCGAGCTTCGAACTACGGCACCGCCACAATGTTTTCCCCTGGATCGAGCGAGGTCGAGTAGAAGATGCCATTGGATCGGGGTCATCTGTTCATGGAGGAGGGCGATCGACGGTCGAGCTTGTCCCACACTCTAGAAGACCCTTAGTTGGTGCAAGTCACGCAGTTCGTCTGATCGCGCTCGGTCAAAGGCGACTGCAGATCCAACGAACCAAAGTTTTATGAAAAATAAAGGGTTAGCCGCCTCTCTGATCTATATTCAAGAAAAAGGTTGAATCTTGTATAAATCGTTAAAAATAGATCCTTTAGCCGAAAAATGCAAGTAAGTAGTGCTTTTTAACCAGAAAAATGCGTAAAACATGATAAAAGTGATAGTAGAGCCTGTTTGTGAATGCTTTTCAAGAAGTATTAGGTTTTTCATGTTTTAATGCATTAAAACCCTAGGAAGAGATAAAAGCAATCATGATGGATATTGATTTTGGTTTTTGATCAAAATAAACCTGTTTAGAGTAAAGGAAAAGGTAAAATCATAAAAGGATGATTAATATGTTTCTTTTAGGGTTTTTGTGATCATGTACATGGTTTAATGGGATAAATACCCTAATTTGGGAAACATGACTTTTAGTGATTATAATTTGAAAATTTCTAGTATACAACTGAAATATAATGATTCTTGAACATAAGTTGGATTAAAGAATCCTTATTGAAGATAATGAAGAATTAGGGTTAAGTTCATAATACTTAATTGATGAAAGTGAGTAATTGCAACCTATTGGATATGAAAAGTGTTAAATGATGGTTAAGCTCCTAATTATGGGTAAATACCCTTAATATAGTAATCATAGTTTTCTAATGAATAAAAGGTGGATTTAATGACGAATAGAGTTCGTATGTGAATTCAATCATAATGAACTACAAACTGATGATAAATGAGTGTAATGAAATTGTCATGGATTAAAAAGGATAAAAATAGTATCTTTTATGTAAAAGAAGCTTAATGAAATTAATTGATGGTTAATGGTGCCATTAAATCTGAGAAAAGGTTTATATGTCGTTAAGATAACCTTAATGTTGAAGAATATATAAAACAATAAGGGTTTATGAGTAATGGTATAAAATTAGGGTTTGAAATAGTAAAAGATGAAGGGAAACCCTAATTGCAATAAAAAACCCTAAAAGTGAAACCCTAGGAAGCGAGCTAGGTTTAATGGATCTTGATGACTTGAATAATAAAAAGGGAATTACGTGATTATTTCAGGATCTTGTTGAAAATGCTTGCTTGCTTGGATTCTTATTTGCATGGGTATTTCTGTTCAAATCGTCAGATCAGGTATGTGGTTAATTATGAATAACTGCCTTAGTTTCCTGAGGATTTTCCGGATGATTAATCACATTGAATGCAAATTATCTATTTGGATGTTCATACTTGCAAATCATAAAGTCACTATGATGATCACATTAAAAATAGAAGTATGTATTCTCGCACCTACATGCCACCCTGATGGATGATACCAAAGGTTAGGCCCAGATGGGTAGACAAATGGACGCCATGAGTGGTGACCCCCAGGCACCAAGCTCGGGATTGAGAAGGTGGCCTTAAGTCTTTGGCAAAGGGAACCCTAAGGTGGGTATGCCAGGGTTAGGGAAAAAGCAGTGGATAATGTCATACTATTTTTTTTTTGGAAAATTGGGTAAGTATATTACAAAACCCCCAGAGGGGGGCAAAGTTACAAGCCACACCCAAACATGTGGCTACAAGCTCCTAGGAAATGGTTACAGCAATTCCCAATTCCTAGCAATTACAGGAGGTACATCAAGCCTTGGTTTAAAAGAAAAGTACATTCTCTTGATTTCCAACGCAAGGTGATTGAAGATGACAACAAAGTCCGAGGAGCCTCCATTATGCAGTCTATTGTTGCGTTCAGTCCAAACAAGGTGAGCTGCATCAGTGATAGCGCAAAGCTCAATGATACTAGCATGCTTGGATCTCCTGCCGAGTTCTGCAAGACATTCATGAAGAGAATAAGAAGATCATATGTTAAGTTTAAGCTGTGCTCGACCCTAGATATATCTCCAATATTTGCAGCCATCAAATAAGTGAGATGTCGAATCACTGTGTAAACCACACAATAAACATGCAGGGATGGGAGCACCTAACCAAGGGATGATTTTTTCCAAAGTAGGAAGAACGTTGTTAAGAGATCTAAAGCAAGTAAGGCTCCACCTAGGATAGTGCGTGGAAGACCAAAGGTTATCAAAGATTTTGTCAGAAGGTCGACGTTGTCTACAATTGTTCCAGAGACCATTGTCCGCCCACAAAGAGAAAGAAGGCCAAAGGGCCACCATGCGCTGATGACAAGTAGAGCCACAACTAGAAGGTGCAACCAGAGAATTGCCATATCTGCTAGACATCCATGTGCTCCATATGCTTTGCGTCTGAGTGAATCTTTTGATGCGTTGCAAAGTGTGGAAATCAGCAAGTTCATCAAGTCTTTTGAAGCCAAGGCCACCTTCAGATAAAGGGTAAGCCAAGCAAGCCCAACAAGATGGATGCGTGGAACTGCCCCATAGGAAATCCGAGAGAAGTAATTCCATCCTACGTAACACAGTAGGAGGAATATCCCCCATACGAAGCCAATAGTTAATCAAACCCATAACACAATGTTTGATAAGAACTATGCGTCCAGCCATGGAGATTTTAGAACTCGACCATCTTTGTATCATGTCTCTCAATTTGTCCAAACATTTATGATAGTGACGCCTCCTAAGGTTACCACCTGCCATAGGGAACCCAAGGTACTTTGTTAGCCATGAACCTTGCTGCATACCCAAACAATTGATCAAGGCATCTTTGTTGCGGCATGAAGAAGATAGAAAAATGTGAGTTTTATTTGGATTACATTTCATACCAGAGGTAGAACTAAAATCATGCAGAATTTTCTTGAGATTGACAAGGCTGTGCATACAACCTTAAGAAAAAATAAGAACATCATCTGCAAACAGAAGGTGGCTGAGAGCTTTGGTCCTATTGATAGGATATCTGCGAATAAGCTTATTGTCATAAGCAACCTCAATGCATCTACTGAATCCTTCCATAGCTAGAGCAAAGAGTAAGGGTGACAAAGGGTCACCTTGTCGAAGACCATTAGAGCTTTTGAAAAACCCCACCGAGGAACCATTCAACAAGAGAGAGAATGACATAGTTTCCACACATTGCTTAAGAATAGAGATGAACCTATCATTGAATCCAAGGCCAAGAAGACAGTCCCATAGATAAGACCAGCGAACAGAATCAAAAGCCTTAGTAATATCCAACTTAATGCAAGCAGCAGGAGGGCTGAATTTACGGTTAAATTTAAGAGTAAAATCAGCCGCAAGAAGAGAGCAGTCCTCAATACTTCTACCTTTAACAAAAGCACCTTGAAAAGGAGAAACAATATTACACAAAATATTGGCTAGCCTTTTGGATATGATTTTTGCAATGACTTTATAAAGCATTGAGCAGCAAGAGATAGGCATGTAGTCAGCAGGAGAAGAGACCATGTCCTTCTTAGGAATGAGGGCAAGGCAAACATGGTTGACTTGCATTACCATGTTACCACCTTCGAAAATCCACTTGACAACCTTGTGGAGATCATTACAAATAATATCCCAGTTATGTCTATAGAAATATCCATTGAAGCCATCCGGACCCAGGCTTTTATTCAGTCCTATGCTCCAAACAGCATCTCGGACTTCAATCAAACTCGGAGAAGTACAAAGCATGTTATTATCATTGCCAGAGACAAGAGGAGTCCATTCCGGGATACAAGAACTAGAAGAAAATTGGGGCTGATTATAGAGCTACTCAAAGAAGTTAACAGTATCATTCGCGATAGCATCACTATCCTGCAAAAGATTACCTCGTGAATCAAAGAGCTCAGTGATAGAATTAATTGCATCCCTCTTCTTGACAATGGTATGATAGACTTTGGTGTTTCTATCTCCATTGGATAGCCACTCCATCCTGCTGTGTTGCCAGAAATAAACCTCCTCAGCCTTAAGAAGAACATCCAATCTAGCTAGAGTTTGTTTTTTAGCGAGAATAAGATCAGAATCAAGGGGACATCGTCTTATAACAACAGAGATATCATCAAGCTCCATTCTTTCCCTAGCAATCAGAATTTTGAGATTAATGTATTTTTTGGACCAAGCTTTCAACTTATCCTTGAAAAGACTGAGCTTATGACATAATTGATAAAGAGGATTACCATTGACCTCAGAAGCCCCAACATCCTTAATGATGTCCCGACAGCCCTCCCAGTCCATCCAGAAGTTGAGAAATTGAAAAGGTTTCTTCTTAAAGGAAATAGACATCATATTAATGTTCAAGGCACATTGATCAGAGTAGGAGCAGGTGATGAACTTAGTTTTGGAGCCAGGAAATTTAGAAATACATGCATCATTGATAAAAGATCTATCAAGTTTACAAGCAACTCGTTTAGCAACTCCTTGTTTGTTATGCCACATGTAAACATCCTTACCAATGATAGGTGATTCCGTGAGACCTGCGTTATCTAAGGCAACATTAAATGAGCTAAGAATGGAAGAGGGAACCTCACGACCTCCTACTTTTTCTTCTTGTTTCCTGATGTTATTGAAGTCACCAGTGATGAGCCAAGCTTCATTAATGGTGCCAGCAATTCTAACCAAAGAATCCCACAAGACCGAGCGTTCATCACCAGAATTCCTAGCATAGA
This sequence comes from Alisma plantago-aquatica, assembly GCA_963693085.1. Taxonomy (NCBI): domain Eukaryota; kingdom Viridiplantae; phylum Streptophyta; class Magnoliopsida; order Alismatales; family Alismataceae; genus Alisma; species Alisma plantago-aquatica. Next base: position 253,328,389 of record OY856411.1, read on the forward strand.
CGACATTAATATATATGTTAAGACCACATTTATTAGTACATTTCATGGTGACCTGCTGGTCATCCATCTCAAAAATAGTAGTAACCCAGCAATTGGGATTCCAACCGATATATATACATCCATTAGGATCATGCAGATGATGGGATACCCAAAGCCATCCTTTAGGGAACATGCGATCAGAAGTATGAATCATATTAGACTTAATCTTGGTTTCAACAAGAACGGTCATAGTAGCTTTGTTATCCATGATTTTCCTTCAAACTTCCTTCTTTTTACGTGGCTTCCTCGAGCCATGAACATTGGTCATGAGGAAGGTCATTAAAGACCCTTTGAAGAGGATCGGATCTTGCGAGACCCGCCACCTTTAGAAGACTTCAGAATATGAGACGAAGAAGAAGAAGCAACACCAGCGGTGCTTGGTTTGATTGGAGTAACAACATCGGAGGGATCACCACCCTTATTGTTGCATTCAGCCTCACAAACCACAATGACATCAGACGTACCACTAACAGTACCATTAACAGCTGCCTCCGTGCTGCCTTCTATCACCCCATTGCCTTCAACAACACTCTTACCGCCGGAGACCTCCCCACTGGAGACTCCTTCACCTGACGGAATGCCATCACCAGCCGAGTCTGCAACACCATCGCCTGCCGGGTCTGCAACGCCATCGAGCGGATCAACCTCCTCCTCAACAACAGTTGCTTTGCCTTTGCGCCCAACAACCTGCCAAACCTATGAAGGTTTTGGTTTCAGAACTCAATCCACAGCAGTCTCGGTCTTGAGCGGGCAGTCATTGTCGCCATGCCCGAACACCCTGCACTCCGAGCACTGTTTAGGTATATATTCATAGTGAATCTGGACCAGGGCAGGTTCTCTATGAGGCATATTAACCCAGATCTCCTCCGGGGGCTCTTCCTCGGCATCCACCTCCACCAACACCCTCGCCTCGCCAAGGGACTCAAGGCCAATAGATTTATAGTCAATTCTCAGTAGCTTGCCCACGCCGCTGGCCACAATCCCAATGGCCCTTGGCGACCAGTTCCTTCCCATACTGGGAATACTGATCCATACGGGAATTGAACTAAAGAAATCTTTTTGAAGATCGTCACCGGTCTTGTAGTCCTTGACAACCACGAGTCTGTTGTCAAACCATCGTGGTCCGCTGTCTATGATGCTCTTCTTATCTTCAGCAGAGTTGAATCTAAGGAGGAAGAACTTGTTTGGCTTCGAGAAGAGGTCGAACCCACCCTTGGGTTTCCATATACATCGTATCCAGGCCAGCAAATGATGGTAATAAGGGCACTTGCCCATAACATACATGATCGCAGTGTGCTCCCAGCACTTTTCCATGGCCTCATATGTAGGTTCATCGATGGTGACAAACCGCTTCCCGTCGACCTTCTCCGGCGGATCGTATGCTAGTTCCTTGTTGGTATCAATGTTGCGAAGCACTTGATTCCAAGCTTTCTTGACGATGGAAGGCTGGGCAGAAGGTTGCTCAACCATGGACGTCTCTTCTGCGGCCATGGTGGTCAGAGAGAGGGGAGGAACTCCCCTCTCTGGAAGGAAGACACAGGCGGTCGCCTCCTCAGTCGCCACAGAGCGACAACCCTAGCTTGCGTACGCGGTTCACTATTGAGAATGTCATACTAATATGTCTAAATTGGCTTGTTAGTTAATTTGATTGTGATTATTAAATTGTTAGCCATATTTGCAAGATTTTGGTTGTTCCCATATACCACTATATTTCGATATACTGACCGACGTTTTGTTTGTCAGCGTTTTAGGAACAACAATTGAAAGAACAAACAGTAAAGTGACACATTGTGGAAATGAGAAATAAAGTGCAAGGAGGATTAGATGGAATAATTCAAGATCTGGATAGATAGATTTCCAAAGTTTTCAAGGAAGTAAAGTTTTAATTTTATACCAAATTCCAGTTAGTTAGTAGAATTTCATAATTATTATTGATTATTTGTCGAACCTTTGATCCTGTTAATTGAATAATAGATCTGACCTTCGAGTCTCCCTTAATTGGGGGTTACCGGGAGGCAGGGTCGTTACAATGTAGGTTCCTCGTTGTTATGTATCCAACGATAGGTAGCACATGTAAATAGTTGGTTGTTCTTTCCAATGACTGCCCCCAACTATCCTCCTTGACATAATCTTATGGGGGGTAGAGAAAAAAAAATTGGTCAATGGATGGTCAACAATTCATCATTTGACCAATCTTACTTCAACGACATTGGTGACAATTTCCTACAAGAGAAATGAGGTAACACTACATCAGATATCATAAGTATTTATTAGATGTTGTATAATTATTTATTGTATTTCATTTGTATGTTCCATCTCTAAAAACAAAGGAAAATTAAGAAAAATAGTATCATGTCATGAGTATTATTTTTATAAGTTACATATGAGACCAAACGAAAAATCAAAAGGTACTCACGACTGAAGTCCCAATCCAAAATAATCAAGTCTAGTAACATTTTTGTTTGGATGTTGAGGGTCTCTAGCATTAGAGGGCATTGTATATCATGTTGGTAGTCACTTACTGACTTACCCATGATCCATTTTTCTATACACGCATTTGTGTTCTGGCCATTATTCACTATTTTATAGCTTGCTTCTTTGACATAATTGATATGCTTCTTGATGAAGCTCCAAGCAGAGGAGCAGGGCTTGGTGCCAAATGTAGTGCCACACATGTGCTTTTCTATCATCACTTGGACCCAAAATTTTTTTGGCTGATTCAAGAATGTCTTGATGGTGTTCATCATCAAAGCATGATTATAGTCCCTTGCATTCTTAATTCCAAGACCACCAATATCTTTCTTGGTTGTGACTTTCCACCAAGAAATGAGGAATAGTTTTTTCTGACCAGTTAAGTCACGTGATGTATTTTTTGATGTCATCACAGAGCTATGGTGACAAATAAACTGTCTACATTGCATATGTAGGTAGTGCTTAGAGAGTGGACTTTGCAAGAGCTAATGTCCCAATTAGCGAAACATGGTGTAGGGTCCAGTTGTTCAATGATCTCTGATTGAATCCAATAGGCTTGCATCAGTATTCTTGTTGACACGATGGTGGAGGAGAGGTACACCAAGGCACTTCCCCAAATCATGTGTCCATGGGAAACCCAATTTCTTGGTTATGGCCCGTACCTCAGCTTTGGCACATTGGCACTGAAGTAGTAGTTGGACTTCTCTCTAGAGACGATTTATCCCAAAATTGAGACAAAGGAGTCAAGGATGTCATTAATCACCCATGTCTATCTTGTGGATGCTTCACTCATGAGGAGAACGCCATCAACAAAGCATATATGTGAAAGTTTGGTTCCCCCTCTGGATAAGCTCATCAATTTCCATTCTTTGGCTTGAAACATCATTTTCTATAGCCTAACTAAGTCTATCCATACAAATAACAAAAACATACTGACTAATGGGCACCTTTATCCACTCCTTGTGATGCTTTGAAGGACGAAAGGGGTTCACCTTCCCAAAGGATTGAGGTGTGTCCATAGGTTATGATTTGCATAATGATGTTGTAGAGTTTTTTCAGTATGACAGTACGATGGAGAGTGTCCTCTAAACTTCAATTCATAAGATCAAATTCCTTAGAGAGATCCAACTTGATGCACATACATCCCATCTTTGAGGATTTAGCCTTCATTGAGTGGATTACTTCTTCCACTAGCAGGATGTTATCACATATAGATCCAATAGAGATGAAGCTTGATTGAAAGGGTGAGATCCATGAGTCAAGATAAGGTTTTATCCATTCAAAAAGAATTTTTGATAGAATCTTGAAGCAATCATTATTCAGGGAGATTGTTTTGAGGTCACTAGAGACATGTGGGTTCTTTATCTTTGAAATGAGACCATGTGGGAGTCGGCTATGCTGAACTCAATCATCTCAATGTTGAAGGACTCAATGATATATTTGGTCACTGAAGGGCTCAACTTCCTCCCAGTTGTACTGAATGAAGTCATTGTAGACATTTTCAGGTACAATCACTTTTGAGGGGAACATCATAAACATGACACACTTAATTTATTTAGTAGTCAATGTTGACTCCATCACATGCACATTAGAGTCTAGAATTGTGGGGAAGAGACCAGCATAGTTGTTGAGCTATTGTTGGGGGGCATCCTCCACTAGGAAAGAGCTTGGAGAAGTAGTTGATCAGTAGTATATTCATGTCTTGGGGAGTGGTGGTCCAACTCCTAGACTCATTCTTTAACCTTGAGATCTTGTTAAAGTCCTACTTGCCTTCACTTATGATTGATAGAACTTTGCGTTCTGGTCTCCAAATTAGAGTCGGTCAATGTGCGCTCGTTGTTTCCAGTTGGATTCCTCATACAAGAGGATTTGATGGTATCTCTCCTAGAGAATAGTACATCATTCATCAGTGTAAGAGGTGTTAGGGGGTTGGGTATTTACCTGGCATTGGATGATCAAAGTGAGTAGATGTTGCTTCATTTTTTGTTGCTTTTGAGCATGTTTGCATCTCACTGCAAGGCAGCGTTCTTGATGGATCTTAGATCTTTAGAGAAGGACTCTTCTTAGCTCTAGTGAGGGAGCATGTTCTTCCTAAAATCAGTGATGAGTTTCCAAGAAGCCTTGGTTTTGAAGGTCGGGGGTCTTCTTGTAGACAATTTCGCGATGAAGAGGATGATGAGGTGGTCATTGGAAGGCATGCAGCGAAACACCATAATGGATGCTTCTGGGAATCAACAGAGCCAATTTGCATTGGCTATGATCCAATCAAGCCTTTTTCTTAAACCCCTCTAAGGGAGGCGAAAAAAGGACGATTTGATTTCATGTCTTGGAGACTAGTTTTCATGAGGCACGAGTTAAAGTGTTTGCTTGCTGATTTATCAAAGAAACAACCCCCACTCTTCCCAGAGGTACTCACCATACTATTAAACTCTCCCATAACAGCCCAATCACCATCAATGTGTGACAAGATTTGCTCCAGTATGTCCCATAGGAGCTTGCGCTTATTAGAAGTAGAGCTAGAGTATACAATGGTAAGATACCAGTTGTAGTTCACTTTGCAATGAATGAATTGTCTATGGTTTTAGAGATTTCTAAGTTTTACCTATAGGAGTCCTATAGAGACAAATTCCTCTAGAGAATCTTGTGCCCTCCGCACAAAGGGAGGAGGGGAAGCATATTCTTCTAATAACTTCCTCTGTAGAAATGCCACAACATTTAGGTTTAATTACTGCTAAAATTTGTAGCTTTGAGACCTCTAAAGGCCTTTAATAGCCCTTCTCTATTGCTCAAGATGGCATCGTTAATGTTACAAAAAAAGATCATTAAAATATTTGGTAGAGGGGTGGCTAGTTAAAGGAAGCAAGCAATCCCACTAATTTCTCTTTGATTCCTTCACTACCTTGCATGTGATGATCATCTTTAGGTTAGGCAGGTTGCTCACCATCAAAATTTTGGGATTTTATGGCCTCCTTTGTAGACTCATTTGGAGGAGCTTATTCTTCATTCAAAATTTCAAAAGTTCTACCTCTTTCTCATGTGATCTGGGCTATGGACTGATTGGTATACCATCTTCCAATTGCTAAGCATAACATAGACAATACCCGCCTGTCCTTACTTGAGTAAAGGAATGCAGTTTGGGTCACTAACATTAATCCTTTTAGATTGAGACTGGTATGGTTGAGTTGGATGATCAACTTGGGACCTACCATGACCAGTTTCATTATTCACTAGACGGACTATGGTGTTATCTTTTGTGTTTCCTGGCTTCTTCCATGTCGGGTGCCCTTTCTGTAATGTTGCTTTCTTCTTCTCTTGCACCTTCTTGGTCCTTTTTCTAACCACATCTTCCCAGTCTGACTCTACCTCATCAGACTTGGACTCATCATCTGAGTCAGTGATTGGTATGGATTCCTGGCTCCTTGCCTTGTTTTTAGATCAAGTTCCTTCCAAAGGGTGCTTCTTTGATTAGTTAGGCTTGACTAGTGGATTCTGATGCTCTGGCTTCTGGGTGTGGATAGCCATGGTGTTTATAGTACCTGACATAAGAATAAGTGATGACGTAGAAGGATCAAACGGTTGTAGTTCACTGATGTATTTGCAATTAGTGTCAGTGTGTCTTAGATGTCCACATTTCATGCTGACAATAGGAAGATTCTTGTACTGAAGTTGGAAGTGCTTGTTGTTGACAAATATTGTAAGGAGAAGTGGTATTTTTGTCTCTACATCAACTATTATTTTCACAAACTTGCCTCTATTTCCTTATGACATGTTTGTATTGATTTTGATTGTCTTTCCGATCACATCGACAATCTTCTAGAGCAATTGGTTATGATGCAAGAAAATAGGCATGTCCAACACTCGCACTCAGATGACTAATCTTCTTGTAATGGTATCTGATGGCCTGAAAGATGGGTTCCAGGATTGCACTGATAGATAATTCCCAAAGATCATCCAAGGACCACCAATCATCATTTTCAGATAATCAACCTAATTTGCAAACTGGATAATGAAGTAGCCGTTCTCAAGATCCACGATTTTGAATTTTTCTTTGGCTTCTAGAGACTATAAATCTTGTTAACCTACACTTGAAATTATAGGTTGGGCCTACACCACCACTGCATTCTTCCATTGTTCAAGAAATAGTTGAATGGATTCGTTCTTGACATAAACATTGGCAGAGTGCTTGTGAGATTAACTCAGATGTCTGCATCTTTTAGAGTATCCAGGGACATATGATTTAGATAGGTTAGTATGCCCCTGGTTGATTTCTTTTACACATCCTTGTATGAAGGTTTGCGAGTAGTCCCTGTTGTTTCAAATGAGTTCATGATGATGGCCACATTACCTATGACTTGTATCACCTGGTCTCCCTTGTTGGCATCCTCTTCCATGTCGATGTCCTCCATGTTGCTACCATACATCATTGCACTTCTGGAGACTCTTCCGCAAGGACCATGGCCGTGGTCGCAACCACCACCACGTCCACTCCCTGACCCTAGCATAGGTTTCCGGTTTAAGTTTTGAAACTATTAAAATACAAAGCTTTGATTCTCAAGAACATATTGGATTATGATGGATGCATAATTCATATACAATAATTGTTTAACTTATCCTTTTTTTCTGACAAATTGATATTGTACTCTTCGTTTATGTTCATGTATAGTAGGTTGATAGAGATCTTGTGTTAGTTCAAGCATATTTGTACAAATTAATTAAATTAGTATAGGTTTTTCACCTAGTTCAATGTCCACAAAGCTATTTATTTGTTATTGTTGATGTAATACTTTATTAATTTGGGTAAATTACAAATATATTATTAGTGCTAAATAATACCTCATCATTTTTCATGTTACTTTTAGTATTTTGGTTTTTATATCTTTCTTCAGGTAACCACGGTACAATTTTATACTTTGCTATTTCACTTGAAAAGTTGGTGAAGCTTCATTTCTAAATATTTTATGCATTAACATTCCTACCAATAAAAATTATTTTATATAAATTTATTATTTGTGAATAAATAATTCAATTATCAATTTTTTCTTAGTTACAATGTTAAAAAATATGTGGACATTTACTTGTTTCTACACTAATAAAAAGGTACTAATTAAAATGTCTTCATCAATATGTATATTTGTGTGTCTTCATTTAGTAATATTTTGTGTTATGTATGTTTATTTAGAAGAAAATGAGTTATGAAATAGTTTTCTTCATATAACCAATTGGTATTTATATTCAGATGGATCTCCAAATATTTTTCAAATATCGTGTCCACCATTAGTCAAACAAATTCCTAATTTTAGGACAATATGTGATGTGATATGTTCATTAGTTGTTATTGGATTTAGATACTTCATAATATTTCTTGATTAATATTGAATCTAATTTTTAGAATGACTGAAAGAGTGGGTCTAGGGGATATGAAATAGAAGATGTCTAACGTCAAAACTAATTCATAGATATATAGTATAATCATCATCGAATATGGATGCAACCTGCTATCACTATGATAATGAGGCCACACACCCAATCAATCATTGAGAAGGATAACCACATGCCCTCAACCCACCTGAATTGTAGTTCTATCTATCCTTCATTCCTACAATTTTCCATTCTATGCACATTATTCTCACCACGGTCTTTACAAACACAAACATTACACACCTACAAAAGAGTTCCCACCAATCCATAATAGTTTTAGAGTTCGGTAATTATTCATTCTTTTAGTTGAAATATTTTTGTGATAGTGTTCAATGGATATATTTTCATTATTGTAGATGGGAGTCCACATACATAAGATCTTTTGAGAAAAAAAATGTGGCAATATGATACCATGTTAAATGAAAAATAGTAACTATAGAAGACACTATGTCAAAAGCATAAGGCATATTTCAGGTACACTATGGGACTCCAGATACACTATGATTACAATAACATACATATATATGGAACCAAGTATCCCTTCGGTACGATGATAGTTTCATCCTCCCTAATGTCTCCTCATGAGATACAAACATGAGAGCCCAAATGCTGATAATTTTGCATGGAATCCAACACCTCTCAAGATGTTTTCATACGTCACATCATGATGAACGTTGGCTAAGGCCTCAAGACATGGAGATACTCCAAACCACATGTGATGTTCATAGCAATTCTTATACTTGTAAGCCATGATAGAGGATCATCATATACTAATATTCAAAATAACAAAAGTTATATACATATATATCTATATATATATATATATATCCTTTATGGAGGTTTCCTAAATCTATTTCCATTTCAAAATCCTCTCCATAATATTCAAGCATTTAATTGATGTTAGGGTATCAAGATAGTGAGAGTATATGCAAATAGAAAATAAAGGTGGATTCATTATTGGTTTTGTAAAAAGCATCTAGTTTCTTCTTATTCTTATGATTGTATCAACAAAAATTTCCCCATAGATAGTTGATGTGTTGCCATGGCCTATTAGATAGTCATGAGAAAAGCCCTAAGTTATATTTTCAAGTACTAAAATTGATAATGCAATTTTCCCATAATTTGTTGGACTATAATGTGATATATATTTTCTATATACCATATTCAACCAATTTTTATGAACGTCACAACACCCAACCCACACAATAATGACAGTCATATAGTTCTAGATGGTTGGGAATTTTTTAGTATATGTACAATGTGGGGGATAGTGTATTTCGTGTTTACATATACAAGGACAAATTCATGGAGATTCATAAATGGAGGTCTAAGATAGTTTCAACTCACATTTAGTAAATTTAAAATTTTGAATCTAGTCAAGGATTTTGGGATCATCCTATGAAAATGGTTTCAATGAAGCCTGATTGTGTGAAGGTAAGGTATCTCTCCTAGGGCGGGGCTCATAAAAGCATCAAAATTAAGGTCTTGCATGAGTAATTTTATGAAAATAAGTATAGAGAAAGTTATATGCAGAACAAGACAAGGACTACTAAGGTTCTCTTTCACCATACTAAACTACCTTGAAAAATTCAGCAATGGAGTCACACTCGTCTTTACCTCTACTACAGGCTCGAAGATAAATGACAACACAAAAACCATTGATTTCAAGTTGGTACCCAATGCCATTGATGTTGTTTCAACAAAAAATATATCAAATTTAGAAAAATTATATTTGAAATTCATTATAGCATAATACATATGTAGGAAAATACTTTATCCTACATTTTAATGTATGATTACTATTACAACCCCAATTTTTGGGTTCATTTGGTGAGAAATGTGATTTCTCATATTAAAGATATTTGAAAAAATAAAGATATAATTCGTTTTGAATAAATGGATTTCATTTACAATAGCCTTGATGATTGTTTTGTGGGGTTTATTGGCTATTGGGCCCAATAATAAGGAAAAGACAAAAGGAATTCCATTGTTAATATGAAATGGAGAAAAGAAAGATGTAGAAACCTCTGGAAGGCAAAAGAATATGATACAAAGGTGGATTTCATGCCTCTTGGGTTCCTTGGATTACAAGGAGTTCAAAGTTGCAAAAAGAAAGCAATAAGAAAAGAAAAGATCAATTAAATATTCCTTTATTAAGAAAGAAATTGAAAACAATGATAAAATGTGGAAAATAAGTGAAAAGAGGTATAATTGAGTTATCCTTGGTGGATTTTCATATACCAAGGATTACTAACATTAAAAGGAATACCAATGAGGAAAATAAAATAGAAATAAAGAGAAATCCTCAAAAAGTGATATTTTAATAAGAAATAAACAAGATAATGAGAAACTAATGGATATAGATGCATCTAGAAGGATAATGAGTATCCATTAAAAAGGATTTTGAAATATTTGAGTTTCTTGGGATCCAAGGAGTCCCAATGAAGAAAACGAAAGTGAAAACACCAATAATATAAAATAAGAAGATAATTTGAATACATTATTAATGGATTATGTGGTATTGCTAAAAAGAAAGTATTTTCTACTAAAGGAAAATAGGATTTCATACCAATGGATTAAAAAGCAAGAACAAAGAGAATAAGAGGGATGGTTTTTGAAATCCTAATATTAAAGAAGAAGGAATCACATTCCTATTAGGAAACTAGCTTTTTAATGAAGGAATCACATTCCTATTAGGAAAGGGCATTGCTAATTCATGGATGAGCACCATAGGGCGTGGATACTCTCCCATATAAAAGGGGTAAGACCTTGGTTTGAGTTCAGGATGGAATCCCATGCAACACTATTCTTTCTCCTTCTTCTTTTCACGCAACCCTAACTAAGGGAAAGAACGCTATCCCATAGTAACCAGGCACCATGAAGAGGTTACGATGGAGACCTGACGCTTCCATGACACCATGGAGAAGCACAGTCATCTTCCCCATGCTCTGGAGCTTGTGCACGGCCATGGTATGGCTGTAGGTCAGCCATGAGTTGCAGAATCAAGTAGGCCTGAACAACCACCCTACCCGTGACCCAAAGGGTACCTCCCTGTGCGCAGACGAATGACGGAGGTAGGGCACCGAGTTCTAAGGAGTTTTCGGTCTTGTAGAGGGGGTAAACAACCCCACAATCAACTGCTATGGACAGCCACCTAGGGTTCCCAAGCTGGAAGATGATGGGGAGGTTTAGACGGATATACCCCTCTGGGGTATGAAGCGTCGACCCACTTAAAGGAGGGAAGAATAGAGTTTTTGAAATGTTTCCAAACAAGTCAAGCAACGTTGCATGATAAAGGCTACGTGGCGCCTCCCTATTGGCCCAAGTAAGGTTTTATTACAAAAATGATATCTCCTTAATCGTAGCTCGGATGAATATGCATAAAATATGAAAGTTGCTCAGAAAAATGAGGGAAATCCATTAAAAATATAATTGAAGCCTGATTCTAATTACAATTCGAAAAGTAATGGAAGTTATCAACTTTAATACTTTAATGATTAAGAAACACTATTTTGAGATGATTAATGTAATTAGTAGGGTTTAATGGATAATTAAAGTTTATATTAACATGTTAATGGTAAAAAGGTACATTAAGCACAAAAAGGATGAACTTTGCACATAATTAGTTTAATTTAGAGTTTCTTGTGCATAAATATGCTTTAATAGGCCTTGGAACCCTAATATTGGTAAATGCGACTCTTAATGGCTTTAATTATTCAAAATCATGAATAAAGCTAAGATTTGATGATTCTAAGCTATTCTGAGTATAAAGGTTTCTAATTGTGGATAAATACCTTTAATGTAGAAATTAGGGTTTTCTAATGAATAAAGGTAGAATTAATGACAATTAGAATTCATATGTGAATTAGACCATAATGAACTATGAATTCATGATAAATGAGTATAATGATCTTGTCATGGAATAAAAGGGATAAAAATGGTAGCTTTAATATAAAAGAGGCTCAATGGATTTAATTGATGATTAATTGTGTTGTTTCTGAAGTTAAGGTTATATGTTGTTAAAAGGTAACCTTAATAACTTTCATGAAGGATATATGAGAAATTATGGTTTAAAAGAGTAAAATGAGGTAAAAACCCTAATTGCAAAGTAAACCCTAAAAGAGGTAGAAATACTAAAAATGAATAGAAACCTTAAGTAGCAAGATGGTTTGAATAGTTTTTGATAAAAAGGGTTTGGATGTAATTTCAGGGCTCTTGTACTTGCTAGTTTGGATGTCTTGTTTGAATGTACTATTCTATCTCAATTCAGCCTAACAGGTATGTGGTTAATTATGATTAATCACATTAGTTTTCCCAAAGGTTTCCCAGATGGTTAATCACATTGATTGAAACTAAATAGTTTGGATGTTCATACTACAATTATAAAGTCACTATGGTTATCATAATTATAAATACATGTGTATTCTCACACCTACATGCAACCCTGATGGAAGATGCCATAAAGGTCAGGCCCAAGAGGGTAGACCAATGGGCACCATTAGAGGTGACCCCAGACACCAAGCTCGGGAATGAGAAGGTGGTCTATGTTGCATGACTATGGGACACCAAGTTTGGGATTGAGAAGGTGGCCTTAAGTCAATGGCAAAAGGGAAACCCTAGAGGGGTATTCGAGGGTTAGGGCAAAAGCGGTGGAGAATGACACATTGAAAATGTAAATTGGTTTGCCAATTACCTTGATTGTGATAATTAAATTGTTAGCCATATTTGTGAAATTTTGGTTGTTCCCACATATCAACATATTCCTATATGTTGACCGACATTTTGTTTGTCAGCATTTTAGGTACAACAATTGAAAGAACAAATAGTAAAGTGACACATTGTAGAAATAAAAAATAAAGTGCAAGGAGGATTAGATAGAATGAATCCAGACTGTGGATAGAGTATCTTACCAAAGTTTTAAAAACTTATGCAAGGTTTTATTTTATACACATTTTCAGTTTAGTTGTTAAAATTTGATAATTGTTATTGATTATTTGTTGAACCTTTGATCCTGTTAATGGGGATAATGTCTCTAATCTCTTGGTCTCCCTTAATTGGGGGTTATTGGGAGGCGGGGTCATTACAATTGGAATCAGAGGATAGGTTCCTCATTTAATCTTTAATAATTATTAATTTTTACAAACTCTGTAGAACCTAAGGGAGTTATTAGAGGAATTTCCAAAAGATAGAGGTGTCTAGAAAAGGATCACATCTGGGGCTGGCAAGATTTTCCTCCACACCACTAGTCGGAATACGAGGACTCCCAGATCCGTGTGACTGTCTGGCTAATGTCTCAGTATTTAACTCGAAATAAGATACCTTTAGGACTCTCTCATCTTGTTCATCTCTTCTCAACTAAAATGCTATTAAGGATGATAAGGATTAGGGTTTTGTCCCTTTTCTTCACCCTCTTTAGGTATGGGTAAGGTTGATAAGGTTTAAGGAATCCTCCCCCAAATTAATAGAAAGTATGTAAATAAGATGTCATGGACATAAGCTTAATACATTAAGCGTAAAGGAATAGATACATGCTTAGGTCGTATGACATCAGTTGTCATGCCCTCAGGAGAGACCTGAGGCTAGACCTTCTTGTCAGGAGGATATGTAAAGAGAGAGTTAGTCTTGGAGGTAGAGATCTCCATTAAAAGTAGAAGATCTGGCACATCCTCTAAGGATGATGTTAACCCTAACCCTAAGTGAAGGTTAAAGAGAGAGGTGACATGATGAGTTAGATGTCATGGTAGACCAGGTGTTTGGACAGACATGCCTTGGATGCCATATGAGCCATGAGAGGTTGGATGACCTAGTACCTTTGGCGACCCCACCCTGGGAAGGGTCGTGCATGTTAGAGTCAAGGATAGCTCCTTCATTGATGAGGTTAGAGAAGAACCTATGGAAACCCCGTGAGCTTATATGACCATGGCATAGTAGGCACCCAGATACGTCAGTAGCGCGAGCATCAGGTTGAAACCCTGGCCAATAAGTATGGTGGATGGCTTATGAAATAAGAATAAAGAGCTATGAATAACCTCGAGAAAACATAAGTTTGAACATAGGCTTCACCCACGTAGATGTATGCTTGTGAGCTTGATCGTCCATGGAGAGAGGACATGTAGTAGTAAGGTTGGATGTGGAGTTAGCACTAGAGAGAGAAAGCAGGACCCAAGAAAGAAGGTTGGAAGCTTAGATTCCGAGACATGAGGAACAACAGAGGGTTGAGGATGATGCGACCTAAGTGGATGATAGTGGTTGCCTCATTCTTGACCCCTGGAGGCTGATGATATCTTGGTTACCTTTAGAGGAACCAAACCCTATAGAGAGGATGAGTCTGCTGGTACCTCTATACCTTTGGTAAATATGAGAGGAAGAGTTCCTTAGACCTGAAGAGGTTTAGTTGTAGGTCGTGAGGCCTTGTACCTTGTTGGTTGTCCTTAAGGAGGACTCCACTCTGAAGTGTTACTCGAGTAGAAGGATGATAGGAAGTGCATGCCATGCCTTGTACATGTTTGGATCGTAGTTAAGAGGTCGAGCAAATAGTGGACATCAGAGAAGTGAACCTAGGGTTCCTAGGCCTAAGAGGGTAAGTGGTGTACCTGATGCTCATGACGAGGTTTTAGTTTCAATATATTCGAGCATGGTACGTCTCATGTTTAAAGGAAAGAGAAACCCCTTAAGTTAAAGGCATGTTTGATGAACCCCTCACAACTAAGTTGGTCTAATGTTGAGTATGAGAACAAGTGTGACCTAGCATGGTTTTGTAGGTGTCTGCTTATGCCTTAGTGGTTGCTGGGTTAAGCATGCTGATGTGAATATAAACCCTAGGGATGTTTATGACCTTATTGTCAAGAGTTGTAGTTTCCTCCCATCCTGGGAGAGGAACCCTTTGGTAGGGTGTGTACCAGTTGTGGGTTTTGTGGAAACCTAAAGAGGTCTCATAGGATCGTGAGAAGCTAAGTGAAAATTACATGGTATGAGAATGAACCTATAGACCCATAGATAATCATCTGTACGTCCATGTAGATGTGTTACCATGGAGGTAACTGGTATGGGGCCCAACCAAGGTAGGCAGGTTGCCATGACCCCTATGAAAGGATGAAAGTCAGCCCATGAATGTAGAGAAAGAGATGATGAAGGCTTGGGTAATGTTCTAAGTTTAACATGTACTAAGTTAGAATCCTAAGTCTATCCTAGGGTCAGGTAGGGATAAGACCGATGGAAGTAGGAGTTGACTAATTCCCTAGTTTCACATGACCATAGGGTTAGGAGGTAACAACTATCATTATCTGAGGGCCATGGGTTAGGATATTGATCACCTTCATGAACTCATGGGACCCAAAGGGAAGATGAGTGGGGCACTCTATGGATGCATGATGGAAGAGGGATGACCCCAAAAGTGCCGACACCCTATAGACCTAGAGGAGATGACCAAAGATTGTGTGTAAACCCCAGTAGGTTCGAGACCAGTTTTCCATGGAAGTATTTTTTTTTTGATATCATGATGTTTGTGATGAAGAGACATAAATTTCACGTTTCAACTTAGATTTGAAGGTGTACTGGCAAGGTGGGATGTACCATCTCTACTCTTAGAACAGGAAGAACTCTGTATTTGGACGGCCGCCAAATACTTATTTCCTCTTGTTATGGGAGTGAGAGATAGGACAATATCCATGCCTTACACCAAGGATAGATATGATGTGACTTGGAACATTTCTATGAGGTATGAAGAGAGAGATATGATAACATACCCTTGAAAAGTGAATGATAGGTACACACGATAAGAGTATTAAGGTAATTGTCTTGTGAGAATGTTTTATCATGATCTATGTGGAATTTGCAAGTGATACAAGGTTGAGTTTGATAACCAAGAGGATGAGATCAAAGTGTTCTGATGAAGATAGACTTAGAGTTTGAGACGAGATGACAAGTGGAATACATGGAAGTGTATGTCTTCAACACTACCTAATACCTAAGGATGTGAAGTGGTAATGGATGCTCAAGTTGAGATATAGCTACCTAGTTGTTTAGAGACTAGAAGAGGTTGTTAGGCTAACCCTAAGTTTGGAAAGAAGATAGGTTTGGCTAACCCTCAGATGCAACAATACCAATTGATCAAGTTAATGCTTGTTTTGTTAGCCAGCCTAGTCTTTGATGCAATGAAATGATGGTGGTAGAACTTCAGATACACTTCTTTGGATAGGATGGTAATAAAACCCTAATGAGAGTGGTTTAAGGATTCTGAGGAATCAATCTTGAGGAATCATGACATACATGATATCATGATTTTAAGATCACCATACACCGTACTATGAAGATAGTAAGTGACAATAATACTTTGGATGCTTAAGACGAAGTTACATGTGGTATGTTGCCATGCAAGCCAGGAGGTGAAGGATGAATGCCAGTAACCCAGTGTATCGATATAGAGGATAAAAGAGTCCCTGAGAGGGAATGGGAGTTCATCACTATGAATGCTGTGGTAAGTCTACCCTAGACCAAGGAAGATCAAGATGTAATATGGGTTATGGTAGATCGCCTTACCTAGATGACATGAGAGGGAAAGAGTATTGTCTAGGGACAGATCTGATTGAACTACATCTGAGAAAGAGATGGTTCAACTACACCATGATGTGAGTTCAAAAGTTCTTGAGTATAACCTAAAGATACACTTCCATAAGGTGGAAGAAGATACATGAAGAACTCGATGTTAGTATAGTTTATCACCCTAATTGATGGTTAGAACGATCCAAACTAGAGGACCTAATGAGGGCATGTGTACTTGTTCAGGGTGATATCTAGAGACAGTTCTTGTCCTCTATAAGATGTGATGATAACCACCATAGTCGATATCGATATGTAAAGAAGTTCTATAGGGAGGTTGTGTTGGTCACCACTTCATTCAGATGATGTTGGTGAAGGAGGCCTCGCAAAGGTCAAGAAAGGACCACAATGTGTGCAGATGATGTCTCTTTGATTGTGCAATGGCTAAAGAGAGCCCAGGGGCAACATGAGTCGTGAGATGATGCAAAGTTGACTGACATGTAGTTCATTGCGGGAGAGTATGTGATGTGAAAATATGACCCCCTCAAAGCTACAACTGAGAAAGCTGAGTCCCTCGTATATGGGTCCATTTGAGATGGATTGGTGGAGATGGTTGTGTTTAACCTTACCCCTCAGGATAACATGATGTATAATGTGTTCCATGAGTCTGATCTAGAGAACTATGTGAGGTACCCAAGCCATGTGCCGAGCCCTGAACCTAGGTTGAAATGTCCTGAGTCACCTATGAGGGTATAATATACCGAGGTAAGAAAGAACTCAGATGGAAGAATATGAGATAATGATGGTTCTTGGGAAGCACCATTTAAAGGGTGAAGCCACATGGGAGCCCTGATGGACATAAGAAAGGCTTATCCTGTTTGTTTTTGTGAATGGTGGAATTTTGAGGACAAAATTCCTATAAGAGGGGAAGGATGTTACAACCCCAATTTTTGGGTTCATTTGGTGAGAAATGTGATTTCTCATGTTAAATATATTTTAAAAAATAAATACATAATTCATTTTGAATTAATGGATTTCGTTTACAATAGCCTTGATGATTATTTTGTGGGCTTTATTGGCTATTGGGCCCAATAACAAGGAAAAGACAAAAGGAATTCCATTATTAATATGAAATGGAGAAAAGAAAGATGTAGAAACCTCTGGAAGGCTAAAGAATATGATCCAAAGGTGGATTTCATGCCTCTTCGGTTCCTTGGGTTCCAAGGAGTCCAAAGTTGCAAAAAGAAAGCAATAAGAAAAGAAGATCAATTAAATATTTCTTTATTAAGAAAGAAATTGAAAACAATGATAAAATATGGAAAATAAGTGAAAAGAGGTATAATTGAGTTATCCTTGGTGGATTTTCGTATCCCAAGGATTCCTAACATTAAAAGGAATACCAATGAGGAAAATAAAAGATAAATAAAGAGAAATCCTCAAAAAGATATATTTTAATAAGAAATAAACAAGATAATGAGAAAATAATGGATATAGATGCATCTTGAAGGATAATGAGTAATCATTAAAAAAGATTTTGAAATATCTGAGTTTCTTGGGATCCAAGGAGTCCCAAAGAAGAAAAAGAAAGAGAAAATACCAATAATAGAAAATAAGAAGATAATGTGAATACATTATTAATGGATTATGTGGTATTGCTAAAAAGAAAGTATTTTCTACTAAAGGAAAATAGGACTTCGTGCCAATGGATTAAAAAGCAAGAACAAAGAGAATAAGAGGGATGATTTTCGAAATCCTAATATCACAAGTAGAAGGAATATTAAAGAAATATGAGAGAGAGAGAAACTAGTTTTTTAATGAAGAAATCAGATTCCTATTAGGAAAGGGCATTGCTAATTCATGGATGAGCACCGTAGGGCATGGATACTCTCCCCTATAAAAGAGGTAAGACCTTGGTTCGAGTTTAGGATGGAATCCCACACAACTCTCTTCTTTCTCATTCTTCTTTGCATGCAACCCTAACCAAGGGAAAGACTGCTACCCCAGAGTAACCAGGCGCCGTGAAGAGGTTACGATGCAGACATGACGCTTCGACGACACCATGGAGAAGCGCAATCGTCTTCCCCATGCTCTGGAGCTTGCGCACGACCGTGGTATGGCTGTAGGTCAGCCATGAGTAGCAGAACCAAGCAGGCTTGAACAACCGCCCTACCCGTGACCCAAAGGGTACCTCCCTATGCGTAGAGGAATGACAGAGGTAAGGCGCCGAGTTCCGAGGAGTTTCCGTCCTTGTAGAGGGGGGATACAACCCCACAATCTACTGCTATGGACGGCCGCCTAGGGTTCCCGAGCTGGAAGATGATGGGGAGGTTTTGGATAGATATACCCCTCCGGGGTATGAAGCATTGACCCACTTAAAGGAGGGTAGAACGGACTTTTTGAAATGTTTCCTAACAAGTCAAGTAACATTGCATGATAAAGGCTACGTGGAGCCTCCCTATTGGCTCAAGTAAGGTTTTATTACAAAAATCATATCTCCTTAATAGTAGCTCGGATGAATATGCATAAAATATAAAAGTTGCTTAAAAAAATGAGGGGAATCCACTAAAAATATATTTGAAGCTTGGTTCTAATTACAATTCCAAAAGTAATGGAAGTTATCAATTATAATACTTTAATGATTAAGAAACACTATTTTGAGATGATTCATGTGATTAGTAGGGTTTAATGGATAATTAAAGTTGATATTAACTTGTTAATGGTAAAAAGGTACATTAAGCACAAAAAGAATGAACTTTGCACATAATTAGTTTAATTTAGAGTTTCTTGTGCATAAATATGCTTTAATAGGCCTTGAAACCCTAATATTGGTAAATGCAACTCTTAATGGCTTTAATTATTCAAAATCATGAATAAAGCTAAGATTTGATGATTCTAAGATATTTTGAGTATAAAGGTTTCTAATTGTGGATAAATACCTTTAATGTAGAAATTGGGGTTTTATAATGAATACATGTAGAATTAATGACAATTTGAATTCATATGTGAATTAGACCATAATGAACTATGGATTGATGATAAATGAGCATAATGATCTTGTCATGGAATAAAAGGGATAGAAATGGTAGCTTTAATGTAAAAGAGGCTCAATGGAGTTAATTGATGATTAATTGTGCTATTTCTGAAATTAAGGTTATATGTTGTTAAAAGGTAACCTTAATAACTTTCATGAAGGATAGATGATAAATTAGGGTTTAAAAGAATAAAATGAGGTAAAACCCCTAATTGCAAAGTAAACCCTAAAAGAGGTTGAAATCCTAAAACTGAATAGAAACCTTAAGTAGCAAGATGGTTTGAATAGTTTTTGATAAAAATGGTTTGGATGTAATTTTAGGGCTCTTGTACTTGCTAGTTTGGATGTCTTGATTGAATGGACTATTCTATCTCAATTCAGCCTAACAGGTATGTGGTTACTTATGAATAATCACATTAGTTTTCCCAAAGGTTTCCCGGATGGTTAATCACATTGATTGAAACTAAATAGTTTAGATGTTCATACTGCAATTATAAAGTCACTATGGTTATCACAATTATAAATACATGTGCATTCTCACACCTACATGCCACCCTAATGGAAGATGCCATAAAGGTCAGGCCCAAGAGGGTAGACCAATAGGCACCATGAGAGGTGAACCCAGATACGAAGCTCGGGAATGAGAAGGTGGTCTATGTTGCATGACTACGGGGCACCATGAGAGGTGACCCCCAGGCACCAAGCTCAGGATTGAGAAGGTGGCCTTAAGTCAATGGCAAAAGAGAAACCCTAGAAGGGTATTCCAGGGTTAGGGCAAAAGCGGTGGAGAATGACACATTGAAAATGTAAATTGGTTTTCCAATTACCCTGATTGTGATAATTAAATTGTTAGCCATATTTGTGAAATTTTGGTTGTTCCCACATACCAGCATATTCCTATATGTTGACTGACATTTTGTTTGTCGGCATTTTAGGTACAACAATTGAAATAACAAATAGTAAAGTGACACATTGTGGAAATAAGAAATAAAGTGCAATGAGAATTAGATAGAATGAATCCAGATTGTGGATAGAGTAGCTTACCAAAGTTTTAAATAGGTATGAATTGTTTTATTTTATACCAGTTTTCAGTTCAGTTGGTAAAATTTGATCATTGTTCTTGATTATTTGTCAAACCTTTGATCCTATTAATGGGGATAATGGCTCTAATCTATTGGTCTCCCTTAACTGGGGGTTACTGGGAGGCGGGGTCGTTACAATTACACAATGTATCAGAAAAGGAAAGTATGTATAAATGATAGTTAATGAAATATTGTAATTTACACTGTGTTTCTTATCATAAATATGCAATCATAAAAAAGAACTAGAATTACTAACATTGCATGTTACTACCATATAATATTCTCATCTATATAATGTCTTTCAACATATATGGAAACTATGCTCACCCACAATTTATGTAGTTATTGATTCTTCCTACATAATGTAACTAGAAGTATATGATCATCATGACTTTGACATGTATGAAAAGTATGTCTTTGATATATAATGTGTAGTTGGTGAGATAACATGTTTTAAGTGGAATTTTTTAGTAGAAGTGTTCAATAGTGGATTTTTTCAATTATAGAGTGCAGGCCATGAATAGCCCATGCTTTGAGTAAAAACCACATGTGAATATGATACCATTTTAGATGACAAAATAGTCATTATAGAAGTCATTAACATGTTGTCAGAACCTAAATGCAAATCTTCATCTACACCATTGAACTCAAGCTACATTATGGAACTCAAGCCATGTACATAAAACATTAATCATTTGACTTTGAAAAACATTGTGTACATCCGGTCCTTCCTTACACAATCTCATTCCTACAGTGTGGACATTATTGAGAATAATCTTGGAGCAAGGGGCATCTGAACTTTCCTCTTTTTTTGCTGCAAATGTTTCTCTTTATGTCATTAATGCAAAAACATTTGTCATTATTACATAGGATATTTTATGTGGTTCATATGATTCTTGTATCATAGGTGTATGGTTTCACTCATACTACTTAAAACTATCCTTTGATACTCTTTTGCATCAATTTGATATACATGCATGGTTTCTACACAAAACTATCATTTTATATCTCAACCAAATGAAAAGCCTTTATATTTAAGGAATTTTAGATTTTTCCAACAAGTCGATACCATAAATATGCATCTCAGTAACACTTACGTGCATCAAGAGGTGAAATGTTTAAAGAAAGGTCAAGAGAACTAAGATGAATCTATGTTCCACCTAGAGGACACCTAAAGATTTGCAATATCAAGTAAGTGCCATTGATACTCTTGTTGGTGGTACCGACAATCTCCTAATCTCCTGATCTAAGAAGGAATTATAGAAGTTGGTGGCACCCATGGAAAGCGGGCCCAGGTAAATTTTTGAATACAACCACCCCTCCCCTCTAATGAGTGCAATATAGGTCGCTCAACCACACAATCATTTCTTGCCTCCATCCAATTGATGTAATTTTCTTGGAAAATTATAAATGTCTCTCCTCCTCCCACATATATTACTGAGTATATTAAGTTATTACAAATTTTTTAGAGAGAATGTCCATTGTCTAGAAATGACATGTAAATATACAATTTTGATTGGAAAATGTAATTTTACCATTACAAATACTTACTAGTCCTTCTACTACTTGTAGTTCCACTTATCTCATTAAATAAGTTATTCTACTCCTTTAAAGAATATTAATGATCTCTTCTTCTCAACCATGACCCAATATGGTTCGAATATTAATTAGAATAGGTATCATGCTCAATAATAAAAAAAAATCATGATATATGACATTGTAGTACTATCAATAGCTAAAGGCAAAGATAGAAAGAAAGATGAGAGGGGGAAGAGGCGGACGAGGGGGGAGAGGGGGAAGAGGAAACGTCGCCGTTGCCTATGGCGGAGACTGGGGTTCCGGTAATGGAGGATCAATCGAAGAAGGTAATCTAGACGAGACGTACTCATACAATGACAGGACGACAGACCTAGATACGGGGCAACGACATTCTGACCCCCCCATAGCCAGCGACGGGGTTAGGGTTTCTGTTCCATTCGTCGGCTTTTCCTTTCAGTACGCCGGGATTCATGGACATCAGGACCACACCGTTGATACCGTGGAAGGGATGGATGTCTCCACAGAAACCGGAGAGGACATGGCAGTTACCAATGCAATCGTCATGACGGTTGGACAGACAACCACCAGAATTGGCACCCAGACGGGCCAGATGAGATCATACAGGGAAGCGGTTGGCGCCTCAATTCCATTAGTCGACGACGTTCATTGTGAGAGGCATCGACAATTGACGTTCTTAGAGAAACTATTCGACAACCATCTGGAGGACGAGGCCATTCAACTGAAGGTAGTCGATGGCAATCCTACCATAGTCATCGATCCCAAGGCAGCGGAGCGGCTGACCAAGCCATGGGCGTTTGCGGTTGTAGCAAGGCTACTGGGGGAAGACGTAGGCTACATGACGATGAGGGAGAGGATTCATCTGCTATGGATCCCCAATGGAAGGTACAACATGTATGAGTTAGACATGGGCCACTACTTGATTCAATTCCCGTGCAAGGAGGATTACAAGGTTGCCATGACCGGCGAACCCTGGAGAATATTTGGTTGTTGTCTCGCTGTTTGGGACTGGCAACCGTCTTTCAAACCATCATCGGAGATGTCAAAACTCCTGGTCACTTGGGTCCATATTCACAACCTACCCCTACACTTCTATATTGACACCTTGTTCGAGTATATCGGGAAAGCTCTGGGGAGGCTGATCAAAGTGGACAGCCACACAACATTCAGATCAAGAAGTAGGTTCGCGAGGTTGGCGGTTGAAGTGGACACCACGAAGGAGATGAAGACCTCCATACTAATCAATGGAATCGATTACCTGATCGAGTATGAAGTCAATCCTGATAAATGTGATGCCTGTGGGAAATTGGGCACCGTACGCAATACTGTAGGACTGGAAAGTTGAGTTCGATTGAAAACACTAAAAGGAACAATACAACAGAAGATGCGAGGAATACTAAAGAAACTTGGCAGACACAACGAGGAAGGGGAAGAAGACAACGCAGACAAATAAATGATGGACGTAATGAGATGTAGAAGCGGAACTCCAGATCGACCAATTGCTTCACCAACTTAGGAGGTGGGGAAGATGAAGAAGAAGGACACATACCGGAATCTACTGGTAATGATGGCAACACGCAAACAGAGAAAGTGACAAACAAGCCCATCAAGGTATGGCGGGCTAAGGACTGAAACGGGGCAAAGGACAAGGCATCTGGGAGTGCAGACAACACAACAAAGAACTCTACGTCTACGTCGATGATAGGTGAGAAGGGGAGCAATGACACCGATCACAGAGTTGCATAGCCTAGCGTGGATGAGATTATAGAGGTGATGGATGAGGAAAACACAAGCAGCAACCTAGTTAAGGAGCAAATAGAGAACACAGAGGTCCTGACAGAAAAAAACGACGACAAAACGGAGGATATAGAGATCATAACCCCGTAGGATACCTTAGTCCAAGAAATGGGCACAACGACGACACTTAACTCTGACGAGGGTAGGCAGCACATTGAGCAATCCAAGGTGGTGCCGGAAGGTAACATCGTGTCGAACCCCTTGCCCCCAGGAAGGAAGATGAGGAGTAATAGGACGAAGATGAAGAACCCCCGAAAACCACCGCCCAATGAGCGCCGACAAAGAAGTACTAAAGGGGGAGAACAAAAGACCCAAGAAGAAGGAACCAATAGAGAGGAATTTGAAGGAGGAGAGGATCGCACAGCGGTGGCGAACATACCACATTAATCATCTTTTCCATGGCTGAACTCCTCTGCTGGAATACAAGAGGTATAGGAGGAGAGAAGAGAAGGCTTGCTCTAAAAGAGTTAATGACCGTCCATAAGCCATCGTTGGTAGCCATTTTGGAACCACGCATAAGTGCAGGGAGAGCTATGAACACAACAGATAGACTGGGGTTCTCAAATTCATTTCGAGTCGAGGTGAGGGGCTACGCCGGAGGCATCTGGCTTTGCTGGAAATCGTGCAGTTGTGCCGTCAAGATCATGTGCTGCCATAGGTAGTTCATAACATGCAAAATCAACAACAACCTTTACGTGACAGTAGTATACGCAAGCCCGTAGGCAGTAACCAGGAAGCTTTTATGGGAAGACTTCATGGACCTCAGCCAACGCATCAATGACCCTTGGTTATGCATCAGTGATTTCAATGCCATCATCAACCCGATAGAGGAATTGGCTCACTACATTTTAACAAACAAGAAGTGATTGAGTTTCATAATGCTATGATGGAGGTTGGTCTGTCTGATCTTAGGTTCTCTGGGATGTGCTTTACCTACAGGCATGGCCTTTTGCAGAAGTGACTGGATAGAACCTTCAGTAACACTGAGCTGATTGAGAAGTGGCCTGACATTTCGGTCGAACACCTGACTAAGATGGGTTCTGACCACTTCCCATTACTTGTGTGAAGAAATGACAGAGAAAGGGGAGAATACATGTTCTACAGAAGGCCGGTGTGGTAGACTAAATCGACCTTCGCTAGCATGCTAGGGAGGACTTGGAGGCAGGACCTAACTTTTGAAGAAGCTCTACAAGAGGCACAAGGGCCAATAAGCAAATCGAGCAGCAAGGAGCTCAAGGAACGACGGTGGAGGAAGGATCACCTGATGCAGAATATCAACAGTATACACATCGACCTGGCGGAGCAGTTTAACCCCTTGTCGGAAGCTCTATGCATAGATATGCAGGAGGTCCTCGACGCTTTGCTTAAGGAGGAGGAGGAGGAGCTCAAACATAGGGTCCATCTCAACTGGATCCTAGAAGGTGACAACAATAGTCTGTTTTATCACAACTACATTAATCAAAGGAAGAGGAAGAACAACATTCTGGCTCTCAAGAACTTTGCGGGGGAGTGGGTGACAGGAAAAGAGGATCTGATTGGGTTGATTGCGCATCACTTCAAAGATATTTTCACCAAATAGAATAGCGGGAGTCAGCACTGCTGTAACCACATCACGGGGTTGTTTAGGTCTATCACGGAAGAGGATATTCATATCCTAGGCAGAATCCTAGAGGCAGAGGAAATCTTAGCGTTTGTATCTAGTATGGACCCGTTGAAAGTTTCCAGACCAGACGAAGTTAGTGCACACTTCCTTCAAAAGAACTGGGGTATTATAGTGTCTAGCGTCACCCAGACGGTGCAAAACGCAATCAACGGAGGCGGCGTGCCTGACGAGTTATGCAAAGAGACCATAGTGTTGATTCCAAAAGTGCCCAACCTAGACCATTGCGAGAACTTCAGACCCATCTCTTTTAATAATGTGGTCTTGAAGCTTATCTCGACGCTGGTAGTGCAAAGATTGAAGACACACATACCCAGTTGGGTGTCTCAAGCATAAAGCGGCTTTATCCCTGGGAGGCACATCACCGACAATATCATGCTAGTCCAAGAGATTATCAGCAAGATGAAGAACAAGAAAGGGATGAGAACGATGTCTATCAAGATTGATCTGACGAAAGCATATGATCAAATGGACTAGACATTCATTCACGACACCATCCGTAGAACTGGTATACCTAGTAACTTGGTCAACTTCATCATGGCATCAATTACTAGGGAAACACCTGTCACGCCCCAATTTCTCATTAACCACAAACCACGAAATTAGGACGCGACAGGATGGGATTAACACATAACCAACCACTCGTCGCTTTTTAAAACAATTTAAGATATTTAAAAGATAACCAATTTAAGCTGTAAACAGAAACTAAACAAACTGCAGAAACTTTTCTATTGAACTGATAGAAGATACAAGCAAGTCTACAACATAGTACATTGATTAACATAAAGAAAGCATAACATTTAATTTACATCTTTGTACATTTTCTCTCTCTCACTCACACCTTGTCCCAAGGATCGAGGGGAATGGACTAAGAGACCTCTAACTAGACTAACTACAAACCTTCTATCAACTAGGCGTTAGGATGAAACGATCCTTCTGACTCCTGATGTTGATGCTGACCTGAAAATGTTTGAGTAGAGGTATGAGCCTACTCGCTCAGTGAATAACATTTCACTTAGCTATCACTAAACAACTCGTCAGGTTTATAAACTGAAAATAAACATATATGCAATTCAAACATGGCAGTTCCTTTGACATAGCAAATATACAGATAATAACCACATTCCTAAGCATCAACAGGTATTTCAGGTAAATAAACAGTTATATAAATTTACTGTGATCCTACATAATTACTTATTCATTTTTATTATTCCCTAATTATATGCAGTGTACTCTGCATATAAAGATCCGCAGCAAGTTCATGCTACGACCCCACCGTACAAGACTTAGCGACACACCCGGGAAATGCTAAGTCTGACTCCAGTCCTGCTCTGCTACAGGACCCCTGGCTCTTCGGCCAGAAACATAGGCTCTACGGCCTCAAAGCACTACTCTGAGTGCACCCGACTTCTCCTTTAACCTGAGTACACCGGCGGAGAGTCTTACAGGGTTACCTTCGTGACACAAGCACGAATGGTGTTAGATAACCATGTTTTCTTTTTCCCAGTGCCATCGTGACACAAGCACGATTGTTGTTGGACACTGCCTCTCTTTCTATCCTCGTGCCACCAGAATTACTCAACCGGTTGATGTTGGACACGAGTTTCACCCCTAAGTAACAGACCTTCCTTTAGGGGTTCTACGGTGTTAGGGCACTTAGGTCTATTAATTAATTAACCGATAAACAATTAAACAGAAATATCATATAGCAACTGTAGGACATAGAATTTCCTCTTTTTCATCATTTACATCACGCAATTCAAGTTCCAATGAACTTATCACGCTAAAACAAATACATGTTACACTGTTTAGGAGTCATATCAACTGATACTGAAGCAAATAAGCATTTAAAATGAGTTAAATAATGATATTTAAATGAACTGCTACTCACCACTTGAAACTCGGCCGATCACTATGGAACTCGGCCGAACACTTCCCAGGTTCTGAAACTCGGCCGACCAACCTCGGCCGACCAGCAGGAAACTCGGCCGATCCTCTGAGGAACTCGGCCGATCGAGACACCACTTTATATACCTACAAGGAAACTCGGCCGATCAGGACCAAACTCGGCCGACAAAAACACTGTTAGTTTATCTAAATAAGAAACTTGGCCGATCCAAAACCCAAACTCGGCCGTCCAAAAACTCAGTACGATTGCCCTAATATGGAACTCGGCCGACCGAATAGGAACTCGGCCGAACCCCGCACAGGCAGAAAACAAAACCGGGCTGCAAATGTCGATTTGTCTCGAATTGTAGGGCAAATCGCATACAAACACCACAAAACTTTCGCAATCGATGCATACTACCAAAATGGACATGAAGGGGGAAGAGAAACGAGCTAGGGCTGCTGTTTGCGCCCCAATCTCTTGGCCGTTTCCCCTGCAAATGTAGCTTCAGCTGCGAATCCAAATCGAATTGACGGAGAAGGTGATCAACGGAGGGAAGAGGACAAGCTGCAGCAGCTGATCGGAGCAAAACGAAGCTCCGACGTCTCTCCCTTCTCAGCTCTCTCTCTCTGTCTCTCTCTTTCTCTCTCTTTCTCACGCACGGAAGGAGAACGCTTCCTGCGTTCTTCGTTTCTGAGAAATGAAACGAGATAAGGAAGAGAGAAAGGATAAGGAGGAAAACTTAGGGGCCGAATCGCAATGTTCGAAACTTTCAAAAATTACAAACGAGTCCCTATAAGCCCAAAAACATGCAACTTTTGACTCGAAGGTCGGATTCGAACGATTTCTCTGGCAACGCTTCAAGCGTAAGATCCTACACGCTTTAGAAGCTAGAAAACACACTAAGCACATATCATATCCATTTTAAACATTATTAACAAAAACATGCTTATAACTTAACACATCAGCTAATCACATGCTTAACAACATACTTACGGGATAAGCTCGACGCGGGTCGTAACAATCTCCCTCCCTTATAAGAATTTCGTCAGAAAATTCCTAGAAGATAAAAGGAAACTTGCTACGCATCTCAGACTCTAGTTCCCACGTAGCTTCCTCAAGATTATGGTTTCTCCACAAAACCTTCACTAAAGGAATCTCGCGGTTCTTAAGCTTTTTGATCCGGTGATCAACTATCTGCACTGGTCCTTCTACATAGGACACATCTGTTCTAAGCTGCGCCGGTTCTATATCTAGAATCTTTTCTGTACCGGGATGGCACTTTTTCAGCATAGACACGTGGAAGACATCATGAAGATTTGCCAACTCAGACGGCAAATCCAACCTGTAAGCTACAGGTCCAATCCTCTCAACAATAGGATATGGACCCATATACCTAGGGGTCAACTTACCCCTCTTGCCAAACCTCAGCACTCCCTTCCACGGTGAAACCTTCAAGTAAACCTCGTCACCAACCTCAAACTCAAGAGGTCGACGTCGTCCTTCTGCATAACTTTTCTGTCTGTCCTGAGCAGCTTTTAACTGATCCCTGATCACAGATATCTTTTCTGTAGTCACATCAACTAGCTCAGGTCCAAGAATTTCTTTTTCACCAACTTCATACCAAAAAACTGGCGATCTACACTTCCTTCCATAAAGAGCTTCATATGGAGCCATTCCAAGACTAGAATGGTAACTGTTGTTATATGCAAACTCTATCAGGCTTAAGTGTTCTTCCCAGTTACCTCTGAACTGTAGCACGCATGCTCTCAGCATGTCTTCAAGGGTCTGAATGGTCCTCTCAGATTGACCATCTGTCTGCGGGTGAAACGTTGTACTGAACTTCATCCTTGTGCCCAACGCACGATGTAACTGATTCCAGAATCTAGATGTAAACTTTGGATCTCTATCAGAAATAATGGAAATTGGAATCCCATGCAACCTGATTACCTCATCCACATAAACTTTAGCCAACTTAGAAATGTCAAAGGTTGACTTGACTGGAAGAAAGTGAGCAGACTTAGTTAGTCTATCCACAATCACCCATATCGAGTCTGAACCCTTCGGCATCCTGGATAATCCTTCCCATTTCCATTCTAGTATAGGAAGTGACTGTAAAGTACCAGCAGGTTTCTGATGCTCAGCCTTATCCTGCTGACACACCCCGCACCTAGCCACGTATTCATCCACATCCTTTTTCATGCCAGACCACCAGTATAGCTCTTTGAGGTTCCTGTACATCTTTGTGTTACCTGGATGCATAGCATACATAGAAGTATGCGCTTCCTCAAGAATCTGCTCTTTCAACTCACTGTTTCCAGGTACACATAACCAATCATGAAGATACAACATGCCTTCATCAGAAAACCTGAACTCTATTCTCTTACCTTCTGACATTTCCTGCATGATTTGCCACAACTCATCATCACTCTACTGTAATTCCTTAATCTGATTATAAAAAGTAGGTCTGACTTGCATCTGAGAAATCAACCCACTCTGTCCTGTCACATCCAAGTCCAAGTTCAACCTTCGCATATCTACAAGCAAGTCTCTCTTGAAACATGCCATAGAAAATGCATTGGCTGTCGAACTTGACTTTCTACTCAAGGCATCAGCTACAACATTTGCCTTACCAGGATGGTAATCGATTGTCACATCATAATCCTTGATCAGCTTCAGCCATCTGCGCTGTCTCAAATTCAAGTCCTTCTGAGTGAAGATATATTTCAGGCTCTTATGATCTGTAAACACCTGACATGTCTCACCATACAGGTAGTGACACCATGTCTTAAGAGCATGAACTATAGCAGCTAACTCCAGATCATGAACAGGGTAATTCTCTTCATTCTTCTTAAGCTGTCTAGATGCGTAAGCCACAACTTTGCCTTCTTGCATCAGTACACAGCCCAAACCTCTCCTGGAAGCATCACAGAACACTGTATAGCCTTTCTCTGCTTCAGGAAAAACCAACAGTGGTGATGAAGTTAGCCTCTTCTTCAAGATCTGAAAACTTTTCTCACAGTTATCAGACCAAACAAACGGTACATCCTTCCTTGTCAAGCGTGTCAAAGGTGATGCTAACACACTGAAGTTATGTATGAACCTTCTGTAATAACCTGCTAATCCCAAGAAACTTCTGATCTCAGTAGGAGTCTTAGGCTGTTCCCACTGAAGTACAGAATCAACTTTCTTTGGGTCAACACTAACTCCACCTCTCGAGATAACATGTCCAAGAAATGCTACCTCGGCCAACCAGAACTCGCATTTGCTAAATTTAGCAAACAACTGGTGTTGTCTCAACAACTGCAACACTACTCTCAAGTGTTGCTCATGCTGTTCATCATCTCTGGAGTAGATCAGAATATCATCTATAAAGACTACAATAAACTGATCTAGGAACGGTTTGAAAATCCGGTTCATCATATCCATAAAGGCTGCTGGGGCATTGGTCAGTCCAAACGACATGACCAAAAACTCATAATGCCCATACCTGGTTCTGAAAGCTGTTTTGGGAATATCAGAAGCCTTTATCCTAAGCTGATGATATCCAGATCTGAAATCTATTTTAGAGAAGATCGTCGCTCCACGCAACTGATCAAACAGATCATCTACTCTCGGCAAGGGATACTTGTTCTTAATAGTGATCTTGTTCAGTTGCATGTAATCTATACAGAGACGCATGGTACCATCCTTTTTCTTAACAAACAGGACTGGAGCACCCCACGGTGAAGAACTGGGTCTAATGAAACCCTTATCTAGCAACTCCTATAACTGCACCTTGAGTTCCTTTAACTCAGCAGGTGCCATTCTATAGGCTGGCAGTGCTACTGGATGACTACCTGGATATATCTGAATCTCAAAATCAATATCTCTGACAGGAGGTAAGCCTGGTAACTCCTCTGGAAAAACGTCAGAGAACTCACGAACCACAGGCACATCATAAACACTGGCGGTGCTCTTCTCTGCTCTGGTGTCAACCACATGAGCAAGGAACACTTCACATCCTTTCTGTAGCATCTTATCAGCTACATCAGCTGATACTATGCACGTAGGCAGAACTTTCCTGTCTCCAGCAAAGACACAAGAAAATTCACCTAATTGAAAGGTAGCTTCCTTCTTCCAACAATCGAGTTGCACTCGATATGTTTCAAGACAATCCATACCTAAGATGACTTGAAAGGTATTTACATCAAAGGGTATGAGATTAGCAGCAAAGGTGAAACCTCCAAAAGATAACAAGCATCCAGGACAAGACTCGGATAAAACTGTTTGTCCACCTAGTGGAACCCTCAACACTAACTCATCTACCAACTCTCGAGTTAACAGATTAAGTTTACTGACTAAAGAGCGTTGTATAAAAGAATGAGTAGCACCCGGATCTATCAAAACTGAGACTGGTATACTATTAAACAAAAGCATCTCTCTTGTAACAACTTGTGAAGAGATTATACCTTCCTGAGGTGTCAAAGAAAAGAAACGTGTTGAAGCTCTCCCTCTGCCACGCTGTCCTCTCTGACCACTCCTGCCACTAGACACTCCACCACTTCTAGATCCAGAAGCCACAGAAGAACTTGGAACATCATGGTATTGAGGCTGGAAAGCTTGCGATGCTGCTTGTCGAAGCTGAGGACATTCCTTTTTGAAATGTCTTGCTTGTCCACAGATAAAACAACCTCGAGGATTTGCACCCCAACACTGACCAGTATGTGGCCTTCCACATTTATCACATGACGGTATCTCTTACCTCTGAGGACCTGTTACTGACATTGACGACCCAGAAGACTGTCCGCTATCGGAACTGCCCCATCTTCCTGGGTTGTATCCTCCTCTGCCTCTAGAAGTAGTGACATCCTCAGATCTCTGCCTGCCGAAACAACCAAAACCACGCCCAAGTTTAGAAAAGAAACCTCTACCTCCACCTCTGTATCCACTACTGGATTGCCCTCTACTAAAGTCTGCAGATCTCTTCTTAGACTCAGGCACCTTGTCAGCATTCACAGATTCTTCAACCTGTCTAGCAGCCTCGACAAACTCACCAAAGTTCTCTCTGTTCCTCCTACTAGTAGCAGAAACTGTATGTCAAATTTCTGGCCTTAGCCCTTCCTGAAACCTTTTGCATCTCTCTATGTTGTCAGGAACAAGCTGTGGACAGAAGTTTGCTAACCGTGTGAAAAGCGCTTCATAACCTGTAACTGTCATGTTCCCCTGCTTGATATTTTGTAACTGCCTGATTTTCTCATTAAGAAAAGTGAGTGGATAGAATTTGAGATGAAACTCCTCAGAGAAATCCTGCCAGGAAAGCTCTGTACCTCTCCTCTTTTCTTCCACACCACGCCACCACAACTCTGCATCGCCTGTTAAAAGGTAAACTGCATGATTAATTTTCTTATTTTCTGGAAGCTCCATCAGGCGAAAGACCTTTTCTATCTGTCTAAACCACTCATCAGCTTCGGAGGGATCTGTGGTGCCACTGAACTCTGTGCCACCAAGCTTCTTCACAAGCTCATACGATCGCATCAAATCCTTACTGCTGGTAGAAGAAGAATCTCGCCTATCAGCCTTGTACCTTTCTTTGGTCTCCAGAAACATCCTATACATACGAGATGCTTCATCCACGTGGTCACCACCACCTGGACCCAAGTACAAAGGATCGGGGCCAACATGGCTCTCATCCTGATCATCACGATCAAAGCCTCTTTCTGCCATCTGCAATGATATAAAAGAACATTTCCTGTTAGAAAACTACAGATAGAAGAAAGAAACCTAAACCTTAATCCTATTGGTCTGTTATCGTCCCCTGACCTTGAGTAACTAAGTACTCAAACCTAAGCTCTGATACCAAAGTTGTCACGCCCCAATTTCTCATTAACCACAAACCACGAAATTAGGACGCGACAGGACGGGATTAACACATAACCAACCACTCTTCGCTTTTTAAAACAATTTAAGATATTTAAAAGATAACCAATTTATGCTGTAAACAGAAACTAAACAAATTGCAGAAACGTTTCTATTGAACTGATAGAAGATACAAGCAAGTCTACAACATAGTACATTGATTAACATAAAGAAAGCATAACATTTAATTTACATCTTTGTACATTTTCTCTCTCTCACTCACACCTTGTCCCAAGGATCGAGGGGAATGGACTAAGAGACCTCTAACTAGACTAACTACAAACCTTCTATCAACTAGGCGTTAGGATGAAACGATCCTTCTGACTCTTGATGCTGATGCTGACCTGAAAATGTTTGAGTAGAGGTATGAGCCTACTCGCTCAGTGAATAACATTTCACTTAGCTATCACTAAACAACTCATCAGGTTTATAAACTGAAAATAAACATATATGCAATTCAAACAGGGCAGTTCCTTTGACATAGCAAATATACAGATAATAACCACATTCCTAAGAATCAACATGTATTTCAGGTAAATAAATAGTTATATAAATTTACTGTGATCCTACATAATTACTTATTCATTTTTATTATTCCCTAATCATATGAAGTGTACTCTACATATAAAGATCCACAGCAAGTTCATGCTACGACCCCACCGTACAAGACTTAGCGACACACCCGGGAAATGCTAAGTCTGACTCCAGTCCTGCTCTGCCACAGGACCCCTGGCTCTTCGGCCAGAAACATAGGCTCTACGGCCTCAAAGCACTACTCTGAGTGCACCCGACTTCTCCTTTAACCTGAGTACACCGGCGGAGAGTCTTACAGGGTTACCTTCGTGACACAAGCACGAATGGTGTTAGATAACCATGTTTTCTTTTTCCCAGTGCCATCGTGACACAAGCACGATTGTTGTTGGACACTGCCTCTCTTTCTATCCTCGTGCCACCAGAATTACTCAACCGGTTGATGTTGGACACGAGTTTCACCCCTAAGTAACAAACCTTCCTTTAGGGGTTCTACGGTGTTAGGGCACTTAGGTCTATTAATTAATTAACCGATAAACAATTAAACAGAAATATCATATAGCAACTGTAGGACATAGAATTTCCTCTTTTTCATCATTTACATCACGCAATTCAAGTTCCAATGAACTTATCACGCTAAAAAAAAATACATGTTACACTGTTTAGGAGTCATATCAACTGATACTGAAGCAAATAAGCATTTAAAATGAGTTAAATAATGATTTCTAAATGAACTGCTACTCACCACTTGAAACTCGGCCGATCACTATGGAACTCGGTCGAACACTTCCCAGGTTCTGAAACTCGGCCGACCAACCTCGGCCGACCAGCAGGAAACTCGGCCGATCCTCTGAGGAACTCGGCCGATCGAGACACCGCTTTATATACCTACAAGGAAACTCGGCCGATCAGGACCAAACTCGGCCGACAAAAACGATGTTCGTTTATCTAAATAAGAAACTCGGCCGATCCAAAACCCAAACTCGGCCGACCAAAAACTCTGTATGATTGCCCTAATATGGAACTCGGCCGACCGAATAGGAACTCGGACGAACCGCGCATAGGCAGAAAACAAAACCGGGCTGCAGATGTCGATTTCTCTCGAATCGTCGGGCAAATCGCAAACAAACACCACAAAACTTTCACAATCGATGCATACTACCAAAACGGACCTGAAGGGGGAAGAGAAACGAGCTAGCGCTGCTCTTTGTGCCCCAATATCTTGGCCGTTTCCCCTGCAAACGTAGCTTCAGCTGCGAATCCGAATCGAATTGATGGAGAAGGTGATCAACGGAGGGAAGAAGACGAGCTGCAGTAGCTGATCGGAGCAAAACGAAGCTCCGACGTCTCTCCCTTCTCAGCTCTCTCTCTCTGTCTCTCTCTTTCTCACACACGGAAGGAGAACGCTTCCTGCGTTCTTCGTTTCTGAGAAATGAAACGAGATAAGGAAGAGAGAAAGGATAAGGAGGAAAACTTAGGGGTCGAATCGCAAAGTTCGAAACTTTCAAAAATTACAAACGGGTCCCTATAAGCCCAAGAACATGCAACTTTTGACTCGAAGGTCAGATTCAAACGATTTCTCTGGAAATGCTTCTAGCGTAAGATCCTACACGCTTTAGAAGCTAGAAAACACACTAA
This sequence comes from Alisma plantago-aquatica, assembly GCA_963693085.1. Lineage (NCBI taxonomy): Eukaryota > Viridiplantae > Streptophyta > Magnoliopsida > Alismatales > Alismataceae > Alisma > Alisma plantago-aquatica. The sequence continues at coordinate 253,363,938 of OY856411.1, forward strand.
GCACATATCATATCCATTTTAAACATTATTAACAAAAATAGGCTTATAACTTAACACATCAGCTAATCACATGCTTAACATCATACTTACGGGATAAGCTCGACGCGGGTCGTAACAGCACCTGTATCAACTGGAATGGCAGAACGTCAGAACCATTCACGGCGACTAGTGGCCTCAGATAGGGAGATCCTTTGTCGCCCTACCTATTTGTACTCTGCCTGGAAAGATTCAGTCAGCTCATCGCTCGCAAGGTAGATGTAGGAAGATGGAAGCCATTCAAATTGGGTTCCAGGGGGTCGGTAGTCTCCCACGTCTGCTTCGCCGATGACATCATCATTTTTGCGCGTGTGGAGGTGGAACAAATGAGAATCGTATTGGATTGTTTCAAGGCGTTCGAATAGGCTTCCGACATGCCATCTCCATTGCAAAGACAAAGATCTACTTCTCAAGGAGCGTTCAATCCAACCTGAAATAGCAAATATCCCAGCTTAGCGGTTTTCAACAGACCAACGACCTTAGAAAGTACCTCGGGGTCCCTATCATCCATGGGAGAGTGAACAAGACGACTAATGGAGAGATCATGGATAAGGTGAATAGCCGAGTATCATCTTGGGCGGCCAAGAGCTTGTCCTTAGAAGGACAATTTACTCTCGCCAAATCTGTACTACAAGCCCTCGCAACCTATGTTATGCAAACATCCAGACTTCCTAAGAATGTATGTGATAGGATTGATGGCACCATCAGATAGTTTGTTTGGGGGGGCAAGCACAAGGCCCACCCGCTGGCGTTGGTGGCATGGGACAAGATAAGCTATAGTAAGAAGGAGGGAGGGTTGGGTTTCAGATGCATGCAGTATTGGAACCAAGCCCTCATTTTCAAACATCTCTAGGAACTCATAAGTAACCGCGACACCCCATGCCTCGACTACTTGAGGCAAAGGGAGAGAAGGGGTGCGAAGCTCGCCAACATCTCCAGACTAGGAGCTGCAGTCTTTGACGGCTGGCACTTCAAAGAGGATAACTCATTCTTAGTACCGATGAATGGGGAATCCACCAACGCCTGGATAGACTGATGGGTTGTCAACATGCCGAAGTTGGAGGAGCAGGCAATCAAGAGTATTCCCTACGACCTAAGCGATTTGAAGGTGGCCAACATGGTGGACCTACAAGGTAACTGGGACAAATCCTTTTTAAATGAATGGCTGACGCCAGAGATGGTGGCGGCTATCATGAGGTTGAAGGCACCCCATCCCACTGAGAGGGAGGATGTTCGGGTCTGGAAGTTGACGACCAGCGAGTTCTTTTCCACAAAGACAGCTTACTACCAAATTAGGCATGGGAAAGGGATCTCGACCACTGGAGACTGGTCGAAATTATGGAGGTATGAGCTCAGCACCAAACTCAAGATCTTCGCTTGGTTAATGATGCACAATGCCACTCTGACGAATAGCTGAAGAGTCGCAAGGAGGTTAGCAACCTACGGTAATTGCCCGAGATGCAATGCTACCGAGGAGACGATCTTGCACGCGATTAGGGATTGCGGAGGGGCCAAAAGCGTGTGGGAGGTAATCCAACAGGATGTGGCGCTCTCGGATTGACTGTTCTACATCGACGACGCAAAGAGATGAGTGGAGGAGGTGCTGAAGCTCGACAAGGAGATCTACACCACGTCTTTCATCGTCGGCTGGCACAACTGGAAGGCTAGGAACCAACAAGTCTTTGAGGAAACGAACAAACCGACTGTGGTCCTGCTTGGGATGATCAAGAGGGACATCGCTGCGCATAAGGAAGCATTCAAAGAACAGCAAACGGAGGTCATTGCTACTGCTGACACTGGTTGGATCCGCCCGCAGCAAGGGGTAACCAAGTTTAATACAGATGCGGCGGTCAAGGGGGGCAGGGCGTGCTACGCGTTAGTAGGTAGGGACACGCTGGGGAGATGGATGGGAGGATCAACTTGATTAATCCTGACTTCTGACATGATCGAGGCCGAGTTGGAGGGTATATTGGAAGCGGCAGAGGTGGCGGTGGATAACGACCTGTCCAGGGTGACCATTGAATCTGACGCCCTCAGTGTTGTTAAGATGATAAACAGCGAGGAACAATGCTACCCGAGGTATGCAAAGATTGTTAGTCGTATAAACCACAAGTGCAAACCAGGCTGGATAATTCAATACATTAGCAGGAAAGGCAATGCGGTCGTCGATCATTTGGCCAAATCCAACTTACAAAACCAAACTGCATACATGGTATATGCTTCACCCCCCAGTGGGCGTGTTAATCTTCTAGCTAAGGAATGTAATGGTAGTAGTACTACCATTTTTTCCGACTCCTATTTAATTATCAATTGTAAGATTTCATTTGATCATGCTCACAAGAGGAGGGCGGGATGAATAAGAAAGCCTCCTGACTTAATTAAAAAAAAGCTAAAGTCAAATTTCAACTACATTATGGAACTCGGGAACCAACATTGATAATTTGAATGGAAATAATTGTGAGCATAAAATCCTTCCTTGAACAAGCTTATCTCTATAGTGTGCATACTATTGATATTAATCTTAAGGTGGGGGTGGCATTGGATACTCCTCTCTGATTTTTACACACATTTCTCTATATCCCATTGATGCAAGATTTTTTTGTTATTTCATAGGTTATTTTATGCCATTTTCTAGGATATATGTTCTCAAAGATATGTGATCACTCATACAATGAAAAAATATATTATGATACACTTTTTATCAATTAAATATATGTTTACAATTTTTCATGAAATTATCATTTTATATCTCATCCTGAAGAATGCTCTTTGCATCTCAAATATTTTGGATAATGAAATAGGTACTACCGAGATGCATCTATGTACCATCAATATTTATCATGAATTGGAAAACTCATATAAAAGATGAGAGTACAAAATATTAATATGGGTACCACCTAGAGGGCACCCTAAGATTCACTATATCAACTTAGTACCACTGACACCCTTGTCGGTGGTACTAAAAAAACTCATTATTGAACAAGAAATTAAGGAAGTTAGAGCCACCCACATAAAAGTATGGATAATCAGGATTCCTAACTTAACATCAATGATCTAGATATTTCTTTGATGACTTAGGGTTCACAAGAACCAATTGATTATTTCAATAAGATATTAGAGAGTAATAGATAGTTCACCCTATGTCATTAGGAGGAGAGAGGAAACTATAGGAACTTAGAGAAAAGATCATCTCAACTCATTTGAGGAGAAATTTGGAGACCAAATGTTGTCTGCTTATATCCATATTTGAAGAGGATTACATTATTAACGCCTACCCAGATCCATATAGTTCTACTAATGTTTTCCTCATTCTCTAAAATATTATATGATAATTGTAGGGAAATCGGGGTGACAAACAATGCAGAAAAAAAAATTAAAAGCATGATTCCACTTAACAACAAGAGCACGTCAACAATAATGTATCTAGAAAGGAAAGGGTAACAAGATTTATACCTGAATCCTGGAACAACTCCAGCGACAACTTTGCATTTAGAATCATGCTTCTTCTCCAAACAACAACTTTCTTCTTCTTTAGCAACACTCAAACAATCATCAATAACGGTGTCCAGGTTTGGCACCATGGACGGAGGTTGACAATATTCTTCCAGCGGAAGACAATGGCCTCCCACCTCTAGAGTAGTGAATGTGGACCACTGGGAACTCCATGCTGCACTACCAGTGCCAACGGGAAGGAGTTGTCACTTTCGAACGTCAACCTACTAGAGTTGATTTTCTCTCCCACAAATGTTTCTCTCTTTCCACCACTTCCTTTATCGGGTAGGACTTGCTCGAACTCTCTATTGGTTACCACAACTAGAGAGGAAAATAATTGTTAGAGCAATTATTCTGTCTGAGAAGCCTCCAATACCCTCTATTAATAGGATAGGAAAGGGTCAAGGTTTCTAATCTATGTGGGAGTCTACATAGATAGATTCATAAATTTTCTAGAACATGTGCATGGTGAACCATTCGTTTTGCATAGCAACCTGATCATTTCACGTGAAAACTGGTGATTTCGTGCATCTTCATATTCTAAATCAAATTGGTAATCTATGCCCAATTAATGCTATACATGACATCACCATCAATCCATGTTCCAATCAATTTGGTAACTGAATTGGGTGACCCAAAAGGTGAAGTGGTCGGTTCACAAAGTGGAACATTTGTTTTCACAAGTGAAATGGTTATTTAGCATGTCTAGTTTAAGCAAAGTGAAATGGTTATTCATGAAATGGTCATTTCACATGTCCAGTTTAGACAAAGTTCAACCAATATTAATTCTAATTGACATGACACTCCAACCGATTGGTTAAACACTTGAACCGGTTAGTTTAGAGTCCAGTCAATCAATCAACTTTGAACCTTAATTGTTTAATTGAATACCTAAATTTTGTAGTAATCAAGTTAAACATCATTCATGAATTAACTCCTAATACAATTGTATCTTATGCATATGACCCTATAGATCTTGAGTTACGTAGGCAGTCAATGTCCATAACCAGCTTATGCCATCACAAGTAATGAGAGGTGTGTAGAAACACATCATTGCTACCCATGTAGTTTGGAAAGTTGGAGAAAAAATTTAATTTACAATTCATGACCAATGTTATCATGATTGTATAGTTCCTTAAGTAACAAATTGAGAGGGAGGCAATTGAGTAAATTGTAAAAGAACAAATAAATTACATATTCTGTTAGGATAGTTGATTGGAAGCATGTTAGATGGGATAATTTGAAATTCTAGAATAATGGAAGGGGGTTGATTGAGATTTGTGAAAGGAGAGGGTATCTGCATTTTTTTAGAAAACATAGTGGTGTTTGGGAAAAAAAACATGACTATAAATCCCAACACATCAACAATCAACTGGGGAACTGGAGCAAGATTGTGATAGAGAGAGACACCATGCCCTATTCCTCACCTTCTCTTGTAAGAATTGTAGGGGTAGAGGGTATAGTAGATGGCTAGTTCCATACCTTATCCTAGTCTGACTTCCCTTTTCTTTGTGTTGTGGTGGTGTTTGTTAACATCCACACCCCTCTTGAGGCATAGAAATCATGGATTGACCTTGACAAGGGATTCGTTGGGGTGCCAACAACGTAAATGTGGCTAAGCTGATGAAAAGTTGGTTCTTGTGCCGCATGAGATTCATTGGGGTGAGATGACAACACCAATGAGGCTTATCTAGCAAAGGCATCAAAAGCACTAGTGCCGCCAGAGCAAGCTGAGAAGCCACTGGTGCTCTCTATTTCACGGTAGAAACAGAGCCCCACATGAGGACAAAGTTGATGAGTGATAGGGGGACTCAAGGCAGAACAACACAAACTCTCATCAGCTTGGTGCTCTTGGGAATAGATGGGCCAGCCAGCCTGCTGGTGACGATGTAGATTTCGGTTTAAAATCCCAAAACTGACAGTACCTGAAAAATGTTATAGAAAATGTTAGGATGGTAAGAAACATGCAATGTTGTATATGATTATAATTAGGAGAACAACCTCTAAAATCATGTAGTCTCATTTATGGGGTCTGTTTATAGATTGAGTCTTAGTAATGGTGATGTACTTGTGGTTTTACGTTGGATAATGTAATCATTTGGATAACTTGGAGTTTTAATATCAAATGTTAACTTGATACACTCATTATGATGGTTATATGGTTAGTAAACCTAATCATGAAATTGTTGAAGTGAGGTGTGTGGGACTTACTCATCTTGATATCTACTTTAGGCCCACTTGGGTCAAGTGCATGTTATATAATTCTTTGGATTGGATGCTTTAAATTTCATGTATATGATAATGTTTGGGATATAATAGCAATGGTTTTTAGATTTTTTTTTCCCATACTTTAAATATGGGTACTACAACATATTGTTGTTCCACTGTTTCAGAACTGAAACACAATAAAGTAGGTTGAGTATATTGTACATGTGGTGTATATGTTGGTGTCTTCTAGGAAGAACACTCTTGAGCCACCCTCTAACTCACTAGTGGCATGATGTTTTCCTTGACTTTGGTAGCCCTAAACAAGTTAAGTACTCAAAATATCATTTATGTACTATCTTACTCTTGTAGTATAGTTAACTATTATGTAATAGAATATATATATTTAAAAGTTAAAAAGACAATGGTTAAGTTTTTATGTTTTTTTGAAGTATCAAGTTTACTACCTATTGCACAATTTTTTTTATCAAGTTTACTTGCAGTTTATGATTTTTTATTCAAATATTACATTTGTGCATGGTTGAAGATATATTTGAAGATTGGAAGAGTTAGGTGGAAATTGTTTGTACATCCTACACAACATTGTACACATTCATTTACAAATTTATAGCAAACATGTAATTGAGCTTTAAATAAAGTAACTAACTCTTCTATATATGTGCTTTGCATATTGTTTGATTGTTTGTGGTCATTGACATTCAATTATGCATAATACCTCATTTTGTGAAATTTTATACAAATCACATTAACATTTAGGGTTTAAAACCCAAGAATGTTATAGATTTGCATGTTTGGACATGAATCTCGGATACTTCAGGAGGGTCCATAGTAGGTTCCTCCCCAAAGGGATTATCCTTTACATTGATAATCTCAACCTTGGAGTGACCCTTGGGGTTCTCTATTCTCTTCACAACCACACTTGTCTAAGAAACTCTTGTCAAGTTCTCATGGGACCTAAGGCAATATTAGCTTCTGGATGAATCTTAATTGGGTTGTGATTTATTCTCGCAATTGATATCTTTTCCTTAGATCATTGAAATGTATATATGGTACATGCTCTTTGTGTCACAAGGAATCTGGTTGATCATGTATTGTGATGAAATTGAAGGATCCAGGTAGTGTTTGGCTTACTTAGTAGAACCATGATGTGATGTGATATAATTGAGAATGAAACTCTCCCATTTAAGGGATAAACCTCTAGGGATTAATATTTTTGAAAAGGGTTAGGGTGAACATACAATTTAGGATATAGGTTAGTGTGGTCATTTTAGATTGTGTATGGTCGTTGTTGGCCTCCATACCCTAGGGTGACATCTATCTACTAAGAAAAAGGCCACCTTTTTAATGTGTATCCTATTTTTCATGTTTAAGTAGACAATAATCTAGTTCTAACAAGTCATACTAAGGTTTCCCTTAACCAATAAGCTTGTTGGGAGAGATATAGAGGTATATATCACAATGATGACATTATTTAAGTCATGGGTTGAGACTCCAGAAGATGAAAGAATATAAAAGTGATTGGTCTTTTTAATGGTCATAGTTTGGGATTTACATAATATAGTATAAGGTCATAGTGTTGGACCATGTAATAAATTTTAGAATCACATAATAGGAGCTATGTATGTTATTCTAGGAAACATGTGTGGCTGAGGAGATGGATATGATATCATTCTTATGGTTTGTGTTTTTAATATATGAAGGATCTCATAGAGCAAAATGAATCAGTTTTCACAATGCATGATAGTGTTTGATTTTGTTTGATTGTTCCACCCAATATCAGTGAAGGAGTAGCCTTACAAGGTAACCCACATAACATGATTTTAGATCGTTTCATGGATGTTCACTTCAACATATATTCATGCATGTTTTCATCACAAAATGAACTAAACGGAGATTCAACATGAGTATGGGCATGATTACTAATTCTGTGCCATGAGATTGGGTGTAAGAATATGCATGCATGGAAATGTAGCTCAAGGACGATGTGGGTATTTATTTGGGATTAAGAGAGAAAGATTTCTCCCCCCCCTCCCATGACTGTGGCGGAGGCCGAACGCCCGCGAGGGTGGAAAATCAAGGCAACAACTGGGATTCGAACCCGTGTCCCTTCATGACGTGGGTGTTTATATGTTAGAAAGCTTGGTGGGGTTTTTATCAGAAAGCACATATCCACTTGGCTTGATTGTAGCGTAATTGTTATGTCAAATCAAGTTAGGAAAATGGATTAAAATATTTTAGAGTATAGTTTGTCATTTGGGATGACTTTCATGATGGTACCGAGATGATTGGGTTTGAAAGTAGCCTTATTATGTGATAATCTGGGTTTGAACTAGAAACCTTGCAGTTTAGGTTGAGGATGTCAAAATTCAAGATTCAAGTTTGCAAGGTTTCCTAAAGAAGTTTCCATGGGTTAGGTAGGCTTTTGTCATAGACATTATACTTAATTAAATTGATGATGCTCTAGGTTGGTTCCTAACGAAGGAAATTGGAGTTTTAGAAAATAAAACTTAGATTGGCTAGAACTCCTTCATGGAGATTCCATACTATTTCACTTGAAAATGAGTTCTCCAAGCGATATAGGGTAGCAAACTTGAATTATTTTTTTGGTATTGTTTGTACAATGAGTCCTATCTCCATTAAATGATCCCTCTCTTGTATAAATACTGATGTAGGTAGTTAGAGTGACATGTAGTTATACACTAGAGTACCTATTTTACCAGTTTAAAAAAACACAAAAGGACAATAATGTGTTGGTTGTAAAATAAGAATTAAAAAAGATAAACAATTTGGAGTTCCACCCAATTATGTAAGTAAAATTTGATAATTGAATACTAGCATTTAAATTAATGAGAAAACATGAACATACCAAATATCACTCCACCTATGTGCATATTAGATAAGTGAAGCATGGCTACAAAACCAAGTACTAAACTATGGTTATGACCATGTATGGTGTTAGGAACCCACTTTGTTCTAAAAATCAGTATTTGCACATGCAACCTTTAGTTCAATAAGCTCTTAAGACTTGTAATAGGATTGAAAAAGTTTAGAAAATAAAAAACATGAAAATAGTAAATGATAAAAGTGTGTGAGTTTTTAGGGCCTCAATTACGTACAAATTTTCTTTATCATCAACCACAAATATTGTAGTGCATTAATGATCTAACATATCTCAAGATCTCTCATGGTAGAGATCCATCTTGGGTGAAATGGATAACATCTGGAATATACAATGATGATACAAGGAAAATAGATAGATCAAGTGAGTCTTTATGTGATAGATTGAAGATTTGTAAAGTCATCAAGGTACATTATCAGATTAAGATGAATTTAATAGAGATGTTCAATCATGAGTAGGTAGAAATTTTTAAGATAGTCAACTTCACATGATTTTTCTCAACAATTAATTATCAATAGTGAAAACAATCATATGCAATGATCGATATACCAACTATACAATCCCATGTTGAATCCATGCTAGGAAGCATCTGGTTGTAATAAAATAATAATTGAGAAATGTAGATTCTGTATGATGACTCGCTATATAGGAAAGGCAACATTTATTAATTTTTTTTAATAAATATGAATACTATAACTAGTCAAGTGTGACAAGTTGTAGTGTAATAATCAAGATCAAGATGAATGATATAAGACTATATTAAAATAAACTAGACAAGCACAATATATAATCATGGAAACGAAAGATATAGCTTTCCTAACATTCTTAGTTGTTGTATAAGGAATAAGCAGACTAACTAGTAATTTGAAGTTCTAGAACTAGTTATAGGAACTCAAGTAAGAAGATAGTAATCCACATCAAGTAGTTGTAGAAGAAAATATTACAAATACAACTATATATATAGAAACCCTTTATGCCTCCTTACCATTTCTATAGTCTTCCAATGTATCTAAATTTTTTCACTTGAAGAAGGATCTTCTTTATATGAAGATGTTAAGAGTGTGTAATTGGAAGGCAGTTCACTCTCTAATTTCAGGATAGTCAAAATGAGTATTTGTTATTACGGATATTAGGGGTGGGGGATCTAGTTTTTATACGAATTTGTAGGGGTTGTCAATATTGAGAGAATAGAATTTGAGGATAGGGAATCCTTTTGGGGCTATGTTGGCAAATAAAACCATGATTTTCTCCCAAGGTCTCACATATTTCTTTATTCCATGGAAGAGAGTTCAACGGTTGGACATGAGATTTAACCATTTTGTGTTCCTAGAAGAATGATACAATCTATTAGGAGTGTCCTAATATAACAAGACTAATTTTCCATTGGGATTTTTTATCTTTAATTTTTTTTGAAAAAATCATAGATGGGAATTATATTTTTGATTAATAGGTTGTATCTTTTGAATTAATATTTAATTAAAAAATAAAAGAAAAATGAGACATAAAATTAAGGCCAATGGTTTTCCTTTCACATTTTTTGATCAAAGTAATAGGATATTAAATCTAGATAAAATTGGGACTCCAATTAGGTTAGAAATTTCCATTGCACATTGGTTCCATAAATACAGTATAAAGATGTTCATGTAGGATATAAAAAAATACGAATTTCTAACTACTATTGAAATCTAATATTTAATTCATGGGTAATTCATTTCAGATGTTTGATTACAAAGGTTTATAGAAATGTCAATGGAATGCAAAATTATGCTGACATCCATTAAAAGGGTATGTTTTATCTATGAACCCTCTATCCATTGAAAATGGGTACATGGATGAACCTAACCAGTGTTAAATATGAAACAACATGGTATAAATTAGACATATTACATCCTTAGCCTAATATACAATTTCATCATGACTATTGATTAAGTGACTTTAATGGAGTGCCAATAATATCCAGGTTAGCAAATGCATCCATATATTAGACTAGATTATATAGACATAAAGGATATATGTTGTAGGGCCTAATTCTAATAAGCGTGCTTACTTAGTAGTCTTCGAGTCCCGAATCTACTCAAAGACTTGCACGACAAGGCCACACGTTGTTTTTATGATTTTTTGTGTCGTGTTACACTTCATATTAGTCCAAATCAATAATAAATAGAACATTCTTTTAACTCTAATTAATTTTTTTACTTGTATACTTAGTGATATGATTTAGTTTATTTACTTGTTTAGTCAATGATCTTAATTTCCATGCTTGTACCATACTAATCTATCTATGTGATTACCTTCATTTTTATTTTTTTAGTTGTAATTTATCATGGTTAATCTAATACATAACATATTTATAATATTATCGTTAATTGTTGTTTCCAACACATTGAGCCATTTCATTTTCAAGTTTAGGTTAGTATCAACAAGAGGATACAGACAATGGTTATCATGATGAGCATAAGAGATATGTTTCCAAATAAGTAATGGATAGTTTGATGATGTCTCATACATGTTGGGTTTTGATCATGAGGAAGAGAGTGTGTGTGTGTATTGTATTAGAATGTTAGTAGGTTAGGTTATATTCAAATTATGATGGTAATTATATTTTAAAATGTATCCTACTTTCCACTATAATATTTATTGTAAGAATTTTGTATATAAGTTGATTGAAAACTTGTAGTTATGTATCTAATGGTATCCCTAGAAATCATCTTTTAAAATTCCTAGAAGAAAATAAAAGAAAATTTTAAAGCTGGTTTCTATTACTCAAATGGTAGTTCATTAGTCTTGATCTCATCATTGATGTGCATCTAATCCTTGATAGTGAATCCGGGTATCATAAGTCTATTACTATCTATGTTGACTCACCGTTTAGGAATCATTGAATGAACTATAGTTTATTATATTACATTGTGTTAGTATTTATATATCTATCATATTATCATTATGATTCTTTAAAAAAAATACTATTTTAGGTACCACATTCACTTCCTTTCATGATAGTTGAATTCATATGATAAAGAAATAAATCTACATCTTTACCACCAAATTATACACTAAGTATGATATTACTAAAATATACTTATATGGGTGTAATTTATAATCATTTCTTTCATAAGCCTATATATAAATAACATCACTATCTTAGATACTCAAACAAACATAGTTCTAGCTAGTTCATCCATTATCATACACCATAAATAGTAAAATATTTGTTGAAAATGGAGTATCACATTACATGAGTGTAACTAAATACAAATATAATAAATAAAGACCAATTTTTCTATGAATGACTCCAAATTGTAGAATCACTTTCATATTTGATAATGAATTTCTTAGTAGTGCCAAATTTTTCTATACTTTATACTATTTATGGGTAATGAGATGAGAAGAAGACATATTGAAACAAAAAAAAAGATCGTCCATGAAAAGGAAGAGAATACCTTTTATACAATAATAAATATAGAAATAGGGGCATGAGATATTACATGTCATGGAGTAGACCAACAATGTGTTCCTAATGGCGGTGTGAATCTATTATAGTGCTAGATGTATGCCAATTGTTGAAGTCCTCCCAACATAGTCATTTGATGTTTGCATCTCTACATTGTCCACATAGTTTTCGAAAACTTCATGGCACATTTCTTGAAGTGCCAGGAAGGAGCTGCCTATCAATGACATTCTACCACAACTCTATAACCTTCTCCCTCACATTTTTGGCAATGAAAATAGGTATACCAACATATGTCAAGCGTAACCAAAATTGTAACTACCATGCCCCATTAAATAGGTGAAATGGAAAATAAGATTTTCAAAAAAAAACCAAGAAATAAACAATCATGTACTATTTCCTATGGCTCACGTAGACGTACTATTCATTTGATAGTTCATCTACCTGACAAACTAAAAGATTCTAGAAGCCCTATCATTAGTATTCGATCGACCAATCACATTAGTTAGTAGAAAACAAATAAGTTCACTATTGTACTCATTAGTCAACCATATAAAGTTGTAGTTAACATTAATTTACCCATTCAATAGTCTAATCAAGTTACTACCCATCTGACATCAACTTGGTTAGTTATATACTCAATTTGGCCATCTAGAGTTAGAAAGAGTCTAGTATGATTCCAACCTATTGTCTAAACATTTTAGCAACTAATAAAATTAGCAATTTTATTGATTGATCATTTGCAATCACATCCATGACTATACTACTCTTCCCTATGAATTATATGTCTGATCCCATATGTTCTCCATTACGTTAGAAGTGATGTATGTAACCATATTAGAACCTTAAAATGAACTAGTGGTATCTATCAACTAATAATTGTACTCTATGTAATTGAATAATTTGAAGGACACATTCAACGTACATTTGACTATGTTATCATGAATGTATAATCCAAATGTTTAATATCCAGATTGAACTTTAGGCATGTAATCATCACCCTATTAATATTCAGACTATGCTTCTTATTGTAGAGTATAATATTGATATATATATATATATATATATATATATATATATATATATGTGTGTGTGTGTGTGTGTGTGTGTACCCAATTTTGAATATTGATTCACATGATCATTGTAACATCCCTGACCTGGCTTATGCTTTAACCCTAGGTGTTTTTATTAAGAAACATGATTATAATTTTAATCTTATCCTATGAAAAGTAATTAGGCCTCATGAGGAACTTATGCTTCAATTTTGGTCCTGTTTGGACAATGTTGAAGCAATGTTTGCTTATTTTGGACTAAGGTGCAAATTACCCAAGTTAAGGGGCTAACTTGCAAATGTTACATATTAATATGTTACTATGATGTTGAGACATCATAATAGTGAATATGATGTAGTAGTATGGTTTCTACAAGCTTGGACACCAAGATAGAGCTTGTTGGACAATGTTTGTGTATTAAAACCTAGTTTTGATGTAAAATGCAATTTACCCAAAATCTAAGGTTCAATATGCAAATTACCACTTCAATAAGGTCCCTAATGTTTCTTGGCATCATGTAGAGAAAATAAAATGAGAGGGGCGCCTCATTTGAATTAAGTTGGAGGAGAGAGAATCTTGATATTAAAATAATCAAGATTTAATCCTAATTGAAACCCTAATTCAATTTAGGGCAAAAATGAATGTATTAATTAAAGGGATTTCAACCAAAATTAAAATGGTTGAGTTCAGATATGTTTGGTCGTCTTTGTGCTTTGCAAGAGCCACTAAATATCTCAAGGAGGTGGAATTTCCACTCACCTTATTATAAGGAAAAGAAATATCCACTAAGTCATGGATATTAATATAAAAAGGGTTAAGGTGCTTATTTTTCTTTTCTTTAAAATGTGGATAATTGAAGGGAATAAGAGTCCAAGAGGATATCCTCGTCTCTAAGGAAGGATAGGGGTCATGTGGCAATGAATTGAGGGGATAATTCCTACTTTCTCTCTCCTAATTGAATCTTTTAATAAAATTCACATATAAGCTCATTTATCCATAGAATGAAAGGGAATTTCGGATTTACTTTCACCCCTTGCTTGGAAAATGACATTGGGAGATTGGGAGCAAGAGGAGAACGACCCCCAACCTGTTTGTAAGTCCTTGACATTCGTTCTCCTTGATTCCATGGTGGAAATCGAAAATAAATTATGGATTTCTTCTTAATTCGATCTCCTCTTCAACCGTAGCCAAACTTTTCAACCAAAAGCTTGAGGACGAGCCTAAGGGGAGTTGCAAAAGCTTCATCCACCATTTTTGGCGTGAGATTGTATCTTTGGAGCTCAATTGGAGGCGGGTTTTATAACTTGAAACCCTAACTTTGTTATTGCAATCAATTCCCCATCAAATAATGATCATTTCTGTATTTACAAATATTGATTTGGTTGATTGATGCAATCTCCATGGAAATCACTACAGGTTTTGTGGGTCTAGAACTTGATGATTATGACATCATAATAAGCACACACCTCCCCAAATATCTAGACCAAATAGTTTGAATCAAATGTCCAAACGGTTTCACAAAACGTTTGGGAGCAAACGGTTTCAAACCGTTTGGAATGAAACAGTTTCACTAAACCGCATAGAAGCAAATGGTTTAAGACCGTTTGGTGATGTTTACCAGGGTTTACCATGTGATTATTTGTTCATAATGATCTACATTAAAGACACATCAATTATTATTGATTAAATCCAATTGTATCATGAGTTGAAGGTCCATCAATCACCTAAACTCTAATTGGGTTGAGTGCTAATTTCATAAGTGATTGAGTTTGAAACATGGGTTGATTGACCCAAACGGTTTCAAAACCATTTGGGAATCACCAAAACGGTCTCAAGACCGTTTGGAGGTCAACCAAGACCGTTTGGAGGTCTAGGTTTGAGTATGGTTAGGTATTTGAAGATTCAAACATATGGTATAAACCCTAATCGGCAAAGTGTTGATTTTGCAATTGAATGAGTTGATGCTTTGGGTTGATTGACCCAAATGGTTTCAAAACCATTTGGGAATCACCCAAACGGTATCACGACCGTTTGGGGTTCACTCAAGACCGTTTGGAGGTCTATTTTTATGTATGGTCAAGTGTTTGAAGGTCCAAAGATACCAAATTGAAATACAATTAAGTGCTGATTTGGTGACCAGTCCTAGGATCCAAACTCTAATTGAATGACATGGTTAATGATGATATGATGGAAAAACAGTCTCAAGACCGTTTGGAGGTCATCCAAACGAACCCAAGACCGTTTGGTGGTCACCCAAGACCGTTTGGAGGTCTAGGGTTGACTATGGTTAGGTGTTTCAAGATCTAAAGGTACTAAGTTGAAGTGCAATCAAATGCTGATTTGGTGATCAATCCAATGATCCAAACTTTGATTGATTGGCTTGGATTTTGATGTTTACATGGGAAAACGGTCTCAAGACTGTTTGGAGGTCATCCAAATGACCTCAAGACCGTTTGGGGTCAGGTCATGCCCAATTTGGATGAAGGCTCAATGGTTTTAAAGTAACCAATCTCACATTGATTAATGTTGAAGGATCAATGATTCCAAACCCTAATCCAATTGATTCAAACCCTAATTGATGATCAATTGAGGGTCAATTGAGGGTCAAATCAGTTTAAGGTTGACCTATTTAACTTAATTGAAGTATGGTGATAGGTCCAATTGACGATTGCTTACATGAATTCAATAGTTGAAGGATTCAACATTGGAAACCCTAATTTAATGGGAGTGGTTGAGACACTTTTTGGTCCTTGCGGTTTTGAGGGGGTTTGGACCAAACAATCTTAAGACCGTTTGAGTCCAAATGGTCTCAAGACCGTTTGGGACCAAACGGTCCCAAGACCGTTTGGGACCAAACGATCCCAAACCATTTAGGTGAATGCGGTTTCAAAAAGTCAACTTTGGCAAACAGTCTTCACCACCTACTTCACTAAACGGTTTTGAGTTTTGAGATCTGATTGGTCAAGACCATTTGAGGTCTAAGTGACCAAGATCATTTGGAAAGTAATTAATCAAATTGTATGAACACTTAAAGTGAATAAGGTCAATGGTTTAAGTGGTCAATTACATGATGTAAATCAATGGTGTTTATAATAACGGTACCTTTAATTAGATAGGGTGATTAGTTCCCTTCAAGTAGATAAGACCTAATGATCATGGTGATAATGACATAACCCATGATGTCAATTCTTCTTCAAGATTGAGTTGACTTAGCTTAATCAAGGATAAAGCAAACATCATCTTGTAGAAGATGAAAGAGAAGATTTCCTACATGATTGATAATCAAGTAATAGACTTCCTATATGAATGAATGTTTAATTAGGGTATGATCCTTCATAGTGAGATCATGAAACCCTAATTATGAGGGTTAATGAATCATAACCCTAACTGAGGATATTAATGGAAGTAATCTTACTAGATGATGACGGTATGATGTTAATTCATAGTGATGGTATGATAAACCCTAATTCAGGGTACTTTGATGATCACTCCTACTTGGGGTGAATAGTAAACCCTAATTTAGGGTGATGTGATATGAATAGTAAATCCTAATCTAGGGTGAAGTGATGTGAATAGTAAACCCTAATTGTGGGTTATGGAATAAGAAACCCTAATGGAGGGTGATGCCATGAGAAACCCTAATTGGGGGTGATGTCATGAGAAACCCCAATTGGGATGAACAGTAAGTCTAATTATTGTTTATTGAATATGAAACCCTAGTTTTAAGTTTTGTTATGTGGAACCCTGATATTATGATATGGTTTAAGACTCAATTTAGGGTGATGTCATGTGATGATATATGAAACCCTAGAGATGGTTTAATAGCCAGTACACCAAAGAGAGGTGTGGCTAAAATAATTAAATAAGATGAATATGTTATAGACATGAAGGATAGGGTTGATGAATCATGTGAATGATAATGAGGTGATTTTAATGAATAAGGATCTAAGAGACAAGATTATGCCTAGATCCTTATACAACCATTTCTATACACGAGTAATAGCCAATACACCTTACAATAATGAGGACATGAAACTTTTAGGAATGATGTATGCTATACTAAATAATGATGTGGATAACATCCTAAGAGTTGAAATACCTAAAATAGTTGATAATGGTTTATCTTATATCAACAATGTCTATCAGTTGGATAAGTCCATATCATTAAAGACAATTGGACTATTCTGATGTGTGACCCATGCACCATATGATGAAAGTAACAAGTTAGTGGATAAAGTATTAAGAGGGAAATACCTTAATACAAAGTTAGTTGATTAACTTAAGAATTTGGAAATGAAAAGAAAGTGCTACATTCAGATATAATAGATATCACATTCTGCATTTCATTGTAGACTTATTTTGATGAACCTCTAATGCAATACTCTTGGTTAAGAAACACATAAAATGTGTGATATGCAATTGTTACAATAAAAATGTAATGAACGCAATGTACTTTGATAAATGTTGATTAATAAACCTTGATAATGGGACTAAGACAAATGAATGAGTGTGATGCAATCATACCATGAAAAGGATGAGAAATGAACTCATACCTTGAATTGATAATCATTAATGATATATGATGAGAATATTGATCATAAGTAAATACTTATGATATCTTTAAATACTCGCAGAGGTGTGGAGTAATAAATTTGTGTTGAACTAATAATGTGAGCATGAAACCCTAATTAAAGCATGATGGGAAACCCTAACCCTAATTTTGGGTAAAGGGAATGAAAAGCCATAATTGATAGATAACCCTAATCCTAATGAAGGATGGTGGTGTTACTAATGTTTCATATGATGTGACAAATGACTTACATGACTGTTATCATGTCTATTAATCATGTAGACATCATGAGATGATGAACATAGCCAGATATGAGCTATGACTTTCATATAATATACATGTTGTATGGCCTTATGTGCCTAATGTTGTTGTTGCTTAGTAAAAGTAACAAAACTTGCTTGAACCTTATGAGTTCTATGAGTAAGTTGTTGCCTAGTGAAGGGTGGCAAAACATTTAATAGGTTTTGACAACCATGTGAGATACTTGTGTAACAAGTATTATGCATACCTCGGTCTGAGGACCTGGAGGTAATTGTTACCTAACAAGTGGTGACAGTGATAGTGATGAATTGAGGGTATGAATACCCAAAGTTGATAAGTATGATAATGATGTAGTTGAGTGATGTGAACTTCCAAAATAAATGAAATGAGGGACTGAGTTCCCAATGTCCTATAAGGACTGAGAAAGTGATTGGTAAAAATAGTACACGTTTCCTTATAGCATTTGTCTGAATAAGTTATGTTTGATAACTTGACTGATGCTAAATGAATATGCTAATGTACTTAATTAATTAAGTGAAATCATATCATGTAGAGCCCTGACCAAAAATCCATCATCGTCAGCAATAGGTGATGGTGAAGCGGGTCCATCATGGCAAAACCCGGAACACATATTTTGAATATGTGGGGGCAATGGGCGACTGTATCCTGACGTCCTAATGAGGGAATTGATGAAAGGTAAACAACAAACCTCTCTATCCTTCATTACTTGTATCAGGATGGATGTATCACGAATCCCCCGATGATTGGGAATGATGCAGTACACATCACCCAATAATGTTAATTCCGGATCGATGGAGATAAACATGACATCTCATGATCACAAAGAGAGTACAACATGCCACTATAACTCTAATGGTGAAGTTGCCAGTATACCTTGGAAAGCTATATATATAGCAGAGACACAAGATGTCCTGCATGTAATCTCGTGCTGACTGAGATATGTGAGGTTTTGGTAGCCGGCTCTACCATTGACCTTGTATGGTACTGATTTCAACTTCACAATGGTCAGTTGGAGCATGAGCGGTATACCTCATCTCCTCAGGGCATAAGTGTGATTGTAAAATGTAACTAGATGTATAGCATGTTTGCTTAAGGTTTGAATACGGAAACTCATTGACTGATGTTACATTACTTTTATGCTATTTCAGTTGATAAATGTTATTCATATCTCTTTACATTCCTTGCAATAAGATAAATGGATTATGAATCTACCATGAGTAGATATAATGTTCTCCTTAGGAAAGGAGATTTTCTTTCTCTATTCATACAATGAATAATGTTGATGTTAATATGTAAGAACTCCTGTTCAATTTTAATATAATAATCTGCAACAACAATGTTTTGGCGGAGAGTTATATCTCCCGCTGGGGAAATTTACAATTGTCTCACCCCCGTGGGATCCAACATTTTTTTTAGGTGGACGCGGACAAAGAAGTAGACACTCTTTTGCAGGAAAAGGAAAGCAACCGCTTGGACAACAGTGAGATCTCAGGTGGAGATGTTGACTGTCAGGTCATATAGTTAGAAAGTCCTATGTGTCGTCTCTATACTCTCAGGTCCTCAGAGTTTTTAGTTAGTGTTTTAATGAATTGATCCAAGATTTTGGCTTGATGCCTCGAAGTTATATGTTGTCTATATTTTATGTTTGGAGACAACTGATGTTGTAAATCTCAAGAAGAGATATTGCAAGACATGTACTTTGAAACAGAATGTAAATTTTATACTTTGGCTCTTGAAGAAAAAAATTTCCTATGTGTGGATCTCTTTGCAAAAATTTTTAAATTTTTAGTGATTTTCAGTAACCCGCTGCAAATAATTCGTTTTCGCATTAGTTAATCTTGTTTTCGTGAGTCGGTCGTTACAATTGTGGTATTAGAGCTCTAGGTTCGCTGAGTCTATAGAGACATAGGACTAAGGTAGAAGAGTTTGTTCTAGTGTCTTCTAGTGTATCTGATAGTGTCTTCTGCTCATATAGGAGGAGAAGAACTTGAAGATGACTAGGTAACATGAGGAGTTTGCTGTAGAAAGCAACAATGCTGCACTAAGAAGAGGTGTAGGGGAACATGCAAGAGAGGGACAATTACTTGAGAATCCCCTAGCTGATCTAGCTGTGATAAGAAATCCTTCCCTAGGTATCACTGTTGGGGAACTCAGGGCAACCGTAATGTATTTAGTGGATCGAGCACTAGCAATACAGCCTAGATTACCAGCCCCCAATGATGATGTTTTGGACATCAACATGATATGTAATCCACAACAGCAGGTTGAAGCAATGGGAAATGATGAAGTTTTGGACTTAGAACAAATTTGCGCTCAACCTCAGCCTATTGAATCAATATATAGTGATGTAGGCAATAGAATACAACCTGAATTCAGGATCTGCCATAAGTGCAGGGAACCTGGACATATTAGAAGGTTTTTCCCAGAAAAGAAAAACAAGATGATGATTGAGAAAAGGCATATCTAAATCCAGGAACAGAGGCCTAGTAGTTCCAAAAAGGGAGAGACTTTGGTATCACCAATACATTAAGGACCTAGTGCACCAAGGTAATGGTCATCTAGAAAGGGTAAAGAACCCTCTAGACCATACCTGGCAGCCAGAATTTGCTACTTATGTAGACAGGTAGGACATCTGACAAGAAATTGCTCTGCCAGAAATGTTATGGTGAATCAACCTCTGAGGCAGAATCAGCCTGAGGTAGTGAATAATCCACGAATCATGACAGGATAGACAAAATAATGTCATTCTTATATGTCTTTTTATGGTTTCCTGAGTTAATTTGAGAAGGTAATTGATTGAGCCTTCTTTGATTAGTCCTATGAGGACTTATATTTTGCATAAACATTATAGATGTTTCATGTTACTCTTACCTCTATGAGAAGAAGATGAGGTATTGAAGAGATGTCTGGATAAAATCCAGTGATGACTCTTTTTTTTGTAATAATATGAAAAGGAAGGAAAATGATAGTATACAAGCGCATACTACCTTATCTCAGTATTTATATACCCTGGCCAGGTATACAACTATTGATGATAAAGCGAGTATGGAAAATCCTAGATTGTAATCTTTTTGATTGCTCTGATCAAGTAGTCATTTTGATACAATCTAATGAGTATCATGAAATAAGAAATATGGAATAAATAAATGTGTCCTGTCCTAAGTATAAGAAAGAGAAATATGAGATAACCTCATATGAGCATGTTTGTATGAGGAAATAAAAGTATAATCCTCATAAGATAAGAATGAGAATAAGGGAGATGAATCTCATCTAATAAAGTTGTAAGTATCATAAAGATCCTTACCATAATGTAGAAATGGAAAATATGATGAGCTCATAGGATGTTCATAAACATGCTAAAGGGATAATGATATGTAATCATCCTTATAAGATTCCTATGTTAGGGCAAGGAACCTAGGATGAGATAAAGAGTAAATGTTTCATGAATAGTTGAAAATACATGAAATAAAAAGAGGAATATGAATCCTTGTTATCTTTCCTTTCAGGGACATGACAATCAAGTGGGTCTTAGGACACTTGATGTGCATAAGATAAAAATGTTCATGATGATGGATACTGAGAAAAGTATCAGTTTAGGTTGGACCTTGGTTTCAAGGAAAAGATATATGTAACAAGTGATGTCCCAAGAGGAACGGAAGATAAAGATGTGATGTGTTTTTAACACATGTAATTGATACCAAGGTAAAGGATCCTGGTATCTAAAGAAATATCATATTGATCATGCAAAATATTATGAACCTCACATGTTAGGGGTTTATGCTTTGCACAAACATAACAATTAATGATATCTTTGAGATAAGTTCTCAATTGATAAGTAAACTTTCCTTATGATAAGAGAATGTACAACTAATGGGATAGTTAGTGCTAGTATAAGGAAAGTTAGTATGGTGTTATCAGGTGAGATGACACAATCAGAGTATGAAAAGACTTATAGCCTTAAGTAGATGACAAAATATAATTGTGATCTTGAAAGAGAAATACTAAATTAACTAAGGAACATGGGAGTATATGCTCCATGTGAATCATTCCATGATAAACTTGTATGGAATAACTTTGTATTGATCAAAACTCTATGGTGTCCCCATAATAATGAAATGTTATGTGATGACATAATGATATGATGCATGAATACTATCTGTTTTTCTTTATCTAGGGATTTTGGGGACGAAATCCTTATAAGGGGTGGATAATTTGTAACATCCCTGACCTGGGTTATGCTTTAACCCTAGGTGTTTTGATTAAGAAAGATGATTATAATATTAATCTTATCTTTTGAAAAGTAATTAGGCCTCATGAGGAACTTCTGCTTCAATTTTCGTCCTGTTTGAACAATGTTGAAGCAATGTTTGCTTATTTTGGACTAAAGTGAAAATTACCCAAGTTAAGGGGATAACTTGCAAATGTTACATAATAATATGTTCCTCTGATGTTGAGACATCATAATAGTGAATATTATGTAGTATTATGGTTTCTACAAGCTTGGACACCAAGATTGAGCTTGTTGGACAATGTTTGTGTATTAAAACCTAGTTTTTGTGTAAAGTGCAATTTACCCAAAACCTAAGGTTCAATATGCAAATTAACACTTCAATAAGGTCCCTAATGTTTCTTGGCATCATTTAGAGAAAAGAAAATGTGAGGGGATCCTCATTTGAATTAAGTTGTAGGAGAGAGAATCTTGATATTAAAATAATCAAGATTTAATCCTAATTGAAACCCTAATTCAATTTAGGGCAAAAATGAATGTATTAATTAAAGGGATTTCAACCAAAATTAAAATGGTTGAGTTCAGATATGTGTGGTCATGTTTGTGCTTTGCAAGAGCCACGAAATATCTCAAGGAGGTGGAATTTCCACTCACCTTATTATAAGGAAAAGAAATATCCACTAAGTCATGGATATTAATATAAAAAGGGTTAAGGTGCTTATTTTGCTTTTCTTTAAAATGTGGATATTTGAAAGGAATAAAAGGCCAAGAGGATAGCCTCGTATATAAGGAAGGAGAGGGGTCAAATGGTAAGGTAATTGAGGGGATAATTCCTACTTTCTCTCTCCTAATTGAATTTTTTAATAAAATTCACATATAAGCTCATTTATCCATAGAATGAAAGGGAATTTCAGATTTACTTCCACCCCTTGCTTGGAAAACGACCTTGGGAGCTTGGGAGCAAGACGAGAGTGACCCCCAACCTGTTGTTAAGTCCTGGACCTTCGTTCTCCTTGATTCCATGGTGGAAATCGAAAATAAATTATGGATTTCTTCTTAATTCGATCTCCTCTTCAACCCTAGCCAAACTTTTCAACCAAAAGCTTGAGGATGAGCCTAAGGGGAGTTGCAAAAGCTTCATCCACCATTGTTGGCGTGATCTTGGAGCTTTGGAGCTCAATTGGAGGTGGGTTTTATAACTTGAAACCCTAACTTTGTTATTGCATTCAATTCCCCATCAAATAATGATCATTTCTCTATTTTCAAATATTGATTTGGTTGATTGATGCAATCTCCATGGAAATCACTGCAAGTTTCGTGGGTCTAGAGCTTGATGATTATTACATAATAATAAGCACACACCTCCCCAAATATCTAGACCAAACGGTTTGAATCAAATGTCCAAACGGTTTCACAAACCGTTTGGGAGCAAACAATTTCAAACCGTTTGGAATGAAAGAGTTTCACTAAATCGCATAGAAGCAAACAATTTAAGACCGTTTGGTGATGTTGACCAGGGTTTACCATTTGAGTATTTGTTCATAATGATCTAGGTTAAAGACCCATCAATTATTATTGATTAACTCCAATTGGATCATGAGTTGAAGATCCATCAATCACCTAAACTCTAATCGGGTTGAGTGCTGATTTCATAAGTGATTGAGTTTGAAACTTGGGTTGACTGACCCAAACGGTTTCAAAACCGTTTGGGAATCACCCAAACGGTCTCAAGACTGTTTGGAGGTCAACCAAGACCGTTTGGAGGTCTAGGGTTGAGTATGGTTAGGTATTTGAAGATTCAAACATATGGTATAAACCCTAATCGGCTAAGTGTTGATTTTGCAATTGAATGAGTTGATGCTTTGGGTTGATTGACCCAAACGGTTTCAAAACCGTTTGGGAAGCACCCAAACGGTCTCAAGACCATTTGGAGGTCACCCAAGACCGTTTGGAGGTCTAGGGTTAGGTATGGTCAAGTGTTTGAAGGTCCAAAGATACCAAATTGAAATACAATTAAGTGCTGATTTGGTGACCAATTCTAGGATCCAAACTCTAATCGAATGACATGGTTAATGATGATATGATGGTAAAACGGTCTAGAGACCGTTTGGATGTCATCCAAAGGATCCCAAGACCATTTGGGGGTCACCTAAGACCGTTTGGAGGTCTAGGGTTGACTATGGTTAGGTGTTTGAAGATCTAAAGGTACTAAGTTGAAGTGCAATCAAATGCTGATTTGGTGATCAATCCAATGATCCAAACTTTGATTGATTGACTTGGATTTTGATGTTGACAAGGGAAAATGGTCCCAATACCATTTGGAGGTCATCCAAAAGACCTCAATACCGTTTGGGGTCAGGTCATGCCCAATTTGGATGAAGGCTCAATGGTTTCAAAGTAACCAATCTCACATTGATTAATGTTGAAGGATCAACCATTCCAAACCCTAATCCAATTGATTCAAACCCTAATTGATAATCAATTGAGGGTCAGTTGAGGGTTACTGAAGTATGGTGATAGGTCCAATTGATGATTTCTTACATGAATTCAATGGTTGAAGGATTCAACATTGGAAACCCTAATTTAATTGGAGTGGTTGAGAGCCTTTTTGGTCCTTGCAGTTTTAAGGGGGTTTGGACCAAACGGTCTCAAGACCATTTGGGACCAAACGATCCCAAACCATTTAGGTGCTTTTGGTTTTAGAAAGTCAACTTTGGCAAACGATCTTCACCACCTACTTCACTAAACAGTTTTGAGTATTCAACCAACATTGTTTGAGGTATGATTGGTCAAGACCATTTGAGGTCTAAGTGACCAAGATCATTAGGAAAGTAATTAATCAAATTGTATGAACACTTAAAGTGAATAAGGTCAATGGTTTAAGTGGTCAATTACATGATGTAAATCAATGGTGTTTATAATAATGGTACCTTTAATGAGATACGGTGATTAGTACCCTTCAAGTAGATAAGCCCGAATGATCATGGTGATAATGACATAACCCATGATGTCAATTCTTCTTCAAGATTGAGTTGACTTAGCTTAATCAAGGCTGAAGCAAACATCATCTTGTAGAAGATGAAAGAGAAGATTTCCTACATGATTGATAATCAAGTAATAGACTTCCTATATGAATGAATGTTTAATTAGGGTATGATCCTTCATAGTGAGATCATGAAACCCTAATTATAGGGTTAATGAATCATAACCCTAACTGAGGATATTAATGGAAGTAATCTTACTACATGATGATGGTATGATCTTAATTCATAGTGATGGTATGATAAACCCTAATTCAGGGTACTTTGATGATCACTCCTACTTGGGGTGAATAGTAAACCCTAATTTAGGGTGATGTGATATGAATAGTAAATACTAATCTAGGGTGATGTGATGTGAATAGTAAACCCTAATTGTGGGTTATGGAATAAGAAACCCTAATGGAGGGTGATGACATGAGAAACCCTAATTGGGGTGATGTCATGAGAAACCCCAATTGGGATGAACAATAAGTCTAATTATGGTGTATTGAATATGAAAACCTAGTTTTAAGTGATGTTATGTGGAATCCTGATATTATGATATGGTGTAAGACTCAATTCAGGGTGATGTCATGTGATGATATATGAAACCCTAGAGATGGTTTAATAGCCAGTACACCAAAGAGAGGTGTGGCTAAAATAATTAAATAAGATGAATATGTTATAGACATGAAGGATAGGGTTGATGAATCATGTGAACAATAATGTAGTGATTTTAATGAATAAGGATCTAAGAGACAAGATGATGCCTAGATCCTTGTACAACCATTTCTATACATGAGTAATAGCCTATACATCTTACAATGATGAGGACATGAAACTTTTAGGAATGATGTATGCTATACTAAATAATGATGTGGATAACATCCTAAGAGTTGAAATACCTAAAATAGTTGATAATGGTTTATCTTATATCAACAATGTCTATCAGTTGGATAAGTCCATATCATTAAAGACAATTGGACAATTCTAATGTGTGACCCACGCACCATATGATGAAAGTAACAAGTTAGTGGATAAAGTATTAAGAGGGAAATACCTTAATACAAAGTTAGTTTATTAACTTAAGAATATGGAAATGAAAAGAAAGCGATACATTCAGATATGATAAATATCACATTCTGCATTTCATTGTAGACTTATCTTGATGAACCTCTA
The DNA here is from genome assembly GCA_963693085.1 of Alisma plantago-aquatica. Classification (NCBI taxonomy): domain Eukaryota; kingdom Viridiplantae; phylum Streptophyta; class Magnoliopsida; order Alismatales; family Alismataceae; genus Alisma; species Alisma plantago-aquatica. The sequence continues at coordinate 253,390,370 of OY856411.1, forward strand.
ATCCAATACTCTTGGTTAAGAAACACATGAGATGGGTGATATGCAATTGTTACAATAAAGATGTACTGAACTCAATGTACTTTGATAAATGTTGATTAATAAACCCTGAGAATGGGACTAAGCCAAATCAATGAGTGTGATGCAATCATACCATGACAAGGATGAGAAATGAACTCATACCTTGAATTGATAATCATTAATGATATATGATGAGAATATTGATCATAAGCAAATACTTATGATATCTTTAAATACTCCCAGAGGTGTGGAGCAATACATTTGGGTTGAACTAATGATGTGGGCATGAAACACTAATTCAAGCATGATGGGAAACCCTAACCTTAATTTTGGGTAAATGGAATGAAAAGCCCTAATTAATAGATAACCCTAATCCTGATGAAGGATGGTGGTGTTACTAATGTTTCATATGATGTGACAAATGACTTACATGACTGTTATCATGTCTATTCATCATGTAGACATCATCAGATGATGAACATAGCCAGATATGAGATATGACATTCATATAATATACATGTTGTATGGCCTTATGTGCCTAATGTTGTTGTTGCTTAGTAAAAGTAACAAAATGTGGTTGAACCTTATGAGTTCCATGAGTAAGTTGTTGCCTAGTGAAGGGTGGAAAAACATTTAATAGGCTTTGACAGCCATGTGAGATACTTGTGTAACAAGTATTATGCATACCTCGGTCTGAGGACCTAGAGGTAATTGTTACCTAACAAGTGGTAACAGTGATAGTGATGAATTGAGGGTATCAATACCCAAAGTTGATAAGTATGATAATGATGTAGTTGAGGGATGTGAACTTCCAAAAGATATGAAATGAGGTATTGAGTTCCCAATGTCCTATAAGGACTGAGAATGTGATTGGTAAAAATAGTACATGTTTCCTTATAGCATTTGTCAGAATAAGTTATGTTTGAGAACTTGACTGATGCTAAAAGAATATGTTAATGTACTTAATTAATTAAGTGAAATCATATCATGTAGATCCCTGACCATAGATCCATCATCGTCAGCAATAGGTGATGGTGAAATGGGTGCTCCGCGGCAAAACCCGGAACACATATTTTGAATATGTGGGGGAAATGTGCGACTGTGTCCTGACATCCTAATGAGGGAATTGATGAAAGGTAAACAAAAAACCTCTGAATCCTTCATTATTTGTACCGGGATCGATGTATCACGAATCCCCCGATGATTGGGATAGATACAGTACACATCTCCCAATAATGTTAATGTCGGATCGATGGAGATAAACATGAGATCTCACAATCGCGAAGAGAGTACAGTATGTCACTGTAACTCTAATAGAGAAGTTTCCAGTATACCCTGGAAAGTTATATATATAGCAGAGACACAAGATGTCCTGCATGTAATCTCGCGCTGACCGAGATATGGGAGGTCTTGGTAGCTGTCTCTACCATTGACCTTGTATGGTACCGATTTTGACTTCGCAATGGTCAGTTGGAGCATGAGTGGTATACCTCATCTCCTCAGGGCATAAGTGTGATTGTAAAATGTAACTAGCCATATAACATGTTTGCTTAAGGTTTGAATATGAAAACTCATTGACTGATGTTACATTCCTTTTATGCAATTTTAGTTGATAAATGTTATTCATATCTCTTTACATTCCTTGCAATTATATAAATGGATTATGAATCTACCATGAGTTGATACAATGTTCTCCTTAGGAAAGGAGACTATCTTTCTCAGTTCATACAATGAATAATGTTGTTGTTAATATGTAAGAACTCCTGTTCAATTTTAATATAATAATATGCAACAACAATGTTTTGGCATAGAGTTATATCTCCCGCTGGGGCAATTTACAATTGTCTCACCCCCATGAGATCCAACATTTTTTTTAGGTGGACGTGGACAAAGAAGCAGACACTCTTTTACAGGAAAAGGAAAGCAACAACTTGGACAGCAGTGAGATCTCAGGTGGAGATGCTGACTGTCAAGTCATATAGTTAGAAAGTCCTATGTGTCGTCTCTATACTCTCAGGTCCTTGGAGTTTTTAGTTAGTGTTTTAATGAATCGATCCAAGATTTTTTCTTGATGCCTCAAAGTTATATGTTGTCTATATTTTATGTCTGGAGACAACTGATGTTGTAAATCTCGATAAGAGATAGTGCAAGACATGTACTTTGAAATAGAATGTAAATGTTATACTTTGGCTCTTGAAGAAAAAGATTTCCTATGTGTGGATCTCTTTGCAAAATGTTTTAAATTTTTAGTGATTTTTAGTAATCCGCTGCTAATAATTCGTTTCCGCATTAGTTAATCTTGTTTACGCGAGTAGGTCATTACAATCATGTCCATGCATTTTATAATGTCACTCATCCATTCGTCATGATATCACTATAAAAAGAGGAAAAAATTCAATCTACAACACTCACAGTGATCCACATGTATCATGCACCTAATAACGACTTTTATGAAAAACCTTATTTTAGGTCATGTAGAGTAGTGTTAAAGTACGTTGACTAACATGTGATTGTGATTATAACACAACCTTTGGTATTTTTTTTGTTAACCCAATTTTCTATGTGATATGTATATTTATTATGATTATAGATGTTTATCCTATTCTTGTCCTCTCTAGAGATACAATCGTCGAGCCCCAATGGTTCAGACAATTCATACATGGATCCTCATCTTGATATCAGCAAACCATCCAACTATATGTTTTATTCGAGATTTGCATGAAACTTGTAGAAAGCTAGAAATTTTTGAGGAAAGGAAATTAGGGGAAGGAGGATTCCAGATATTTTTTTAAGGAAGTTCATTTTTGTTTCTTCTTCTTCTACTTATTTTCTCATCTATTATATATCAAAGTAGAAATTTATACTTGTTCTTCCTTTATTTTCAATACAAATCTATGTTGATGTATATGTTTGTTATGTTTGCTTCTCTAATCACTTGATGGATGAATATGTTGTAGTGGTCAGTTCTTGATTCATTGATCTCTTCTTACTGGTTTCAAGCCTCCGTTCATGAAAACTCAAACAATAATCTATCTTATTTCAAGACAATTTCTATTTTATTAGTTTCTTTTTACCTTGAATTAACCATGTTTATCTTCTATGATGAATGAAGTTATAAATTATATATATTATATATTGTGGATGGATTTTTTTGTTGAGGTGTTGGTTGTTGGGTTGTGTGAACTATTGTTCATAGATGGGCCTTCTTACGAAATTCTTTAGGTTTACTCTTTAGTGCCTGATATTTTTTTTTTTTGATGTTGTGTATGATATCAAAATATGAGCTCACAACTTTACAACTTGAAGAACCATGATACCCAAATCAGGTTCATCAGGCTACCAATGTTCTAGTATCTATTGTGAATTTTAATCTTTTCCTTCTTTCTTTCATGTTTTTATTACTGTAATTGTAGCATGCCTCCTTTCTATTATAGAAAACAATTCAATGACAATTTATGTAGAAATGAAAAATATATATGATATGGGTGAAAAGTCTATAAAAAGAGAGTAGGACACTGTTGACATCCCATATGTGTGACATGTTCTAATAATATGTTGTATTTGTATTTGTTTTACCAATTTCGAGGTAAAGGGTATGTCCTTCCCTGTGTAAAATTCATTTGTTGAGATTAATATAGAGGGATTTTCATTCCATGTTTGAGCACTATTTTCCCATTTTGCTTTGCTGAAAATGTATTGTCACGGTCATAATATCCATTGTCTTGTGAAAATTATATCTATGAGGGTTGATTATAAATATATTTGTAAGGATTTTTATATGTAAATTAATGCATCTATGAAGGCCACTACACCTTCATATTTGTATTTATTAGGATTTATACACCTTATAAATATATTTACGAAGGCCTACTTTAGTTTTTTTGGGCGCTTGTTGCAAGGAAAATGCATTACTTAGGGAGATTCTTTTGAGGGACTATTTGTGAAGAAATATTCTACAACTCAATTTATTGTGAATTCCTTCTCCTTGACATTTATGAAGGTTTTTTCCTAAAATAAAATGTCATTCTTTGTATTGAATGCTACAATAAAAGGGTTATTGTGATCTCAATCAGCTACATGTTACTTGTAAATCATATTACATTGAAATTTAATATGTATTATCCTTAAAAAAAAATTTGTATCATCATTAACACTATTTAATTGTTGTTTATATTTTGACCAATAGACCTCAACGATGGAAATCATGAAAAGAATTGTAATCAACATCAAATTTGAAACTTATGAAGAATGTATCTGACTATGCCTATGTTGAACAAAACAAGAAATTTGACTGCTTCACGATGCAACTTTAAGTCATTTTAGTATATATTTCAATCATATATACAACCTTTTTTGTTAAATGTGATAATAAATCAACTACATTTTGTATTTGTTTCCAACTTCTTATCATAGGCCTCTTATATCAATACTCCATGGATCTTTTTATTAAAAGTATATATTTTCCTTAACAACATGACATGCCGAATAATGAATGATGATTCATGTAAACTTTATGGGGCTTATATTATTAGTATTCCAAAGACCTTTTTGAGGGCATAAGGAAAACCCTCAACTAGGAAGAATGGGAGTAGTAAACTCCATCACTATATGGACAACTTGATACCAACAACTACAACCTTTTTGTTATTTTGATACAATTGTAATGGATAGGACATAACCCACAATAATTATTTGTTTAATGGACAAAACAAAACTTTTTGTAAAGTTGGTATCACAACTTCTCGTATCGCATGCATAGCCCTTTAGATAAAAGGTTATCGTGACAACACGTTCAACATTGATGTCTATTCATTCTACATAAAGAATAGGGATATCGTCCTAGTGTTAGTGAATCAATCCAATCTTAATGTGTTATAATTTTTTATATAAACCACTATTTGTTTATAATTTACACTGACATCTTTTGCATGAAGCATGTTTCGTCCATTTTTTATTTAATCTTTTATCACAATACATAAAAAAATAAATCATTTGAAATGAGATGGTTACATGTAATTCATAATGTATAATATAACTAGAATATGTTTGTAGAAGGTAGCCAATGGTTACAACTGGCTTGTCATCTTCTTAGCTAGCCTCTACTACTATGTCTTTTTCTTTCCCGCTAATGTATGATTTGACTAGTTCAAGCACATTTTGAGTCATTGATATGCGTTTTTGGCTTCATAACTATTATTGGAAGATCCTTGGATTGCGATCTTAAAAATTAAGGGGTGGAATGATATCTATACCATCACTATTGAGATTGTGAGGGGGGTCATAACCATATCTGACTTTGTAAAAGAGAGACACAAGATTATTTTATATCTATGGGAGCTAGGGAGAAGAGTTGTTTCTCCTTAATCTTTAAGTCATTATTTAGTTGTTTCCAAACCCAGATACATACTAGGTTCTCATCAGAGTTCCCAAGGAACAATAGATACCTCCGACAATGTCTAATGGTGATATGAATCCAACTTGAATTTATCTTTGGTCCATGACTTTGCCAGAAAGGAGGCCAAAAACTCTCTTTCTACTATATTTTTTCATATCTTTGAAAAAAAGATATAAACATGCATCACGACTTCATTAGAAAATAGATATTGTGTTCCAAGTTTTCTATTTGTTTTTTCTCAAATGTTTTGTTATATAGCTCATTTATAGAGTTCTAATAAGGCCCTTTGCTACGTTGGTTAGGTGGAAATGTAATATCCACGATCACACCTAGTGAATTCCAACACATGCATCTCCATTTGCAGTTTGTGTGCCCTAAAAGAAATATTGTGTCAGAATACATGTTCTCCACAGAGGACATTACAATGGAGACATCAAATAATCTTAAATTAGAGTAGACTGAGAAAAAATCTAGAGCATGAAAGCAATCAAGGAGGTAGAGAGGAACCTAACCATTAATCTTGTTAAATATGTACCTCAAATGATATTTGTTAGAGTTCTACCTTAAAATCTATTCTAAAGCCATTAGATATCAAATAAAAGTCATCACTATCTTGGAAGACAATCATTTGAGACATGGTTAACTAAATATTGGTAAATTGGACTATTGTTGACATGTGCAAGGCATCAATCCTTAAAAATAAGGTAAATCCTAGATAATGATATATGTGAATCATGTTAAATAATATGAATTCTTGCTAAATGTTGATCCATAGAACCCACCAATCACGATATAGAATATAGTCAAATACTGGACAACTATGCATTATAGTAGCTAATTTTAATTTAACTGTGGGATTAAGAGAGGCATTCTCTCCCCCTCTCCATTGCCTGTGGCGGAGGCTTAATATCTCGGAGGATGGTAAATGAAGGCGGCAGCTGGAATTTGAACCCAATTTCCTTTATTAGGGGACACCATGATTGACCACTTGAGTCACTCCTTGTTGGCTAGTTCTAACTGAACTATAAGGTATAATCTAGTTGTTAGGAACAATTGAGGCAATCAATTCATCAGAAACACAAGTACAATAAAATTCCAGATCACATATGTTGTAGACATGGACCTCAATTGCTTCTTCCTCTCACACCCACATCCTGTATGTGTTAGACATGGACCTCAATTGCTTCTTCCTCTCACACTGACATCCCATAAAGATCTACGTCGATGTAATTTTGATGTGCATTGCCTATAATGAATTGTTATGTTTATGGATGATGCACTTACGATTTCACTTTACAATTATTTGAATCCTGATTAGCCTGACTGTTTTTGATATGTCAAAGGATATACCGGTTAAAAATAGGGTCAAACTTGGATAATGATGAATTAGTATATTGATTACATACATCAAATTATCATTAACTAGAAAGCTAAATAGTGGTCAGTAGAATCAATCAATCACGATACATAATACAACACCTCGATTGTTTCTTTGAATTGCAACCATGTTCCATTAAAACCTACATCAAAATAATATGGTCAACCTCCTACGATATTTATTATTAAAAATAACTATTCAAATAGCCAATATCAACTCAAGATGTTTGAGAAAATATCCCATTAAGACTAAAACTTTGGCACCCAAAATCCTGTCGCTTGGGTTGTCGGGATACAAACTGAGGGAATTTTCTATGTCATATATTAGGGATCTTGGAGTAAATAATATATAGTCAGAGCATGGAAAAACACCCTAGCGGTGATGAACTCCCTTTAGGGGCAATCACCTGAATATTAATCCAGTGGATTTGTTGATTCTAGTAAGTAATGACAATGGCAACATATATTGATCTTGAACTTTTATTTGTAATTTCTCCTGTAGATGTGTGTGGTTTAAATAAGGAGTAGCATACTCCTATTTAATGTGGATGCAACAAATCTGCACTCCAAGATTAATAGTGTTATTGTTATCTAATATGACTGCATCGCACGATTGGGTATATATGGAGTTAAAGGATGTAAATGAAAGAATGATGTGTATGCCAACATATATGCATGAAAGGACTGGACGGTAGACCAGCTAGAGAAGCTAGGCAATGACAGTTTTAATGATGGAAATGGAAACAACAACAATATCCAACAAATTTGAGGACGGAGGAGAATATGGTAAGCTTGTGGACAGTGGCGGAACCAGAAAATTACACTAAGGGGGGCTGAAATCATACATTTGTACATTTTAGCACAGAGGGGGGGCTGAGCCAAAAATGTTGTCCCCAATGAGAATGGAACCTGCATCATTTACTTTAAAAACCAAGCTATATACCACTCCAGCTAGTCCCATTCTTTGAAATTTATACGTAGTTAATGTATTTATTTATACTTTAAGCTATACTTAATACTAAAAAAATAACTATTTGTATTAGTTTTTTGGGGGGAGGGGGGGCTAAAGCCCCGACAGCCTCCCCCCTAGTTCCGCCCCTACTTGTGGACAGTATGTAGTTATGCACATGTCATTAAGCAGGAGTGATAAATTTAGGACACATGATCGCTAAAATTAAAACCAATACTCTTTTTAATTTGAATATGAACTCCTTCAAGAAAAGGAGAAAAAAGACTAATTCAAATAAGCTCTTGTATACAGTGGCGGATTCAGGGGAATCAAGAAGGGGCACGTGTCCCCCCTCAGTTTTTGGATTTTATAAAGATATATGTAATATATATTTAACATGGTATGATAATAAATATTAATTTTGTGATGTTATATACAACACACACTTATACATATACTAACATATTTTATATACTTTTAAAGAAAATAATATCATTATAAAAGGGTATAAGTAACAAAATACAAATAGAAACACACGAAACTAAGACAAGTTTCATATAAACCTTGAAGTTTTCTTACTTCCATAAATAAATATTCATATTATGAATTTATATTCAATCTAATAAATATATTAACAGTTATATCAAAAATACATACATTAATGTCAATTTATTGACTATAAATATAACCATATATATTGATGAAATAAACAACCTAACATTAATAGTTATCGATATACTTTTTTATAATGTCAAAATTCTTATATCACATACAAATAAATAAATATATAACAAGCATAGTTAGTACTTATTTATATGTGTGTATAGTTGTGTGTGTTGATAATGTAGGATGATTTTTCTTTAATTCAGATATACTACATGCTAAAATAGATAAATTATTACTCAATACTAATAGTTTCTTTTAGTTTGTGGTTTCACGATATATAGCTAATAATGTTGTTAAATACATGCTTTTATATTTTTTGGAACATCAAATGTATTTGATAAAATGATGACACATCATATATTATTATATGAAAAATCCTTAAAAATATAAATGTAAAATAATACAAAAAAGAGTAGAGAATTATTGCATATTATTTATTCTTTATGATATTACTATGAATTACATGTTATTTTTTCATTGTTACATTATCTATATTTTACAACATGTCTTGAATCTTAATCATTAATATCTCAAATATTTAAATATTTTATTTTTTAGTAGATTGACTATCCAATCATACTTCTATATACAATTTTCTGCAAATGTTGCTTCTCTAAATTACACATATTATTTTTATTATAATGTAAGGAATAATGTATATGATATTTTGTTTATTTTCATCATTAGATATAATGGCTATATAAATTAATTCAATAATTAATTATTTTTTCATAACATGTATTTGATTTTAGATAAAAACAATGAGTAAGTTAAAGTTATTATGCATATATTATTTGTCTTAAATTTATTATATTGCTTATCTCTAATTTTATGTAATATAATATTTACTTGGTATCGGTTTATAATTCAATTTATTAAATTCTATATTAATGTTATTTTTTTACTACTAGACTTGTCAAAATCATCACATATGAAAGCATTTGTACGATCTTAGAAAATAAATAATAGTCCACAAATAATGTTGAACATAAAATACATGTAGTTTTGTTAAGAAAACAATCACAAAAAACTAACTTAAAGAAGTGGTGGTCACATACAAGAAAAGTTATATATTTTCTATGTTAGTGGTTGTGGTTTAGAATACATTCAAATATGTGTACAATATTTTGAGATACATTAGTTAATAATATATATAGATATATGAGTATTCTAATTGTAGATGGAAATTAGATAGTTTACAAAGTAGGGAGCTATATCCTCATTTTTTTGTTGTCGATGTAAGATCCGTTGATTATCCTATCCAAATCAAGACAAAGAGGTTAATAATAAATCTTGGAGACAAGTAAACACTCTCATTGTCTCATGGTAATAATTAAAGACATATATTCAATTCCACTTCATGCTTGCCCCCCCCCCCCCCCCCCCCCATAATGGGCTGGCTCCGCCACTACTTCTATATGTCACAACCAGGAATCAGGACTGACAACGCTTGCCATAGAGCTGATGCACTATTTAGTGTGTAAAGGGTTCTTAGTAGTTTTGATTAGTTAGGTCATGTTATTTGCCACATTGACAGAGATCATCCGTTACAAGATTCCTTAAAAGCCGTCCACAGAATTCCTCCACTGAATACGTGCCCCTTGCTTCCTGGTTTTGGGTACTCTGTCCATTCGCTGGATCCAACGGAGCCACTAGGTACTCCAGCATCCCACAGCTCGGGTGGCGAAGGGATCTCTCGTAACGATAAACAACGTCGACATCGACTATGGTGGGCAATCAGTGTTTGTCAAACAAGTCTATGTACAGCACGAGTCACGAGGCTACCGTAGTTCGTTTTGTGTATTATATGCCACGCCGTCAACTCATCATCAATCACGTCGGTGGCACCAATAATATGAACACCATGTTATTAACGTAGTAAGACGCCGCGCATCTCACTTGTTTCATGACGATTAGTAAAAGGCTACGACAGATATTATACGTAGACGTCTCTGGTTTCGTGCACAGACTCTGTAGCCTCGGCGGATTATCCTAGTAATCCTCATCTGAATCACCTCGCTAGTTCTGTTCGGAGTGCATGCTTTGGCTGACCAGATCAATGGCACGGCATCTATCAGTATATAGTCGCCTACTTGTATAAATTAGGTTCATGGAGTGAGAGACTGACTTACATACTCTGAAATGTTATCAACGGATCACACGCGCAATCCCTTATTACCGTGAAGTGAACTAACGTTGTCCACGTGATGATTCTCTCACATGTGTGCAGGTTTGCAAGACCATATTTTTAAATCTTACCGTGATTGTGTGTTGAGTTCCTGATTGAAGTTGAACAATTGTCCAAATTCGTCTCCTAGTTCTTCGAACATCAAAGAATCCAGCATATTATTGACTTGGAAGTTGATTGTCCTGAAAATCAATGGGGTTCAATGGGTTTATGATCAATAAAAAGTTAGTAAGCATTACTCGAGCTAGTGAACAGTCAATAGAATATACACTGTTAAACTCGCTTTATATGTTGTCATTTGGACAAGACAACCGCACTAGCCACATGAGTCATACAACCGCCAATATAGAGTAGTGACTTAAAGTGGTTTGGGGTCTAAACCATGTAATTGCACTCCTATTAGCCACGTACGATCTTAACCTACGTGGCTGTAGAATATAGTCCTGATCTGCCACCTAGAATGGAGGCCTGCATAGAGATGTTATCAACAAAATTATGTACAACATTGAGAGATAGAAGTTGTAAGAAGTGATCATTGAGAAGCTCTAGGACATGTTGCAGATTGAGCTTACATGTACATTATAGTGTTCAAAATGATGTTTGTATAGTTGATGAATGTAAAGTGGGATTTATTGCATATATTTCTTTTAGAGTGTGATGCCAACATGATTGAAACAAGTTGTATGTTGTAGAGACACAAAATAAGTAGTCAATGGAAAATAAGTAGGATCGGTCAGACGCCGGATCAGTAGGAAGCTGGGTTTCCAAGTGACGTCTGATCTAGGCAAATACCTGGGTGTCCCGATTCTGCACAAGCGGACCAACAGAGCCACACACTCCAGCATCCTCGACGCTATAAGGGGAAGGATGAATAGTTGGACGGTGCGTCATCTGTCGCTCGCAGGGCGGGTCTGTCTAGCTAAAGCAACATTACAATCAATCCCAACGTACACTATACAGACGACTCTGCTCTCACCTGCTCTCTGCGATGATATTAACGGCCACATCCGGTGCTTCATTTGGCAAGGCTCAAGCGACCAGAAGAAGATCTCTGTGGTCTCTTGGAAGAAGATCTCGTCGAACAAGGATCATGGTGGCCTAGGTATCAAGGACGCCAGGGATCAAAACGCAGCTCTGATGTTAAAAAATGTCTGGACTTACTTAAACGACCCCAGCAAGCTATGGGTCAAGATCTTGAAGGAGAAGTATAAAGGGCAAAACTTCTCGGAAAACAATTCGCGCTCACCTATCTGGCGCTTTATCACCATCAACATGCCATTGATCCAAAGCACATGCTCCAAGTCGATCGCCAATGGACTTGACACGAGGGTTTGGCACGAAAAATGGCTGGCGGGTGAAGATGTTCTTAGCCTTGCCCCAAACCACTCGATCCCTCCTGAGATAGCAGACCTTCAAGTTGCTTCCATGGGTCTTGACAATGGAGAGTGGGACTGGGATTTCATCCAGGCCTACTTACCATCCTGCACATGGGATACCATCCGTATGCTACCTCCTCCGGACACTACCGCAGGACCCGACACCTTCATTTGGCCCCACGAACCCAGCGGCAACCTGACTGCAAGATCATCCTATCGGTGGCTTCGCATGAATAAGGAATTGAGTGTCCCGGGTGTCTGGGAGTCTATATGGAAAGCACCCATCCCTGAGAAGATCAGAACTTTTCTGTGGCTTCTCCAACACCGCGCACTTCTAACAAATGTTGGGAAGCGCCGCCGCCATATCATGATTGACAGTGTCTGCCCAAGATGCCATAACGGGGACGAAACTATCACCCACTGTCTGCGTGACTGCCCGAGAAGTGCGGCCATATGGGGAGCGCTTCACCCTGATCCAGGGTTCTTTAGGGATGACGAAGACACATGGCTTGACAAAATTAATAAGGGTGACTACGTCAATCCTCATCCCACCATTCAACATGTCATGGCTTGGCATTTGTGGACCATGCGCAACACAGAGGTCCATGGAAGCAACCTCACTCCCACCGCTCCTGCGGTTCGTTTCATACAGCTGAGAGCGGAGACAGTGCAGAAGCTTCAACTCCTACACCCCAACACCATCGCGGAGATACCCGCGTCAACCTGGTGCCAATCAAGGCTGATGAACTACGAGATCGTCATTCTTGCTGATGTTGCCTACAATCCATCTCCTTCAAGAGCCAGCTATGGCTGTGTGGCTCTAAGCCCCGGTGGCAACATCATCCTGGGAAGAGGGGGCCCGATCAAGGCAGGGTCGGTTACTGAATCAGAGATCCTAGCAATCATGCAGGCAGCAATTCTTGCTCGTTCTCAACAATGGTCCAATGTCCTGATCATCTCCAACTCCACATCGGCCGTCCAAACTTTATCTGCCAAGAAATGCGACCAAGCCCACCTCAAAGCTCACCATCGTCTCTGGAGAAGAACGATCATCAGCAACCCCTCATACTGTATCCTTCACAGTCCCCGGGAGTTCACCATTATTGCTGATACAACAGCCAAATTTGTACTAAAAAATAACCATAGTGTAGAGTTTACACAATGGCCACCATGACTTCAGTGTAAAGGTCCTATGGACATGTCTTTCCTTTCCGCGATGTACTTAGCATCTGCTTAATAGAAAGTGGTTTTGCAAAAAAAAAATGGAAAATAAGTAGGAGATCCGCTACCTTTGCAATAAAAAGGGTGCTTTCATCACTCACTTCAAAGATGACTTTGCCAGCATATTTTTAAGTTTATTTTCAATGAAGAATATAAAAGTTAGTGCTTCCAACAATTTAAAGTGTCATCCACTACATATGTTGTCAAAACTTGTTGACAATATCATTAGGAAGGTAAAAAACATCCATCATTGTGCTTCCTAAAAAAAGTACATGAAATGTTAAAATGTTTGAACATTTAAGTACCTGATTCACTATTGTATGCTAGAAAGGCCTATCATATATGACATTTACCCTGATTAACAATGCCTCTTTATTTAAGGATTGTTTTAAAGAAGATTCAAATGAACCCCAAACTCCATATTATGCTTGTATGGAATCATGACATCACATGTAAGCACAATATTAAAATGATTCACAACACATAATGAAAACCAACACTTTATTACAAGTAATTTGAAGGAAACCAGTCGAGTACAAGAAAACTAACCAAAATCTTCCCCATCAACTAATTAAACAAGAATGACTCTGCTGCAAAACCCAAAAATCCCACCTCATTATTGGGTGTCCTCACCTACTACTATACTGCCACTGCAACGACACTTTGAAAAGATAATTGATGTTGTTGAGAACCTAAAAATACTATAGTCATGCCTCATAAAGTGTAAGTTCTAATTGAGTTGCAATGCACCTAAAAAGACTAAAAAAGATGGTAATTTTTTAAATGTTATGCAATTAAAAGTAAGAGATTATCTAAAAAAATGAAATTTAAATTGTATATATAAGAGATAGGTAATAAAATGATATATATGGAGAATATGGTATTGACATTAACTCAAATATAAACATGTAAAGAAACTATTTATTAACATAATGCTATGAAAAAGATTATTCACTGAATTGTTGCAACGATTATCATGGGTTACACCCACCAAGCTATGAATAAATAACTATATCTTGTTATCCTAGTGTATAACTCTTAGGATATATTAATCCACTAAGACAACAAACTTGTAAGGTTTTGGGTTTGTGACAAGAGTATCCAAAACAACAACATTTGCTTCTCCAAAAATACAACAAAAGAATGACACTGGAAATTCAGTACCTAGAAATGTGTTTTGATGTAAGGAAGCAAGCCTACTTACCTCTAATTAAGTTTCACCATCAATAATAATTTCTATATTATCTTTTGAGCTCAATTAATTAATTTGAATCTCTAATTATGTTGCACTATATTTTCCTTATTTTGTAATCTCATGTACATTTGTGAAGTAATACATAAATTCACCGTAAGTGATGAATGATTTGCAATTAGATTTCTATTTAGATAAATACATGTTTTCTTTCATATCCATTCATTATTTAAAAACCTTTGGATGCTTTTTTCACATGGTTTGATGAGTTTTCAAACCTGGGTTTCTAACCTAGCCTAGATGAACGAGGTGGATTGGTAGAACCTTGAGTCTTGATAGATAAAAGCCTTCAACCTCAATTTTTTGATGGCCTCTTGGGTTTGTAGCTATCAAGGCTCCATCCTAGGTGGACTTTTAATCGGTTAATGCATGAGGAAGGGTTGATAAGGGTTGAATGAGTGTAACTTGTTACCTTCATTTTATGCCCTCAATAATCTTGCTTTTGGACCTCAATATGTCAATATTTTTATTTAATAGATCCCAAAAAGATGCCCCATTATAGGTCCTTCGGTTGTGAGGACCTAAATCACCTTGGGCCTTAGAACCTTGATAGATCTTTCTTCTTTACCCCTTGATAGGCATGTATAAGTGAGGTTGTATTAGATTTTTAACCCTTTTCTCTATATGTACCCACCACCTATGAAACTCTATCCTCATTTAGCTATCAAGGTACCTTCTACTAATGAGGAGGAAGAGCTCTAGATCCTCAACATCTTGGCTTGAAGCTCAACATCTTGGAGAAGGTCTTTGTATGCATTTGCATGTTCTTAATTCAAGCTTCCTTGGTGGTTTCACGACCTTGTAACATCTTTATATCCATCTTCCACATGATATCTACCGTATATGCTTTATTTTAATTATATTCCATCTTATTTTATTCATTATACTGATTTTTGTGGATTCTCATAGTGGAAACCTGCTCATCTAGTTGAAGCACTCCCTTTTCTCTCTCTTTTTGTCCTAGTAGCTTTGACCTAGCTTGGAGGTGTCATCCTGGAGCTCGAGTAGCTATTTTAGACGTGGAAAGATGGATTTCTAGAGTAGATACTTTTTTTGAACGTTTTCATCATCTTCTAAGGGGTTTGATATATAAGTTGTTAGCATTTCTTACCTACAATTCTTATGCAAATGCTAAACTTGCTAGATCTTGCTCTCTAGGTTTAAAAATATAGTTTTTATGCATGTTTTTTCTATTATATGAACTGGATACGAATTTATATGTATTATAATACTCTAATGTTTATGCATTGCGATATTAGTATGCTCTCTTATATGTGTAAGGGCTGAAATATTGAAACATAAGCTTTTATATCCTAAAATGCTTTTTGTATGGTTTTTTGGTACCATTTTTATGGAAAATGAATTTCTCAACTCTCCTATTTTTTAATGTGTATATAAGATTAAGGTAGCATAATGTTCTTAATTTTATGCTGTTGAAATTTTTTTGGATTTAGTTTTGATTCTTAAAAGAATCTCATTCATGCTCAAATGACCTTTTTATACCAAATTCGTTTTAAGTGCAAAATTCACATACTTGAAATTTTAGTTTGTAATTCTGAATGTGTTTTTCTACTACCATTACAGTACAGATTTACCATTGTATTTGAATGTGGATTTCCCAATGTGGTTTGACCTTGATATAGACTTATTTATAATTTGAGCCTTGTTGTGCCCTAAATTGATGCATTGAGCCTTGCTTCGTGTAATGAGTGGGACTTGTTAGGAGATCCATTCCCTAGTAAATCAAATAAAAAGGAAACGTACCATATACCAAACACACGACTTTGAAAAATGGATGATAATCCAATTTATTTAGAGTATGATTTGAGATACCAAATGTAACAATGGAATATAAAACATCTAATCTATTACAATGCTTGATATGACACCATTCTTCACCCCGTAGGGTGATACATATGAAGACTTAACTAAACATAGGATCAAAAGATGGTCATCTAACCACCTCAAATCTATCTCCCAAGAAGATTCAACTAGTCTTGATGTTGTCTTGATCAACCTTGGTTTCTCCTCGTTCACCTACACCTGGGGTTGGAAGCATACCCCGAAAGAGAAGAGAAAAGTGGAAATTATCTGTATACAAGCCGATATGAGCATATTCATCTAGTATTGAGAAATATAAGGAATAAAGGACATCAAATAAACAAGTATTTTAATAAAATATGTAAATACCACCCAAGTGGGTATCAAAGAGGAAAAGAATTGCAATAAGAAGATAATCAAGATGAATATTTTCCATTTAATACATTAAAGGTGTTCAGTTGAAGTACATATAAAGAATTTGGGGCATAAAACACATAAAAATAATATCAACCTGCATGACTGTGAGTTAAGCATAGTGATAGTATAATATAAATAAATAATGATAGATAAGACTCACAAGCTTAAATCCTTATAAAGTATGTCACACAACCATCTCCCAATATGTAAAGTGTGGAAACAAACACTAGGTATGGGGTACAAAACCTCCATCCTAAAAGTATAACATGGGCACAAAACTCAAAAACCAAAGTACTTACATTATTCAAGGGTTATTAAATAACAAAACATGCAAAATGTAGAGACACGTAAAAGTTCAATCTTATAATATAGAATGATTAAGATTGCCATCACATAAATGGACAATATTAACTTCTACCAGAAAAGTGGGCAAAATTAGGGGTTCATCATGGAGCAAAGTACAAAAAAGAGTAAAAAAGAATATCCAACAAAGTAAGATGACCACAAGATCAAAATCAAATTGAATATTTCACATGAACTAAATTCTCAAAAGAGAGAGAGAATGAGATTGTGTAGGATAATATGTCCATAGGACCAAGAGGGAGAGAAAACTAGCTTTATTGCTCAACAGGAATAATAGGAAATGAAATCATACCTCAATGATGCTTGTCAACTATCCACAGTCCAAACCCTAATCCCAAGTCAGGGTTCTTTCCCACTAACATTTATTTATATGTACAACCATTAATTACTATTCATATTGTTAACCCTAAATTAATTATTCTTATTATCATTGGACTTATGTTATGACATATCTTTATTCAGATAAAGAATACTTTTTTATTCCAATGAGTATTTTTTTATAAGTTTTGGATAACCAAAAGGATTAGTTATGAATTTTGGAAATCTCAGCCAATTAGGAAATTCGATTAAGCCACATGGGTAAAATCATTTAAATATGACACCCATATCAGCTGGCCCAATTCAGATTTTCAAACTAGACCAAACCCAAAGAACATAGAGAGCAGTGCTCAATGTGGAACAAATATCTTCTCAAGGAGAAAACACCTTCTTACCCCTAGTAGAAAACAATACCATAAAATCGAGTGACACACGAACTAGAAAAATCACCATGGGTCATCTTCCTCATCAATCTATCCTTGACATGGTGAAATAGTTGTGTTCGGTGTTGAAATAGAGAAAATATGAGTATGATGCTCATGAATTGTCAACCAAAACACTAGGGGAAAACCTCCATCCATATCGCAAAGGATGTCCAATCTTGAAGTGTGTGAGAAAAAGAGCTTGGAGACTACCAAAACACCCATGTTCTCTTCCACCATAACTCAAAAGAGAAAGAGTAGAAAGTGTAGCAAGGGACCCAACCAAAATGGGAGAAGTAAAATAAACCCAATATGCATAGAGTAATTTCTCAGGATAACATAGAACATGAGAAGAAGATACCAAGGAAAGAGGGTGAGAAAGACCTTAAGAAAACCATTGTCCTCGCTAAAAAATAGAGATGCCATGATAAAAAACTAAAATCATAGATGTATTGAATCACACAAGGCAAAAACTCATGGGATTGAAAGAGGAGGATTGTGGGAAACTTACCACAAGAACTATTGGCTTGTGGTGGTCGGGGATGCTTAGGGGAAGACACGATGACCTAGAAGAGAAGATGGGTTTTACGGGGCAACGTTTGTGGCTTCTAACCAAATTGAGTCTTGAGGAGAGATTGTAGAGGTATGATAGTGGTTTTTGGGTACTTGTATAGGGTTATAATTGGTGTGGATAGGCTCGAGAAATCCATATGGAAAGAGGGTTTGATGTCTCTTTTAGGCATTTCCTGATCTTGGCGAGAGAGAAGTTGTATAGAGGCTTGATAAAATTAGGAATACAATACAAATCCAATGGTGAGGAAATTTTGGAAAGTCATGAAGAGACAAGGGAGAAAGGATTGTGGTAAAATCACTGTGTGATCAAAGTACCATTCACGGGATATCGATCTCCGACCCAGAGTAGGAGATGAGCCAGCCAACGTCTAATTAAGATTGTAGGATCAACCTTAAAAATGAAAACTTAACAGCCATTTGGGCCTTCAACTTTAGCATGACACATAAATAAGTGACAAATACATGACACTACTAGAGAAACAACATTCAATGTCTCTTTTCTGGACGTCGGTTATTTAGGAAAACCGACGCCTATACTATTCAATATCGGTTATTTAGGAAAATCGACATCTATATTTGAAGACCAGCCAGACACGGGTACCACTTTGTATTCAACGTCGGCTGGGTATAACAAACCGACGTCAAAAATCTCCCGCGAAATCCAATTTTCAAGTGAAAAATTTTGCGTCACCTACAACGTCGGGTTTTTAACTATTCACGAATGCCTATTTAAGATGAAAATTTGCACAAAAAGTCCCACTTTCAGTGTCAGTTATCCTTTTGATAACCGACGCTGATAATGGTTCCCGCGAAATAATTTTGGGTAAAGATTGTGTAGTTGGACGTCGTTTTTTTACTGTCAACCGACGCTAAATAGTAATAGGCGTCGGTTTTGTAGATAACTGATGTCGTTGACCAACTTAATAGACCCGATCACGCAGCTCTTCCCCCTTTCTTCCTGTTTCATCGTGATATTTCTCTTCTGTGTTGCTACTCGCCACCGCTCTCCCAAAATTGCCTGACGTCGGTTGCTGTTGCTCGCCGCCGCTGCTCTGGTGCTATTCTACTCGCCAGCGCCGCTGGTCGCCGCCCGCCGCTGCTACTTCTTCCACCGGCACCTGCTGCTTCTCCGACCTTCGATTGCTTCTACCCGCCGCCTGCCCCTCTGCTTCTTCACCTGCTCGCCGCCACTGCTGCAACCACTCTTCTCCACGCTAGCTCCAGGTAGCCTAGTCTCTTTGCTTCCTTCTCCCTAGCTCCTTACCAACAGCAAGCACAGCCATGGCTGTGTTGGGCTACCACAGCCGTGCTGTCCCGCACGACCGTGGTAGGCCAACACAGCCACGGTCGTGCTTGCTGTTGGTAAGGATATAAACAAAATTTTATGTAATGTTTTATGTAAATCCTAGGATATGAACAAATCTTTTGCTTGCATATATTTGTCATATATTTGTGCTTCTAATCGTAATGTTTGGCCTAATTCAGTAAATTTTGATGCATGTTGAAATAAGATTTAAACTTGTCAATTGTAGCATCCTAATTTGATTTGATTAAACCTAACATTGATGAAACCCTAACATCAATTGTGATGAAACCATAACATTGATTGTGATGAAACCCTAACATGTACATATCTATTATTGTGTTTGTTGGCCTAGAAACCCATCCAAGATTTACTCGTTAGGAGAAAATCTTGGATAGTCGCCAGTTTGGGACTGTTCTTGAACACCTAATCTCACTTAGGATGTAAGTGTATAATGTTTATTGGGTTTTCGAGAAAATTTCGATAGAATTTCCCCGTTTGTTCTCTAAGTACATATGTAATTAGAGAACATCGGGGAAATGCTGTCGAAATTTTCTTGAAAACCCAATACACATTATACACTTACTAGTGAGATTAGGTGTTCAAGGATGGGATAGGTGGTACACATTTTTATATATAAGAATGACATCACATGTGTTTGTTGGCCTAGAAACCCGTCCAAAATTTACTCATTAGGAGTAAAACTTGCATAGTCCCTGGTTTGGGACTATTCTTGAACACCTAATCTCACTTAGGATGTAAGTGTATACTGTGTATTAGGTTTTCAAGAAAATTTCGGCAGCATTTCCCCATTTGTTCTCTAAGTACATATGTATTTAGAGAACAGCGGGGAAATGCTACAGAAATTTTCTTGAAAACCCAATACACATTATACACTTACTAGTGAGATTAGGTGTTCAAGGATGGGATAGGTGGTACACATTTATTATATATAAGAATGACATCACATGTGTTTGTTCGCCTAGAAACCCGTCCAACATTTACTCATTAGGAGTAAATCTTAGATAGTCCCCGGTTTGGGACTGTTCTTGAACACCTAATCTCACTTAGAATGTAAGTGTATAATGTGTATTGGGTTTTCGAGAAAATTTCGGTAGCATTTCCCCATTTGTTCTCCAAGTACATATGTACTTAGAGAACAGCGGGGAAATGCTACCGAAATTTTCTTGAAAACCCAATACACATTATACACTTACTAGTGAGATTAGGTGTTCAAGGATGGGATAGGTGGTACACATTTATTATATATAAGAATGACATCACATGTATTTGTTGGCCTACAATCCCGTCCAAGATTTATATATTGTTTGTATGGAGTCCGGCTTCATTGTAGATAATAGGAGTAAATCTTGGATAGGATGTAAGTGTATACCCTAATCTTGTCCAAATATATATTTGTTTTCTCTTTGATCATAGATTGGATAGATCTTGGATGTCCATTCGCAATCGCTGCACCCTGGAGTTTATATATGGTCTTGATCAGTTTATTAGATTTATCGAGGAACATAGGAAAAAACCTACAGATAGGTTCTACTGTCCATGTAGGCATTGCGGCAACAACTTGAAAGTCAACACTGGTGAGGAAATCAAAAGTCATGTCATGTGCAACGGGATTGTACAAGGCTATACAGAATGGCACTGGCATGGAGAGATTTCAAACTCAAAACCAGTAGATGTCGATAGCAATGCTTGGGTGGAAGAAGAAATTGCCTCCGATGACGTAGATGTGAACGAACCAGTTCCAGTAGACATCGTTGATGCGATGCTGGATAGTTGTAGGGTAGAGCACACAGATCCACCTCCTATCTTTAGAAACATTGTGCATGATGCTGAGATAGTGTTATACGCAGGCTGTGCTAAGTTTACGAAGCTTAGCGTTGTGCTGAGATTGTATAAGTTGAAAGCTAACAATAGATGGAGCGACAAAAGCTTCACTTCATTGTTGACTTTGTTGAAAGAAATGCTTCCTGAAGGAAACGAGCTGCCAATCTCAACATACTGGGTAAAGAAAATATTGTTCCCAATGGGAATGGAGGCCAAGAAGATACACGCATGCCCGAATGATTGTGTATTATTTTAAAAGGACTATGTAGATTTGAAAGATTGTCCAAAATGTGGTGCGTCACGGTATAAATTGACGACTTCGGAGGAGTCCAAAACTAGTTCTCCTTCCAAGGTGTTGTGGTATCTACCTATAATATCATGGTTTCAACGCTTGTTTACAAATCCGAAAGATGCGAAGAATTTGAGGTGGCATGCAGATGTTAAGAAAAATAATGATGGGATCCTAAGACATGCATCTGATTCCCCACAGTGGAAGAAGATTGATCTATTGTACTCCAAATTTGGTGAAGAAGATAGGAATCTAAGACTTGGGCTTTGTACAGACGGGATGAATCTATACGGGACATTGAGCATCCAACATTGTACTTGGCCAGTCATGCTTGTTATATACAATCTTCCTCCATGGGTGTGTATGAAAAATAAGTACGTTATGCTGTCGTTGTTGATATCGGGCCCTAAACAACCCGGAAATGATATCGATTTTTATCTTGAACCTCTGATTGATGACTTAAAGAAACTTTGGGCTGAAGGTGTGATGACCTATGATGCTTCAGGAAGAGAGACATTTCGTTTGCACGCTATGTTGTTTTGCACTATTAATGACTTTCCAGCATATGGGAATTTGTCTAGATATAGTGTCAAAGGAGCTAAAGCGTGTCCTATATGTGAAGAAAACATTGATTCAATAAGACTAAAACATGGCAGAAAGACTGTATATCTTGGTCATCGAAGGTTTCTTTCAAAATTCCATCTGTATCGTAGGAAGTGCAAAGCATTCAATGGATGGAATGATGAACGGAGTGACAATTCTTCATTTAAGAAGAAGTCAATATTTTGGGATCTTCCTTATTAGAGTTCTTTGACAATCAGGCATTGCATCGATGTAATGCACATTGAGAAAAATGTCTGTGATAACATCATTGGTACTTTGTTAAATATACCAGGTAAGACTAAAGATGGGATAAAATCCAGACTGGACCTACATGAAGCTAAATGTTTGCTTATTTAATATCAATATCATTTTTAGATTTGATTTTTCATTATCTTCTAGTTAATACAAATGCTATATGTTTGCCTTTTCTAGTTAATACAAATGCTAAATGTTTGCCTTTTTCTAGTTAATAAAAATGCTAAATGTTTGCCTTTTTCTAATTAATACAAATGCTAAATGTTTGCCTTTTTCTGGTTAATACAAATGCTAAATGTTTGCCTTTTTAATGACATTTTCAGATGGCTGGCCATGATGAGCATGATGTCCATGATGAGCATGAAGTCCATGATGAGCATGTTGTCCATGATGAGCATGGCGAGGATACCAATGTAAGTTCTAAAAACATATCTTGTATTTCTATAAAATTCATTATCTTCTAGTTATGTCATATATCCCATATTTCTATATTGAGCTAATTCAGTGTGTTTATTTTTGTCAAATTTTAGGTTGATGATGCACATGTACCCACTGAAGCACTACAGGAACTTGATGCGCATCACCAAAAAGTTAACAAGAAAAGGGGCATCACTCTGTTGAACAAGTTAATAGTGCTAAGTGGCAGTGGATCCAAATTGGTTGTGGAGTTTGATAATGGAGGAAATGCAATTGGAGTGAACCGCAATAATTTTGTAAACTATCTTGGGGTTGTCAGTCGAAGCCATTTTGGTGTTAAGTATGATAATTGGCATAAAGTTCCTCAGGCGAAGAAAGACTTGATATGGAAGGATTTATGTGTGAGTTATTATTATTTGCAATTCTATTTTGTAGATTACAAATTCTATTATTTGCAATTCTATTTTTGGATACTAGTTAATAACAATTTAATTTTACAGAATCTGTTTGCATTGGATGAGAAGATGCACCGTAAAAGCGTGATGCAACGCGCTGGAAAGATGCTTAGGAACTATATGACAAATCTCAACAGAGAATACATAAAATATGGTGATAAGAAGAAGAAGTCAGCCCTTGAACAGTGGAACTTCTTGGACGAGAAGATTGGGACAATTTTGTTGCTTCAAGAAAATCTGAAGAATTCAAGGTATTAGGCATCACTCCCAATTTAATTAATATGCTTTGTATTCACCTATTCAAGATTAACATTTAGTGCTACTAACCAAATCATTAATGTGCATACTAGCTAGGCCCTAAGTGAGGAGCAAAAAGCAAGGCGTGCACTGAATGTGCATGACCACACTATGGGTCCAAAGGGCTATGCAAGCGTTCACCAAAGACTACAAGCGGAGTCTACTGCTACTCAGTAGTCTACCACACCCATGCCTCACCATGATATCTGGATAGCTGGGAGGAAAAACAAGAAGGGTGAAATAAAGAAGTTCGTAACTGCTGAGGCGGCTGTGAAAATGGTAAAATACAACTCTTAGAGAAATCGTTTGAATATTGATTATTTGTGGTGTTAACTTACCAATTTCTGTTGATGGTGATTAGCGGGAGCTGCACGAGCAGAGGAAACAAGGCACGTTCATCCCTCCAGCACAAGGAATGAATTGACAGTTGCTCTGGATAACCTAGAGAATCCTGGACGTGTTAGGGGTGCAGGCGCTGGTGTGGGCATCAAAGCATTCTTTGGGCCATCCCAACACAAACCTAGAGCGGGACTTTCAAAAGAAGAGGTAACCTATTCTTTTTTAGAATGTTACTGAAAAGGGAATTCAATAATAAGAAGCTAATGTTTCTTTTATCCATGTATAGGAGAATAAGAGAGTCGAGGATATAGTTGCCAAGAAGGTCAATGATATAGTTACTGAGAAGGTCAAGGAAGAATTGTTGCGGTGGTAGGCATCTCAGGCTTCCAATCAGCCTATGGCGACCCACTCTTCTCCTGATGTACATACTACAAGTAATCCTATAGACCCACCGCCTAACATGTCTGTTGTAAGTATTATTTATGACATTGTAGCTAGTCTTTTCAAGATGATATGTTTTCAAGATGATATGTATATATGTATAATATTCTTTACGTAAATTTGTAGGCATTGAAGCCATGCTGCTTAAGAATGCAAGACTATGTTGTTGCAGAGGCGCAGGCTTACCCATCCCTTCCTGGGGCAACGTTTCATGGGACTCCAATGCCGTAGGGCTACGTTCGTGTGAGCCCGATATGTGTATTACTCTATTGGAGGGAAAATGCATTGCCATATGCCCACTCAGATATTGATACACTTGGCGAGGTAGAAGGTAGGGTGATATTGTGGCCCAAAGCAGATGTTGTCTACACTATTGAAATTGTAAGATAAATTTGCATTACTTTAGATTGTTAATGTGTATATATGAGGTCAACTGATCTGAAATTATATATACAGGTTAAAAAGAAGACACCCAGAGCACCTAGGCCACCACCTCCACTTCCTGCTTTACCAAGTTGGGTTCCAACTGACCTAAAATACCCCTTAGGTCCTGCTTGTAGGGGAATGTCATGTTGGCTACGGGCACATAATATACATTGCCCTATAATTGTTTCTTTAGAAGTAGATTATGAAGGTCAATCATACGATAGCTCTTTATTTATACAAGATATTATTGAGCTGTTTATGTTTGATTGGATGAATACATGCATGATAGAGACATGGATAAGGTGAGATCTTATTTATACATCCATTTACCTTGTGTAAAATACGGTGATCTAGTTTCTCATATATTAATGCATACGTAATACATGTTTTGTAGCTACTTAGTCGAAGATCAATGAAAACAATTTGCATTTGATCATGTGGGATTTTTTATTCCATCATTGATTAGTATGGTAGCTAAAGACCCTGATAGTATTTAACAATATTGTATAGATGCTTTTACAATTTTCGGTCAGCAAAAGAAGACGATAATAATAGCTCCATTCAATGTCAAGTAAGTTTACTTTATTTATAATTTGGACTTAAGAAAATTCCATTTTTATTGTGCATATTGAGTTATTAATTTTTAACTTTTTTACCTCTAGCGGTAGACATTGAGAGTTACTAGTTATTGTCCCCGGGACGTTCACTGTTTATTATTTAGATCCTGTGGGAAGTACATTGAACACTAAAATTCGACACATAATGAGAATGCCATTATTCTGGTGAGAAATATTTCATTTTTATATCTGTTAACATCTGTTATTACATTACTATTTAATTATGCAATTTACTGTGTTACATTAACATGTAGGGGTTTAGATGCATTCAAAAATTCTAGAGGAAATGTCCCAAGGAGAAAGAAACATCCAATAATTTGGGAGAACGTAAAAGTAAGTTCTCGACTCCAATGTATATATTATTTATGTGAACTGTGCTTAGTTGTATTTTTTTAATATTTTGTATGTTTCAATTTATAGTACGCTACATGAGACAATGGCTGGGCATGTGCATACTATGTGATGTGATTTATGCAGATGATTATCTGACATGCCGCATTGGATATGAATACCATACATGAGGTATTATATATAGTCTCATTAGTTAGTATGAAATATATCAATCTTATTTTTATATTATTACTTATATATACAACATTCTCTTTGCAGGTGTTTAAAACTAACCACACTATAGGTAAATGCTTAAAAATGTTCATGCTCCATATACAATGGAAGCATTAAATGAAGTAAGAGAAGAATGGGCAAAAGCCATACAAGCATTGGCGATTGTAAGATATAATTGGGATGCTGATAGTGATGCTGAATGATATTTTCTAAATGAATATTTCTGAATGTTTATACATGTATGAATGTTTCTACATGTATTTGAATGTTTCTACATGTGTGAATGTGAGAATTGAATTGATGTCTAAATGTATCTACTTGTGTGAAAAAATATTTGTTGATTTTGCAGGTTTGTGGCCTGTTTGTAGGTTGATATCAATGAATGTCGTAAACCTGCAGTTCAGAAAACTGAACTGTAGGTTCTCATCCTGCTGACCAGCCACAGTAGGCCTGCAAACTGATAAGAAAAAAAAATTAAAATATAGGCATCAGTTATTTATAGAACACCGTCATCAAAGGCCTACAACATCGGTTATTGGATAACAACTGACGCCTAATATGACAAACAACTGACGCCTAATATGACAAACAACCCGACCGTGCAGGAAAGCACGACCGTGGTGGAAAAGGCGTCGCTTATTCGTATAAAACTGACACCTATAGTACTAAATACAGCCGTGCAGCGAAGCACGGCCGTGTCGTCTGGGAGTATGGTGTCGGTTGTTCAGTTGTTAACCGACGCAGAAAGTGTCCTAGGGGGTGCCCTTTTTTGTGGCGCAAACCCTATAGACGTCGGGCAACTATATATAACTGACGCCTATAGATCATATATGCATCGGTTAGAAAATCGACGCCGAAGAGTTTGACCTTTAGCGGTGCCCACATAGGCGTCACTTGAAAACCGTTGCTAAAAGGGGTTAAACAACTGACACCAAAGGCGTGTTCTGTAGTAGTGTGAGTTAAAGAAACATTGGGAAATCAAAAGCATTAATTGGAAACATTACCAAATTAGAACATTAAATGTATATATATACTTGAGGGTTCATTTAATGCTCAAACAAGATGAAAATTTACACCTAGACTAAATAAGACATGTTGATCCTGATTTTGGCATTAGTTTTTACTTTTGAACATATCTAGTATTTTATGTCTTTAAATCATAACATATATTTGCTTACCTTAATGAATTTGAGGCATCTAGGTGCTCTTCAAATATATGAAACTTAGCCTACAAGCAAACTTGAACACGAGGAATACAATTAGGTCAGTTAATTTTTTCTCTTGTGGTTGTTTTACATATTATTTAATATTTTGGATTCTAATATACATTCACTCTCCTAAACTGCACTAGGATAGATAAATTCGTCTAATTAATGTGAAAACTCACACATAGAATAATTTTGATATGAAGAATCTAAAATTAGGGATTATTTCCAATTCTAATGACATTTAGTAGTTTTTTTAATACTTTAGTTTTTTCTCATATTTTCCTCTCTAAATAAAATTAAATTAGGTACTTTATTATTATTCAATTAATGTGAAACTTGGAACCCAAGATAATTGGGAATTAAGGAACACTCTTTTACAATTATAATTTAGTTTTTAGATTTTTTGTTATAAGTTATATTATCATCATGGTTTTAAATAGTTTATCTTCATGTATGTTGATAATATTCAATTAGACACATAATAATATCACACTGTTACAAAAAGACTTATATTTTATTATTTGCACAAAAATCACATTTTACTTATTTAGCATATTTTATCTATTAATTCCACTTTAATTTAGGTGATTGTACATGAAAATTCCATGTGTTATTCTAACTCATGTTATAAGTACATTATTCCTCTTATTTAACCACTATGTGAATATTAGATAACAAAGACAATGCATGTAACATATTTCATGAATAAATTTATATGTTGGCATATAATTAAGCTATTATGTAAATGTGTTTTGATTTTTAACCTTGTTTGGTTAAATCTAAGGAACCAATATCACTAGCCTTCTAATCAAGGAATAGGGTAAGACCCAAGGTTTTGGTTAATTACAACACTCCAACCCTTAAAAGGATTTCTTCCTCAAATCCTAGTTATCCATATATTATCATCTAATACCGTCCATCCCTTTAAAATTTAACCTAATAAGCCAAAGTAAACAACATCGTGGTATTAGTGTTATTTATGGATCTTTTGGTTGTGAAGACTTTAGGAATTTATGTTGCTTATAAATCAAGCATCCAACTAACAGTTCAAAACAACTTAGGATAGAATTTTAGGTCCTTGTGCTACTAATCTAACAACCCTAAGGTTCCCATAATCATCCAAAAAGTCGTATGGTATATAAGATGGTAGGTTAACCAAACCTTTATCCCAAACCACATAGGCCTAGTCATCACTTCAGACACCATAAATATGGTTTAGGATATCTATTTTAACTAATTCTAGGACTTCATTACCAAGACTTCATACATCTCTTCATTGTGAGTCTTGATAAAATTGAGAAAACCTTTTCTTTTTTACATATAATATTATAAGGAAAAATAATTTGTTGAAAAAATATTACGATAAAAAACTAATGATAGGGCCAAAAATCAAAGGGAAAACCTGGTCACACTTTATTCATTTACATTCTTCTTATCAACTATTTTTTCATTCTCCTGCCAAAATCCATCCCAAAGTTAGATCTTAAAATTCAAGGAGATACATCACGACCAACCTATTTGGTATTACATAAATCCTCCTTACAATAGGTTTTACTAACTATAATTCTAATGTGTAACTCATATGATTCTAAATCATAAAATAATCATCACATGAATAATATATAGGTTAAATCTATCATAAACATATCACCTATAGGGTGACTATGTAAGTTACGGGTTCTAATTAGGTGCTTATGCGGTAAGATAGAAATCCTAAGGAAGAAAAAATTAAAATAGTTAGACTAACTGACCTCTAATGGGTCTAATGCAATACTGTAAGGAGTGGGACCCAAGAGGGGATCCACTCCCTACTAAATAAAATAAAAAGGAACCCTCCCATATGCCCAACACATGACTAAATGTTTTGCGAATGAGATGATAATCCAATTTGTTCAAACTATGATTTAAGATACCAAATGTAGCAGTTGAATGCAAAATATTTAACTATTAAAATGCTTGATATGAGAACTATCCTTCACCATGCAGGATGATAGATATGAATACTAAACTAAGAAGAGGGTCATCTAACCCCCTCAATCTATCTCCCAAGAAGATTTAGCTACTCTTGACGTTGTCTTGGTCAATCTTGGTTTTCTCCTCCTTGACCTACACCTAGGGTTGGAAGCATACCCCGAAAGAGGAGATAAATGTGGAATTTATGAGCACACAAGACGATATGAGCATATTAATTGAGTATTGAGCAATATAAGGAATAAATGATATCAAATGAAGAAGGCTTACCATAGAAGAGGAAAGTACCACCCAAGAAGGTATAACAAAGGAAAAGAACTGTGATAAGAAGATAATCAAGAATAAAACTTTCCATTAACTAAAACATAGAAGTTGCAACACAAAAGCACATATAAAGAACTTAGGGCACAAATCTATCACAATAATATCAATCTTCATGCATTTGAGATAAGCATATCACTAGTATAATATAAATAAACAATGGTGACTAAGGGTCCCAACCGTAAAACCTAATCGAGTATGTCACACAACCATCTCCCAATATATAATGTGTGGGAACAAAACCCAAGAATGGGGCACACAACCTCCATCCAAAAAGTATAAAATGGGCACACAACCCAAAAACCAAAGTAATTACGATCCTCTAGGGCTACTTTATCACAAAGCATGCAAAATGTAGAAGCAAATAAAACTTCACTCTTATAAAATAGAATAATTAAGATTCCCATCACATAAATGGACAATATTAACATCCACAAAAAAATGTTGAAAAAATTCGGGTTTTGTCATGAAGAAAAGTAAAATATAGAGTTAAAATGATTATCCAAAAAAGTAAGATGATTATAAGATTAGAATCAAATAGAATATTTCACATTAACTTAATTCTCAGAAGAGAGAGTATGTGTAGGCTAATATATCCATTGGACCAAGGGAGAAAGAAATAGGTTTGTTTCTCAATAAGAATAATATGAATACAATCACACATCAAAGATGTTTGTCAAATATCAACAATCCAAACCCTAATTCCAAGTCAGGGTTATTTCTCACCTAACACAAATTTGTATGTACAACCATTAATTAGTATTCATATTGTAAACCTTGGACTAACTATTCTTATTATGATTGGAATTCAGTGATGAAATATTATTATTTATATGGAGAATATTTTCTTGATTCCAACAAGTATTTTTGTGTAATTTTTGGATAACTAGAAGATTAATTATGAATTATGGAAATTTCATCCTATCAAGAAATTTGATCAAGCCGAGTGGGTAAAATCATACCAATAGGGAACCCATCCCAGATGGCCTAATCGAGATTGTCCAACTGGGCCAGGCTCACAACAAATAGAGAGCAACACTCAACATGGAAGTGAAATCTACTAAGTGAGAAAAGATCTTCTTACCCCTAATGGAAAATAAGACTAGAAAATTGAGTGAGGGACGAACTAGAAAATTACCATGCATCATATTCCTCTTTGGTCTATCCTGGACATGATGAAATAGTTGCATTCAACATTGAAGAAGTGCAAATATTAGTATCAAGCTCACAAATTATCAACCAAAACACTAGGGAAAATCTCCATCCGTATCACAAAGGATGGCCGATCGTGAAGTGTGTGAACAAAAGAGCTTGGAGACTCCTAAAACACCATGGTTCTCTTCCTCCATAACTAGTAGGGGAAGCAACAAGCACGGTAGCAAGAGACCCAACTGAAGTAGAAGAAGTGAAACCAACCCACTATGCACATAATAACTTCTTGGGATCACATAGAATATGAGAAGCAGACACCAATAAAAGAAGGTGAGAAAGACCATGAAAGAACCATTGTCCTTGTCGAAAAATAGAGAAGTTGTGAACAAAAACCAAAATAACAAATGTGTTGAGTCGCACTACGTCGAAACCTATGGGATATAAAGAGGAGGATTGGGGGAAACTTACCACCAACTCTATCAGCTTGTGGTGGTCGAGGATGCTTAGGGGAATACATGATGGATTAGAAGAGTAGTTGGGTTTTGTGGGGCATTGTTTGTTGCTTCCAACCAAATTGAGTTTGGAGAAGAGATTGCAAAGGTCCGTATGTGGTTTCTGGGTACTTATATAGGGCTATAATTGGTGCAGATGGGTCTGAGAACTCTAGATTTAAAGTGGGTTTGGTGCCTCTTTTAGGTGTTATTTGGTCTTGGTGAGAGATAAGTTGTATAGAGGCTTGATAAGATTGGGAAAATGATATAAATTCATTGGTGAAGAAAGTTTGGAAAGTCACCAAGAGATGAGGGGGAAAAGTCTGTGAGAAAAGTTTTGTGTGATCAAAGTATTGTTCATGTGATATTAGTCTCAGACCCATGATAGGAAATGAGCCAACAAACATCCAATCAATGCCAAAGGGTTAGACTTAAAACTAAAAACATAACAACTATCTGGTCCTTCAACACTTAAATAAGAGTGACATACATGAATTTGAGAAATATTAGGGATCAAATTCTTTTTTTGAGAAACATTGGGAAATCAAAATCTTTAATTGTAATATTTCCCAAATTAGTCCTTTAAATGTAAAAATCTTTTTGAGGGTGCATTTAATGGTCACACGAGATGGATTTTAAATCTAGACCAAATAAGATATGTAGATTCTGACTTTAGCACACAGTTTTACTTTTGAACACATCTAGTATTTTCTTTAATATTTTTAAATTATATTATTTGTTTAATTTCCGTAATGAATTTGAGGCATCTAGGAATTATCCTAAAATGTGAAACATAGCTTACAACTAAAATTAAACATGAGGACTATAGGTTTGCTACTAATTTTCCCTCTTGTGGTTGTTTAACATATTATTTAATATTTTGGGCTTTAATATACATTCTCTCTCTTGAACTATACTGGGATAGATAAGTTTGTCCAATTAATATGAAAATTAACACATACAATAATTATGATGAGTAAAATACAAAATATGGGTCTAAAGACATTTAGTAATATACTTACGGTTAGCGTTCTCACATATTTTCCTCTCTAGAAAAATTAGGGTCGTTATGATTGTTCAATTAATGTGAAACGTGACACCCAAGCTAATTGAGACCCAAGGAACACATTTTTTCCATTATATTATATTTTTGAGATTTCCTTTTGTGAGTTATATCATCATTATGGTTTTAAACAATTTATCTTCATATATATTGATCATCTTCAACTTGAGTCCCATTAATTTTACATTGTAAAAAAAAGAGTTATTTTATATATTAGGCTCAAAAATCCACATTTTACTCAGTTAATATATTTAATCCTAAAATTCCACTTTCATTTTGATGATTGTACATGAAAATTCCAAGTGTTATTCTAATACATGTTTTAAGTACATTGTTCCTCTTATTTAACCATTATGTGAATATTAGATAAAAAGTGAATGCATGTAACATATTTCATGAACTAAATTATATATGGCATATAGTTACGTTATTATATAAATGTTTTTTTAGTTTTTATCCTATTTGGTCAAATATAAGGAACCAATATTTCTAGTCTTCAAATCAAGGAATAGGGTCAAACCCTAGGTTTTAGTGTGTTAAACTATGGAAAATGATGGCAAATATACATTTAACAGGTACTTTAAAATATATCTTGATAAATTTTACATACTATATGATTTATGTATACTTGATTAATCTCATAATTGCATAGTGTATGTTGTTTGGAACTTTATTGATGCATTGATACTCAAGCAATTATCCCAATTAGTTAAGTGTAACCTGCATCATATAGTGCCCAAAGACCATAGGAGTTATCCTAGTGTTTGGAAATGGGTATAGAAAAATGAGTCTCCTTGTACTGGTTGAATTGTGAGAAGGAACTCAAAGTTGTATATTTTTCAATATATGTGATTGGTTGGAGGTTGTTTATCCAACATGCAATATGGTTGTGAATAAGTATAGTTCATGTTATAGTTCAATTGATATATGACAATTGGAATTTTGACTATAATTTGATATATAAGATCATAAGGATTTTATACCCCCAATATATGTGTCGAAACCTGATTACATAGGTAGAAATGATGTTTTGCATGCTGGCCTTTGATCTCTCCACGAGTACTGTGACATTTGAACACACTACTCATGTTATATTTGAGTAGATTGAGGCATGATGGAGTCTTCTAGAGTTTGGTAATCCTATAGACCTTACATGTGATGTCACTTTAGGGTGGAGGTCAGTGGATACCCTCTATAATCTGATGGAGGTCCGACTCTCCTATAGACTAGTGGATCTTCCCAATCACCCCATATGCCTTGGGTTTTGAGAAGGTGATGCCCAACCTTAGATCAAACTCACTGATTCAGTGGTGGCAACAATGGATGAATCCATTATTGTACGATCACCAACCAAATCATAGGTAAGCTTTAGTATATCGCTCAACATTACAGGTGGTTTCTTTGCTCTTGGAGGCCTAAAGGGAAGGTTTAGATTTCACTGGTCAAAGGAGGCATGTTCCTAGTGCATTTTTCTTCTAAGGAATATATGAAGTGTTCGTTCAAGAAGGACAATGGTTCTTTGATAATTAGTTGGTCACCACGAGATGACAGACACCTGAAGACGATGTGAGAAGGGCAGCCCTTTCTTCTGCTCCTATATGGGTTACCTTTCTTGATGTGGGGGCACACTGGACTAGACCTACAAGGATGATCATTGCTTATGGTTTGGGTATACCCAAAGTTATTGATTTCTTGGACAAAGAGAGGAATGCTGGTGTTGCCCACATTTGTATGGAGATTCTAGATGATAAACCCTACTACCGACATTCATGGTTGAGTTCTCAAACAATAAGGAGCTTGAACGTGTGGAGTATGATGCCTTACTAGAGAGATGCCACATATGTAAGATGTTGGGTCATTTTCCTGGCCATTGCTTAGGGCCCAGGGGTGCAACTACTAAACCCTAGGTGGTGTGTGGTAGGTCCACTAGCATAATACCCCATAGGAGGAGGAAGCACAATCATACCAAATACAAGCATGAGTCTCTGTCGAGAGAACAAAGTGCCAATGGTGAGGGGGCTCCTTCAGAGGTACCTACTGAGAAGGGGTGATTGGATGAGAGCATCAATGAATTGAATGGTATTGATGTCGTGGAGCATACTGAACCAATGCTCAATAATGGTTTACAGAATAGTGTTGTCATCATGGAGAAGGTGATCATGTACATTGTTGAGGAGGCAACAGTGGTTGAGGAAACCTCCATCCAAGGGAGGGGGTACTCCACTATAACACGTAACCTATTTTCTGATCTAAAGAACCTTGATTTCAATCTCTTGATTGAGGAGATGATTGGGTCCTTGATGCAGTCAGGTAAGACTAGAGATGATGCAGTCAACATTAGGAGAACTTCCTCTAGATTATCCACCTCTAGACAAGGTATCCTCTCCCAATCTACATGACCATCCTCATGTAGAACGTGAGGGGAGCCTCTAGGCTTGAGAGGAAGAGGAGGTTGAGGAAGATTATCAATAAGCTTCAAGCCCCTTTTGTTATCTATTTGGAAACCAGGTTCAAGCGTAACTAATTGTTTTACTTACATATGGGATTGCATTTCTAATCTCCAGCACATCAAGGGTTGTAGGATTTTCGTTGGGTTGAACAAGGAGATTTGGTATGCATGTTGCATATTTGTGACGGATCAATTGACAGTCTTTGGTTACATAAATGCAGGTGGCTTCCATTGTGTAATATGACCGTATATGGATTTAATAGTGAGGTATACAGGCGTTCCATCTAGAAGATGATTGTTAGATCCATGCAGCAAGAGCTACCCCAGATTGTAGTCAGAGACTTCAACCATGTTCGTTAAGCTTCTAAAAAGTTTGGAGGTAATTGATACTGGATTTAATCCTTTTTAGATTAAATGTGACCATCATTGATATTCACTTTGTCAAACTTAATATGATCGGAGGTATTACAACATGGCACAATAAAAGGATCCTTGCATTCAAAATTGCTAGCAATCTTGATAGATGAGTAGCTAATGGATGCTGGCTGAATGTGTTCCCTAAATCTAATGTCTCTCTTGGGGGCCACCCAAATAGTGACCACACATGGTTGACTCTCAACTTGACAAACCTGAAGCAAGCTAAAAAACCTTTTTAGTTTTTAAATTTTTTAACTTGACTGGCTGAGTTTCTATAAAGTTTTCAAGGAGGCCTGAGAGACAGAGGTCATTAAGAATCCCATCTTTGTGGTGGCTAAGAAACTCAAAAGGACCAAGGTTGCACTGAAATCCTGGTCCTAGGAGCTCTATGATATTCCTAATCTATTTAAGAAGGTTAATGTGGATTTTGATAAGGCTTCCTCTTCCCAAAAGATGTGACCCTCAATATTGTGATCTGATTGTGATTGAGAAGAATGCCTCTACGAGAGTGCTGTAGATGGAGAAGGAAGATGAAGTCCTTTTTAGGCAGTGTAGTTGACTGGGTTGGATCAAGGATGGGGATCACAACACTAAAGTGTACCATAGGGTAGTTAAGAAGAATCATATGCGGGAATGTATTCATATTCTCCTTAAAGTAGATAGTATGTTGGCCCTATACAAGTGGATGACGAGGCAATGGGGTTCTTCAAACATCTCTATAATCAAAATCAGAATACCAGGCCAGGAATAACTATCCATCCCAAGGATGCAAATTCTATGAACCGTATCTTGTGTCGACCGACTAATGAAGAGGAAATCAAGGATGTTGTTTGTATCGACGCCACCTCCCAGTAACCACAAATTAAGGGAGACCAAAAGGTCACAACCATTATCCAAATTTTCCAGATCAATGGTTCAAAAAATGCTCAATAATAATTACTAAATTCTTTAAAAAACTATACTAAAAAGCTGGAATAAAATAAAACTTTACAAACCTCTTTAAAATCTTAGATTTCTAAACTTCTATCCCCAACTAGAGTCTATTCTAATTAATCCCCCTTCTACTTTAATTCATATGTTCACAATGTGTCACATTACAGTTTGTCCTTTTCATATTGTACCTAAAATGCCGACAAACAAAACATCAGTCAGCATAAATGAATATGCCGGTATGTGGGGACAACCAAAATTTCACAAATATTGCTAACAACCTAAATATCACAATTAAGTTATTTAACAATCCAAATTATGTTTTCAATGTGACATTCTCCACTGCTTTTTCCCTAACCCTAGAATATCCTCTCTAGGGTTTTTCCTTTTCACTAGACATAAGGCCACCTTCTCCATCCTCAGCTTGGTGCCTGGGGTCACCTCTCATGGTGCCCAATAGTCATGCAGGAAACATAAGGCCACCTTCTCCATCCTGAGCTTGGTGCCTGGGCTCACCTTTCATAGTGCCCAATGGTCTTCCCTCTTGGGCTTGACCTAATTGACCTTCCCTCGAGGGCCTGGTCACACATCATACATTAGGGTGGCATGTAGGTGTGAGAATGCACATTTATAATTAATTGTGATAATCATAGTGACTTCAAAGATTTGCATAAATGAACATCCAAAAGTTAGGTTGCATCCAATTCGATCAATCATTTAAGAAAAATCCGTGAAACTAAATCGGTTACACATAAATAACCACATACATGTACTGCTGATTTTTGAGATAGAATCAACCAAGTAGGGAAATCCAATCAAGAAAGCAAGTACAAGAATTCCTTTTTAGGGTTTCTACCCCTTTTTAGGGTTTCACTTGCAATTAAGTTTTTTCCTTCACTTTTAGTACCACAAATCCTGATTACACAAAACTACTTATAAACCCTAATTTTATCATCCCATCTCTCCTAACAGGATTAGGATCATCATTTAACAACATATTTCCATATTTTCGAATTAAATATGATCTTCTCTTCTTTTACCCTAAATTAGGGTTTCTAGATGCATTATCATTCATACTTGGTTTAAAACCCTAAAACAGGGAATTACTCATCTAAATCAGGTTCAAGCGTATCATTATCATTTAGAAGGTTAATATTACTTGAATTAACCTATTTAGCTTCTTAGATTCATCCATTGATCTCAATTAGGGTTTCTAACCAAATGTTAATACATTTTTCATCAAATTAACATACGTTTGTGAACAAAACCGAAATTAGGTTCCCAAACCATTTTTATCTTGTTCCTCGTATTTTTCTGATCAACTTTCATATATTAAGTTTCACCATTAGAGTTTCCTTGTAATTTCTATGAATTTTACAAGGAAAACATATTTTCTGGAATATTTGAGCAGAGAGGGCGATTTACCAAAAATCTGGGGTTGTTTGATCGATGGTCCGTCCTTCAGATCTGATGATTTGCATCACGTGCCTCCACTTGCAAGGTAACTTAGCCGGCCCGGCCTGGGACCGTTAGATCTCTTCGTGAGACCGCGGTGGACCTCGATCAGACGTCATCTGCTCCTCGTCTTCCACGACAGCACCGAGGCGAAGTCCTCACTAGAGAGGGATCAATTGAGGGGTTGGGAGTGAGCTAGGGTTCGAGAAGCGGTTGTTTGGGTTCATGAGGATGTGAGGGATCGAGTGGGGGATATATTTATAAGATTTTGGCTCCTTTAGGGTTCATTAACTCTCTCCGCCTAGTTTGGGTGTATCCTCTAGAAACCTTTAAACAACCTAAAAATAGGGTCGATTGTGCACATAATCACCTCCCAGAGACCCTTGTGGCCTTGGATTCATGGCAGGTAGGAAGAAATGCGAGGAAATCTCATTGGGAAATCTCAATTTCCCTCTCCCTTTCCTTCTCAGACACGCAGTGGGTGATGGAAAGCCACCATTGGGTCCATGATCCTCTGGACCATGTGGGGCATCCAATGGTTGTCATCGCTCCCTTATTTCTAATTTCTTAAAAATGAGGGAAAAAAGGTATTAAACAATGAAATCTTGTGAAAATCATATCTCTCTCCTCATTATTATTTTTCACTCAAAATTTAGAGGAAACTCTGTCTTGGTATTATCTACTCGTATATTAAAATTGAAACCCAAATTACAAAGGAGAAGGGTGTTTCCTTCATATGCAAGTTATTCATTGATAAAACCAAGTTAATTTGATATTTCCTCTTTCTTTTTCCATTATCTTATCATCTTGGATTCCTTGGACCTCAGGTAACCCTAAAGGCATGAAATCCCATCTTGGGAAATATTCCTTTGCCTTTTTCCCTTATTCTTTTATCTATTTCTTACTTATTCCTTTTATTAACTAAATTCCTTTTTCTTTTATCTTTATTTTTCTTGTAATTGGGCTCAATAGCCAATAAATCCCACTAAGCAACCAAACAAGGATATTGTAAACGAAATTCATCCAACATAAACAAATAAATCAACCTTTGATTTCATTTATCATTACAAGGAGATTTATAAATCTCATTACATGGTTTAGGAAAAATGAGGTTATAACATCCTCCCTTCCTTATAGGAATTTTTCTCTCAAAATTCAATAATCAAACAAACAAGTCAGAATATGCTTTCTCCATGTCTGTCTTCAGCTCCGATGTGGCCTCATCCTCTCCATGGTGCTTCCAAAGAACATTTAGCATCTCTATATTCTTACATCTGAGTTCTTTCACCTTGGTATCTAGAATTTGCAAAGGTGACTCAAGATATGTCAGCTTCCTTTGAAGCTCAATAGGCTGAATGCTCAACACATGACTCAGATCTTGCACTTATTGCTTCAGATTGGACATGTGAAACACATCATGCATGATACTATACTGAGAGGGTACTGCCAAATGAAATGCAGCTTCACCAATCCATTCTAATACCTCAAATGGACCCATGTATCGGGGACTCAACTTTCCTCTATTCTTGGCTATAGCTCGGAATGGTCGGATTTTCAGAAATACATGCTCTCCCACAGTGAACTGCATCAATCCACTTCACATCAACATACGAATTCTGTCGATCCTAGGCTCTCTTCAACCTCTACTTGATCAAAGGGACTTTATTAGCATACACATGGAGTTCCTCTAACTTCAACAAGGTCCTCTTACCTACATCATCCCAGTGAAGTAGTGACCAACACAATCTCCCATAAAGAGCTTCATATAGAGGCATCCCGATACTGGCTTGGTAGTTGTTGTTGTAGGAAAACTCGTCTAAAGGTAAGTACTGGTCCCACGATCCACCCCAATCGAGCACACAAGCTCTCAACAAATCCTCTAATGTTTGGATCATCCTCTATGATTGACCATCCGTCTGGGGGTGATAAGAGGTACTAAACTTCAACCTTGTACCAAGTTCCTCTTGAACTTGCTTCCAGAACTTAGAAGTAAACTTTGGGTCTCTATCAAAGATGATGGAACCGGGTACGACATGGAAACATACTATCTCTCTAATATATAGCTCAGCTAGATCTAACACCTTGGCAGTGATCTTTAGGGAAAGGAAGTGTGCTGACTTGGTAAGGCGATCTACCACAACCCATATCACATCATGACTTTCTTGCTCCAAGGTAGACCCACCATGAAATCCATGGTGATATGTTCCCATATCCACTCTAGAATCTCTATTGACTGTAAAAGTCCACTGGGTCATTGGTGTTCAACCTTCACCATATGGCACGTAAGACAGCTGGCCACATATGCCACGATGTCTCTCTTCATTCCTAGCCACCAGAAATACCTATGTAGGTCCTTAAACATCTTGGTAGTTCTCAGGTGCACCGTGTACTTAGAACAATGAGCCTCTTATAGGATATGTTCCCTTAGCGGTGAATCCTCAGGAACCCATAAATGATTCTCGTATCTAAT
This sequence comes from Alisma plantago-aquatica, assembly GCA_963693085.1. Taxonomy (NCBI): domain Eukaryota; kingdom Viridiplantae; phylum Streptophyta; class Magnoliopsida; order Alismatales; family Alismataceae; genus Alisma; species Alisma plantago-aquatica. Next base: position 253,430,504 of record OY856411.1, read on the forward strand.
CCCTCCGTCCACTCCCACTGAGAGACGTGTCTATTGCTTCTTCATCAAGCCCTTCATCTTGTCGAGTTCCCCATTGAACAAATGTGCTGCTATGATCTCGACCAACAACTTTGACTGAATATTTATGTTGGCCAGTCAACCTCGATCCTCTAAATGTTTTGGCGTCCACTCCACCAGCTCCTCTATACTCTTCCACTTACTGGACAAAACAACTGGACACCTGAGTTGTTTCTGACTCAAAGCATCAACTATGAAATCTGCCTTACCAGGATGATAGGCGATGTTGAAGTCATAATCCTTCATGTACTCCATCCATCATCGCTGTCGTAGGTTCAAGTCTCTCTGTGTTAGGAGGTACTTCAAACTCGTATGGTCGGTGAGGATCTAGAAGGTAGCACCGTACATGTAATGCCACCATATCTTCAATGCATGGATGATAGCAGCTAGTTCTAAGTCATGTGTCGGGTAATTCACCTCGTTGGGCTTGATTTTTCGGGTAGCATATGCAACCACATGCCGGTATTGTTCCAACACACAGCCAAGCCCCATCTTTGAAGCGTCAGTGAATATCACAAAACCAACATTTTTGGAAGGTAGGGTCAACACTAGGGTAGTGGTCAACTTCTCCTTTAGCTCCTGATAATGAGCCTCACATACGTAGAACCACACAAACTTCACATCCTTCCGATTCAACATGGTCAGCGACAAGGCAGTCTTTGAGAAATCCTTGATGAAGCACTGATAGTATTCGGCCAACCCCAAAAAGCTACAAATCTCAGAGGGGTTCTTCGGTGTAGGCCAGTCTCGAACTGCTAAAACTTTGGCTAGATCTATGATGATTGATGCGATGATTTTGAGTCACATTTATAGACATATTTTACTTGTGTTTTATGCAGTTATTGGTCATTTTGGTCGTTAATATTGCATGATTCATTTACTTTGGTCTATGATCCTTCTCTATGTCAAATTTCCCTTATTTTAGTGTTTTAAGCATAAATTATTACAATAATATGTTTTATTTCGGCTTATGTGGTTTTGTGTTGTAATTTCAGGAAAAACGAGTATTTGCTACTGTCGATACTATCGACAGTGGTCGATACCATCGACACAAGCATAGGTTGCCAGTCGCAAGGAGCAGCACAGAGTCGATACCATCGACACGGAAGTCGATGGTAGCGACAAACCATCAGGTTGCTGGCGAGAAGACAGTCGATAGCATCAACATTGAAGTCGATACTATCGACACCAGAGCTTCAGTGACGGAAAAAGACAAAAGCGATGCCTAAGAGAGTCGATACCATCAACCCTCATCGATGGTATCGAGTTAGCATCAGTCGCGACAAAGAAAAGAAAAGAAGACCAGCCGATACCGCACAAGGTCGATACTATCGACTCGCGTCGATAGTATCAACACCGTCAGATACAAGTTTGCTTCAGATCAATCTAAATCAGACGGTTGTGATATTTTGACGACCTAACTCAGTGATTGTACCTAATGACGATGGACAAGAGCAATCTATCATGTCATTAGCCACTGCACACGTCCCGAGGAGGTGTGGAGAGAAGGAAGGAGCCCAGAAGCACACCCCAGTCGTTCCTGATGCCGAAGAAGACGTTTTCCACCGCCGAAAGGCTGAAGATCACGTGTTCTACGCCAAGGACCGCTTGGATCTTCTCTGTTCAGGGGTTTTACCACTCAATCACAATTTTCTCCATGTTTCCCCTTTTCTCTACCATTTTTTGCTCTAAGATGAACATGCGGGGCTAATCCCCTTTATCTTTAGGACTGGGAGTAGCTCGGGGAAGCATTGTATGCCATTTTTATCATAGTAATTCATTATTTATCTCTTATATCCGTGGTATAATTTCGTTTTCTCAATTATATTGTTATGCTCGATCACCATAATAATAATCGAATGACCTTAATTACTTTGAAAGAAGAATTAACGGTTGAAAAGAGACGAAATTCACATTAATTGACAAATCCCTTGAACAAGGTGGTGTAAGGTTAATGGTGGATACCCAGAGGTCGATATTAATGCACCTAGTTTAGGGTATAAGTTACTACGACGGTGGAACCGACCTAGACATAAGTAAAGAATTGTACCATGACAGTGGGAAATTCTGACTATAGGCCACTACCCAGATAGAGAGATAAATCTGAGTTGCTATATAGAAATTCATACAATGATAACCCGCAGTGAAACCACAAATCCTAAAGATTTCCACTTGAATTGATTAAACTAAACCTTTAATCGATTGTTTTGTTTTGTTTTATTTCATTTTCTTTAAATTTTACAACGACTTCCAACTTTATAATCGGTCTAGCAGATTGCGAGTAGTTAGTAGTAGTCTCCAATAATTCAGTGTCCCTGAGTTTGACTCGGGCCTCACAAAGGCCTATATTACATTGACGCGTACACTTGCGTTTTACGCACACAAAAGTCGTGTCAAGTTTTTGGCGCCGTTGCCGGGGATAGGGCAATTGTCTGCACTACGAGTGTTGCAAGCGGCCACTCTAGGCCAAATTTTTACTTTATAATTTTATTTTCACTTTTCAAATTCATAGCTTATCTTTCGCATTTTGTAGTCATCTAGCACGGTACTGAACTCAATTTACCAACTTTGCAGGTATTGTGTATGGTGCAGACGCGTAGCACCGACTACACGCAACAGGCACCAGAGGTTCCATTACCGGGACCTGACGATGCGGACGAGTACAATCAAGACCATTTGGAAGAAATAGATTCAGAATCTGAAAAAGAAGAAATGGAAGAGGAACACACAATATGGGAGAAGATCAAGGCTTCTTCTTCATCTGCGTCAAAGGGGCCAATAAAGAAGCAGGCTATCAACATTCCAACTTACAAGATTGATCCTGTGTTAATAAACATGGTCAAGTCGAATGCTTTCCATGGGCTCAAGAACGAAGACCCAGTCACTCATATTAGCCAATTCGTGGAAAACTATGACATGATAAAAATTGACAGATTTCCACAAGAGACGCTCTATTTGAAGCTATTCCCGAGTTCTCTGGCAGGGAACGCACGAGAGTGGTTGCACAATCTGGACGATGAATATGTGGAATCATGGAACCACATGGTGGAGTTATTCTTTGAAAGGTTCTTTCTGCCCGAGAAGACCAATGACATGATCAGGAAAATCCACAGTTTCACTCAGAAGGCAGGAGAGACCTACTCTGAGACCTGGGAAAGGTTTCAGATCATGCTTAGGAGGTGCCCGCATCACGGGCTTGACAAGGAGACACATGTCAAAATATTCTATTTTTGTCTCTCCGAGCATGATAGAAGTAACTTAGATTCTGCAGCCTCAGGATTCTTTTTGAACAACACAGACACGAGGTGTTGGGAAATCCTTAAGAACATGGCCAAGAAGCAATCATGGGGCGACAGGGGCGCCGTTGAGCACGTATGAGTTGTGGGGGAGTCAAAGGCCATCAAAGAGATGAATGAGAAGATGGACCTTCTAGCGAAGAAACTGCTTGCAAAAGAAGATACTAAATCTGAGGATGAAGCTCAAGTCAAATTCATGCGGCAGCAGCAGGGTTATAGAAATAACGATTACTCATGGAGGAAGGATAAGAAATTCTCATGAAAAGATCCGAACAACTTTTTGCAGGACCCCGATGCAAAACCCCAGTCGGTGGCGGAGGATAAGAGCACGGAGTTGCTCAACCAAGTGATAAAGTAAAACCAAGAATTAATGACCACTTTTGTCCAGTAGATAAAGCAACAGGGGGAATTTATGAATCAGTTTGGATAGACATTGCAGATCCATGGGGCTCAGATGAGGATGATATAGACATCTATGGCACAATTGGCAGCTAAGATAGCCAATCTAAAGAAACCAGTGCAGCAAGGTTTTCTGGGTAACACAAACATTCCAGGAGGAAACTAACAGGCAAAGGCCATCTTGCTAAGGAGTGGCAAGAAGCTTTTAAACCCCAGAGCCGATGAACCAAGCAAACCCCAAGTAGAAACTGAAGGTGAGGCCACTGAGTAGCTGCCAATACCAGTCACAGGACTAGTTGACGACATAGTAGCGGATGCTGCTGAAAAACCTATTGTAGTTGAGGAGGAGACGCATAGAAGGACACCATATGTGTCGCCGCATCAAAGGGCACAGGCTGTCCCGATCGCATACCAGAATAGTGCAAAAGCAAGGAAAGTGGATGCCCAGTTCAAGAAGTTTTTAGACAATTTCAGAAAGCTCTCAGTCAACATCCCGTTAATAGAGGAAATAGAGCAAATCCCCTCTTACGGCAAGTTTTTGAAGGATATCATTACTAAAAAGAGGAAAATCCCTGACACGGAGGTTGTAGTTCTTAAGGAGCAAGTGAGTGCCTTCATCATGGGCACTTTGCCACCGAAAAGGCAGGATTTGGGCTACTTCAATATCTCATGTTACATTGGAAAGGTGAAGTTTGGTGAAGCTCTATGTGACTCCGGGGCAAGCATAAACTTGATGCCTCTCCCTACATTCAAGAAACTAGGATTAAAAGAGTCAAGGCCGAGCAATATGACAATACAACTGACGGATAATTTTGTGGTGAAGCCATATGGTATTTGTGAAGATGTGTTGGTGAAAGTAGATCAGTTTGTATTTCCAGCAGAATTTATCGTAATGGAGATGCAAGATGAACAAGGCAATGAGTTACTACTTGGACGACCCTTCCAAGCTACAAATGACATGATACTTCAGATGGGGAGAGGTTGTTTGACCTTGGGCATCGCTGATGATCACTTCGAGATGGTCATGCCTTCCAGCACCACGTCGTCTAAAGCTACAGAGCAATGCCGCATGGCGAAGCATTTTGATCACAACATCTCACTTTGTCTAGGGAAGCCCTTTTTATATATGGATCATGTAACGACTAAGGTGGAGAAAGGGACATTGGTGGTTGACATCATGGAGAAAACCAAGGTTGTGTCCCTTAGCAAAGTTGTGGCTTTTCCCAATGATGAAGAGGAGGACATCCCGCCTTCTACTGAAGATGAGGCAATAGCAAGTTCTGTTTTTGATGCATATCCTGAATTGCCACTTGAAGCCTGCCTGCTTAATATAACTCATGATTGGATGAGGAGCAAGTCACTGCAAGAGTGCACCAAGATGCTTCAGGTGCTTCCATGTTTTTATGCTAGGTACTATTAAGACCTAGGCGAACTCCCACCACTGCTTCAGTCATCTTTAATCAGCACACCATAGTTGGAATTGAAGCCATTGCCACCACACTTGAAGTATGCATTTCTAGCTAAGGAAGACAAGCTGCCTGTGATTATTTCAGCATATCTGAGTGCTGAGGAGGAAGACCAGCTGCTAATTGTGTTGAAGAACCACCGAGGTGCATTTGGGTGGTCGGTCATAGACATCAAGGGGATTTCCCCTACATTGTGTCAGCACAAGATTCAGCTCGAGGAGGGAGCCAAGCCGGTGATTCAGCCACAATGTCGACTAAATCCTAGCATGATGGAGGTAGTAAAGAAGGAGGTGATCAAGCTCCTTTCTGCAGGTATCATCTATTCTATATCAGATTCGACGTGGGTGATTCCCACACAGGTAGTCCCTAAGAAGGGGGGAATCACTGTTACGCATAATCTGTTAAATGAACCTATCACGACCCGCTTGGTAACTGGGTGGCGTGTCTGTATAGATTACCTTCGATTGAATACTGCTACACTTAAGGATCATTTTCCCCTCCCATTTATTGAGCAGATTTTAGAGCGTTTATCCGACTGATCACATTTTTGTTTTCTTGATGGTTATTTGGGGTACAATCAGATTTCGATTGATCCTAAGGTCCAAGAGAAGTCCACCTTCACTTGTCCTTATGGAACGTTTGCATACCACTGTATGCCGTTTGGGTTGTGTAATGCACCAGCGACCTTTCATCGTTGCATGCTTGCCATCTTTTCCGATATGGTTGAACATTGTTTAGAGGTTTTTATGGATGATTTCTCCATCTATGGTGCGTCCTTTGATGAGTGCTTATACAATTTGGACAAGGTGCTGCAACGTTGTGAGGACACACATTTGGTCCTCAATTGGGAGAAATTTCACATGATGGTGAGCGAAGGGATAGTGCTAGGACATAAAGTGTCTAGAAAAGGGTTGGAAGTAGACCCGGTAAAAATTGAAGTGATTTCCAAATTGCCCCCATCGAATTTGGTTAAAGGGGTACGAAGTTTCCTGGGTCACGCCAGTTTTTACCGCCGCTTTGTAAAAGATTTTTCTAAAATCGCCGTACCATTATCTGAGTTGTTAGAAAAGGATGTTGTGTTTGATTTTAATGAAAAATGTCTACATGCGTTTAACGTCCTTAAGGAAAAACTGATTTCCGCACCGGTAGTGCAAACACCAAACTGGACTAAGCCATTTGAATTAATGTGTGACACGTCCGATTTCACAGTTGGGGCTGTTTTGGGACAGCGTGTGGACAATAAACCCGCTGTGATTTTTTATGCATCACAAACATTGAATGACGCTCAATTGAACTACATAACAACCGAAAAAGAACTTCTCGCCGTTGTTTTTTCTTTTGAGAAATTTTGGCAATATCTTGTTGTATCTAAAGTCATGGTATGGACGGATCACGCCGCCATTAAGTATTTGATGGAGAAGAAGGATGCCAAACCTAGATTGATTAGGTGGATTTTTCTTTTACAAGAATTTGATATTGAAATCAAAGATAAAGTGGGCATTGAAAATGTGGTCGCGGACCATTTGTCTAGGTTGGAGAGAGTAGATGAAAAAGATTTGCACATACCCATTACCGAGACATTTCTGGATGAACAACTTTTAAAAGTGAAATCGGAAGACCCTTGGTCTTCTTACATTCTCAACTATCTTGCCTGCAAAATTATCCCGGATGATTGGACGTACCAAGAGAAGAAGAAATTTTTCCATTCTTTACGTTATTATTTCTGGGATGATCCTATTCTTTTGAAGCAGTGCAGGGATGGTGTCTTACACAGGTGTGTACCGGAGGTGGAATACAAAAGTGTTCTTCGTCATTGTCATACACTACCGACGGGGGGACACCATGCTAGTTCTCGCACTGCAGCCAAAGTACTTGAAAGTGGCCTATACTGGCCTACTTTGTTCAGGGATGCTTATGATTTTGTGCGGCAATGTGATTCCTGCCAAAGGGTGGGTAACATCTTGAAAAGACAAGAGATGCCCCTCAATGTATTTCATGAGGTTGAGGTGTTTGAATTGTGGGGTATAGATTTTATGGGACCCTTCGTGTCCTGAAATTCTAACTTGTACATTCTTTTAGCTGTTGATTATGTGTCGAAGTGGGTAGAGGCAATACCCACAAGGACTAATGATGCCGCTGTAGTGTGCAGGTTTGTCAAAGAATATATTTTCTGCAGGTTTGGTGTACCAAGAATGATCATTAGTGATGGTGGTACGCATTTCCAGAATCAAAAATTCGTGGCACTATTGAGAAAGTACGGGGTAAAGCACAACATTGGTACCCCGTACCACCCACACACATAGGGACAAGTGGAGATCTCCAATAAGGAGATTAAGAAGATATTGGAGCGCACTGTGGCTTCCACGAGAAAGAATTGGAGTACCCTACTACCGGATGCTTTGTGGGCATACAGGACGGCATATAAGACACCTATAGGCACTACGCCTTTTAGGTTGGCTTATGGTCGGGCTTGCCATTTGCTGGTGGAATTGGAACATAAAGCACATTGGGCTCTGAGGAAATTAAATTTGAGCTATGATGAAGCATGAAAGAAAAGAATGCTTGAACTCAATGAACTAGTTGAGCTGCGGCTGAATTGATATGAAAGCTCACAAATATACAAGGAGCGAACAAAGTTGATTCATGATCGCCATATTCAGATGTGCATCTTCAAGAAAAGAGATTGTGTACTTTTGTTCAACTCCAGGCTGAAGATGCATCCTGAGAAATTGAAATCCCGATGGAGTGGACCGTTCACCGTAGACGAGGTCTGGCCATATGGCGCAATCATGGTGCGTGATGGCGAGACAACATTCCTGGTCAACGGACAATGATTGAAATCGTACTTTGGTAAAGAGTACACACGGAAAGTGAATGAGGTCAAACTCATTGCACTTCCAGATGCATGAGGAGCTTAATGTCATCTAGCCTAAGACGTTAAATAAGGGTGCTTGATGGGAGGCATCCCATCCATCGGTAGTTTGGTTTAGTTTGTTTCACATTTGTACTTTGATTTTATTTGAGTTCGTTTTTAATGTAAAAAAGGTACCGTGATCGTTTGCTTTATGTGCAGGACTGAGGCAGAGTCGATACCATCGACCCTTGTGTCGATGGTATCGAGTTGGGTACAGGTTGGCGACTGCAGAAATCGCTCTGCATCGATACCATCGATGGCCTCGTCGATGGTATCAACACACCAACAAGTTGATCGCAAAGTCAAGGTCGATAGTATCGACATGCAAGTCGATACCATCGAGATCTCTGAAGATTTTCTGAAGAAATCATCTCAGAGATGTCGATACCATCGACGGTCCTGTCGATGGTATCGACCCAGTTACAGGCAAAAAGTGGCGGCCGAGCCTCACGAGGGTGTTGCCCTAACCAGAAGTCGATACTATCGACTTGTGTCGATAGTATCGACACGTCATCGATCCTGGCCCCCACATCAAGACATCGACGATCGTCGATACCAGTGGCGGACGGATTGTGCTACTTGAGTCGATACCATCAACTCGCGTCGATGGTATCGACGGGCATACAACAGTGTCGGCCACGATTATTTAAGTGATGGATTGTCATCATATGACTTCACAACTTTAGAGCAATCCTTCTTCACTTGTGCTATGCATCTTTGTGAGAAATCGGAGCCCGACTACAAGCATCAACGGTGCACGTTCTTCACCGAGCCTTCTTCAAGCAGAGATTGTCATCTTCAACCTTCTCCGTCCTTCTCTGTGCTCCTTTTCACAGCCCCACAGTACCCGCCTCGACCAGAAGAGTGATCAGTATCTCTGTTCCAACCTTTAAGATTGTTTTTGACTATGAAGCCATAGTCGAATTAAAGCTTATGGGGGGAGTTGCAACATCTCTATCTTTTATTTTCTCAGTTTTTAGTTTTATTGTTTTTGTTCTTGTCATTTAGTTTTTGCAATCTTAGTTTGTTCATAGGATCCACACTCTATCTAGTGTAATTGTGGATGTCTTAAGTCATGTGTCATCTCATTTTCTTGTACATGGGAATTAAGGGAAAACTTAAAAACTTTTAGTTCTTTGCAAGCTTGTGTTGTTCAATTTTGAGCACATAACTTAAGAAGATGATTGGGTTTGTCAACTCTAAAATAGGAAATCACAACTGTATATTCCTATGATTCATGAAAAGTGGACAGAATTGGTTGTTTGAGCCTAAACTGACCAAATGATAATGAGACCTTAATTTGAAGTAAGAGAGAGACACCTCTTATTTGTTACACAGGTCAATAAGGAGGGACATATAATAATTTTCAAAGGTTCAATCAATTAGTCTTATGATCTAGCCACCTCATTGTTTTCCATACTCCACCATAAGAATTGGAAGTACATTACGATTTTAATCTCCTTGATTGCATTTCATGTAGATAGGACTTGTTTTGCAACTATTTTCACATTTTTTGCATGAAAAAAAAACAAGTCATTTAGATGCATCATGTATCATTTTGTAGTTGCATTCATTTTTTTTATGCATTTAGATCACATCATGTCTCTTATTTCTTCTGAAATACTAAAGGTGATAAACTTGTTCCATACCTTCCAAATTCTACAAGTATACAGTTATGCAACAAGAAGTGAGCCCGACAAATAATTCATTGTCATCTATGAAAATAAGGGCTTAAAAAAATTGAAGAAAAATTGAAAAAAAAAGAAGAAAAAAGAATTGAGAAGTAATAAAGAAGAACATGGAGAAAGGAACATGATCTCACATGAGAACTAAGAAGTATAAGCACATGGTGTAGTTTTCTTAGATATTCCATCTCACCTTGAGACGGAATGAAAGCGCATGCATCAATCCACCCAAATGTAGGCATTAGGGCAATTACACTTGCATAAGCATCATTTAGGTCATTTTTGTTTTATGCATGTTGAAACCGTGTAATGCTTCCATTTCTTCCATGACCACCCATTTCATTCACCCGTTGCTCGAATTGGTAGGCCACCATGATTTTCTCCTCACTTGTGAATATCAGGAGAGTTGCTTCCATGTAGATGGTAGTTAGGGCGAACAACGTAGAATAGGAGATCGCAAGATGTACCGAGTCTGAACTGGTGAATTTTATTATGTTAACTGCCTTATATGATAGTGTTCATCAATTTTGAGGTAGATATCTTTTATGGATGATTATTGTCGCCTTTAGGGTAATTATCATTTTGTGGTTAGTAAGGGCCGATTTGTGAATGTCCGGTGGAAATCATGTGGTGATGTTTGTTGTGGTGATCTATTCTTTAGTTGACCTTCACAATTCTATTCTAAGGTTTTGTTGCTCGAGGGCGAGCAATGTTCAAGCTTAGGGGAGTTTGATGCGATGATTTTGAGTCGCATTTATAGACATATTTTACTTGTGTTTTATGCAGTTATTGGTCATTTTGGTGGTTAATATTGCATGATTCATTTACTTTGGTCTATGATCCTTCTCTATGTCAAATCTCCCTTATTTTAGTGTTTTGAGCATAAATGATTACAATAATATGTTTTATTTCGGCTTATGTGGTTTTGTGTTGTAATTTCAAGAAAAAAGAGTATTTGCTAATGTCGATACTGTCGACAGTGGTCGATACCATCGACACAAGAACATGTTGCCAGCCGCAAGGAGCAACACATAGTCGATACCATCGACACAGAAGTCAATGGTAGCGATGAACCATCAGGTTTCTGGTGAGAAGACAGTCGATACCATCGACATTGAAGTCGATACTATCGACACCAGAGCTTCATCGACGGAAAAAGACAAAAGCGATGCCTAAGAGATTCGATACCATCGACCCTCGTCGATGGTATCGAGTGAGCATCAGTCGCGAAAAAGAAAAGAAAAGAAGACCACCTGATACTGCGCAAGGACGATACTATCGACTCACGTCGATAGTATCGACACCGTCAGATACAAGTTTGCTTCTGATCAATCTAAATCAGACGACTGTGATATTTTGATGACCTAACTCAATGATTATACCTAATGATAGTGGCCAACAACAATCTATCACGTCATTAGCCATTGCACACGTCCCGAGGAGGTGTGGAGAGAAGGACGGAGCCCAGAAGCACACCCCAGTCATTCCGGACACCGAAGAAGACGTTTTCCACCTCCGAAAGGCCGAAGATCGCGTATTCTATGCCAAGGACCGCTTGGATCTTCTCCGTTCAGGGGTTTCACCACTCAATCACGTTTTTCTCCATGTTTCCCCTTTTCTCTACCATGTTTTGCTCTGAGATGAACATGCAGGGCTAATCCCCTTTATCTTTAGGACCGGGAGTAGCCCAGGGAAGCATTGTATGACATTTTTATCATAGTAATTCATTATTTATCTCTTAAATCCGTGGTATAATTTCATTTTCTCAATTATATTTTTATGCTTGATCACCATAATAATAATCTAATGCCCTTAATTACTTTGAAAGAAGAATTAACGGTTGAAAAGAGACGAAATTCACATTAATTGACAAATCCCTTGAACAAGGTGGTGTAAGGTTAATGGTGGATACCCAGAGGTCGATATTAATGCACCTAGTTTAGGGTATAGGTTACTACGACGGTGGAACCGACCTAGACATAGGTAGTGAATTGTACCATGATAGTGGGCAATTCTGACTACAGGCCACTACCCGGATAGAGAGATAAAACTGAGTTGCTATATAGAAATTCATACAATGATAACCCGCGGTGAAACCGCAAATCCTAAAGATTTCCACTTGAATTGATTAAACTAAACCTTTAATCGATTGTTTTGTTTTGTTTTATTTCATTTTCTTTAAACTGTACTACAACTTCCAACTTTATAATCGGTCTAGCTGATTGCGAGTAGTTAGTAGTAGTCTCTGATAATTCAGTGTCCCTGAGTTCGACTCGGGCCTCACAAAGGCCTATATTACATTGACACGTACACTTGTGTTTTACGCACGGAAAAGTCGTGTCAAGTTTTTGGCATCGTTGCCGGGGATACGAAAATTGTCGGCACTACGAGTGCTGCAAGCAGCCACTCTAGTCAAAATTTTTACTTTATAATTTTATTTTCACTTTTCAAATTCATAACTTATCTTTCGCATTTTGTAGTCGTCTAGCACGGTACTGAACTCGATTTACCAACTTTGCAGGTATTGTGCATGGTGCAGACGCGTAGCACCGACTACACGCAACAGGCACCACAGGTTCCATTACCGAGACCTGACGACGCGAACGAGTACAATCAAGACCATTTGGAAGAAACAGATTCAGAATCTGAAAAAGAAGAAATGGTAGAGGAACAAACAATATGGGAGAAGATCAAGGCTTCTTCTTCATCTACGTCAAAGGGGCCAATAAAGAAGCAGACTATCAACATTCCAACTTACAAGATTGATCCTGCGTTAATAAACATGGTCAAGTCGAATGATTTCCATGGGCTCAAGAACGAAGACCCAGTCACTCATATAAGCCAATTCGTGGAAAACTATGACATGATAAAAATTGACAGATTTCCACAAGAGACGCTCTACTTGAAGCTATTCCCGAGTTCTCTGGTAGGGAACGCATGACAGTGGTTGCACAATCTGGATGATGAATATGTGGAATCATGGAACCACATGGTGGAGGTATTCTTTGAAAGGTTCTTTCCGCCTGAGAAGACCAATGACATGATCAAGAAAATCCACAATTTCACTCAGAAGGTAGGAGAGACCTACTCTGAGACCTGGGAAAGGTTTCAGATCATGCTTAGGAGGTGCCCGCATCACGGGCTTGACAAGGAGACACAGGTCAAAATCTTCTATTTTTCTCTCTCCGAGCATGATAGAAGTAACTTAGATTCTGCAGCCTCAGGATTCTTTTTGAACAACACAGACACGAGGTGTTGGGAAATCCTTAAGAACATGGCCAAGAAGCAATCCTGGGGCGACAAGGATGCCGTTGAGCACGTATGAGTTGTGGGGGAGTCAAAGGCCATCAAAGAGCTAAATGAGAAGATGGACCTTCTAGCGAAGAAATTGCTTGCAAAAGAAGATACTGAATCCGAGGATGAAGCTCAAGTCAAATTCATGCGACAGCAATAGGGTTATAGAAATAATGACTACTCATGGAGGAAGGACAAGAAATTCTCATGGAAAGATCTGAACAACTTTTTGCAGGACCCCGATGCAAAACCCCAGCCGGTGGCGGAGGATAAGAGCACGGAGTTGCTCAACCAAGTGATAAAGAAAAACCAAGAATTAATGACCACTTTTGGCTAGCATATAAAGCAACAGGGGGAATTTATGAAGTAGTTTGGACAGACATTGCAGAGCCATGGGGCTCAGATGAGGATGATAGAGACGTCTATGGCGCAATTGGCAGCTGAGATAGCCAATCTAAAGAAGCCAATGCAGCAAGGTTTTTCGGGTAACACAAACATTCCAGGAGGAAACCAACAAGCGAAGGCCATCTTGCTAAGGAGTTGGAAGAAGCTTTTAAACCCCAAAGCCGATGAACCAAGCAAACCCCAAGCAGAAACTGAAGGTGAGGCCACTGAGGAGCTGCCAATACCAGTCACAGGACTAGTTGAGGACATAATAGCGGATGCTGCTAAAAAACCTATTGTAGTTGAGGAGGAGAGGCAGAGAAGGACACCATATGTGCCGCCGCATCAAAGGGCACAAGTTGTCCTGGTCGCATACCTGAATAGTGCAAAAGCAAGGAAAGTGGACGCCCAGTTCAAGAAGTTTTTAGACAGTTTCAGAAAGCTCTCAGTCAACATCCCGTTAATAGAGGCAATAGAGCAAATCCCCTCTTACGACAAGTTTTTGAAGGATATCATTACTAAAAAGAGGAAAATCCCTGACATGGAGGTTGTAGTTCTTAAGGAGCAAGTGAGTGCCTTCATCATGGGCACTTTGCCACCGAAAAGGCAGGATCCTGGCTGCTTCAATATGTCATGTTACATTGGAAAGGTGAAGTTTGGTGAAGCGCTATGTGACTCCGGGGCAAGCATAAACTTGATGCCTCTCTCTACATTCAAGTAACTGGGATTAAAAGAGTCAAGGCCGAGCAATATGATAATACAACTGGCGGATAATTCTGTGGTGAATCCATATGGTATTTCTGAAGATGTGTTGGTGAAAGTAGATCGGTTTGTATTTCCAGCAGAATTTATCATAATGGAGATGCAAGATGAACAAGGCAATGAGTTACTACATGGACGCCCCTTCCAAGCTACAGCTGACATGATACTTGAGATGGGGAGAGGTCATTTGACCTTGGGCATCGCTGATGATCGCTTCGAGATGGTCATGCCTTCCAGCACCATGTCATCTAAAGCTACGGAGCAATGCCGCATGGTGAAGCATTTTGATCACAACATCTCACTTTGTCTAGGGAAGCCATTTTTAGATATGGCTCATGTAATGACTAAGGTGGAGAAAGGGACATTGGCAGTTGACATCATGGAGCAAACCAAGGTTGTGTCCCTTAGCAAAGCTGTGTGTTTTCCCAATGATGAAGAGGAGGACATCCCACCTTCTACTGAAGATGAGGCAATAGCAAGTTCTTTTTTTGATGCATATCCTGAATTACCACTTCAAGCCTACCTGCTTAATATAACTCATGATTGGATGAGGAGCAAGTCACTGCAAGAGTGCGCCAAGATGCTTCAGGTGCTTCCATGTTTTTATGCTAGGTACTATGAAGACCTTGGCGAACTCCCACCACCGCTTCAGTCATCCTCAATCTGCACGCCAGAGTCGGAATTGAAGCCATTGCCACCGCACTTGAAGTACGCATTTCTAGCTAAGGAAGAGAAGCTGCCTGTGATTATTCCGGCATATCTGAGTTCCGAGGAGGAAGACCAGCTGCTAATTGTGTTGAAGAACCACCGAGGTGCATTCGGGTGGTCGGTCACAGACATCAAGGGGATTTCCCCTACATTGTGTCAGCACAAGATTCGGCTCGAGGAGGGAGCCAAGCCGGTGATTCAGCCACAACGTTGACTAAATCCTAGCATGATGGAGGTAGTAAAGAAGGAGGTGATCAAGCTCCTTTCTGTAGGTATCATCTATGCTATATCAGATTTGACGTGGGTGAGTCCCACACAGGTAGTCCCTAAGAAGGGGGGAATCACTGTTATCCATAATCTGT
This sequence comes from Alisma plantago-aquatica, assembly GCA_963693085.1. NCBI lineage: Eukaryota > Viridiplantae > Streptophyta > Magnoliopsida > Alismatales > Alismataceae > Alisma > Alisma plantago-aquatica. The sequence continues at coordinate 253,445,831 of OY856411.1, forward strand.
TAAATGAACCTGTCACGTCCCGCTTGGTAACCGGGTGGTGTGTCTGTATAGATTACCCTCGATTGAATACTTCTACGCTTAAGGATCATTTTCCCCTCCCATTTATTGACAAGATTTTAGAGCGTTTAGCCGGCCGATCACATTTTTGTTTTCTTGATGGTTATTCGGGGTACAATCAGATTTCTATTGATCCTAAGGACCAAGAGAAGTCCACCTTCACTTGTCCTTATGGAACGTTTGCATACCGCCGTATGCTGTTTGGGTTGTGTAATGCACCGGCGAACTTTCAGCGTTGCATGCATGCCATCTTTTCCGATATGGTTGAACGATGTTTAGAGGTTTTTATGGACGATTTCTCCATCTATGATTTTACCTTTGACGAGTGCTTATACAATTTGCATAAGGTGCTGCAACGTTGTGAGGACACACATTTGGTCCTCAATTGGGAGAAATGTCACATGATGGTGAGTGAAGGGATAGTGTTAGGACATAAAGTGTCTAGAAAAGGGTTGGAAGTAGACCCGGAAAAAATCGAAGTGATTTCCAAATTGCCCCCACTGAATTTGGTTAAAGGAGTACGAAGTTTCCTGGGTCACGTCGGTTTTTACCGCCGCTTTATAAAAGATTTTTCTAAAATCGCCAAACCATTATCTCAGTTGTTAGAAAAGGATGTTGTGTTTGATTTTAACGAAAAATGTCTACATGCGTTCAACGTTCTTAAGGAAAACCTGATTTCCGCACCGGTAGTGCAAACACTGGATTGGACTAAGCCATTTGAATTAATGTGTGACGCTTCCGATTTCGCAGTTGGGGCTGTTTTGGGACAATGTGTGGACAATAAACCCGTTGTGATTTTTTATGCATCAAAAACATTGAATGACGCTCAATTGAAGTATACAACAACCGAAAAAGAAATTGTCGCCGTTGTTTTTGCTTTTGAGAAATTTCGGCAATATCTTGTTGTATCTAAAGTTTTGGTATGGATGGACCACGCCGCCAATAAGTATTTGATGGAGAAGAAGGATGCCAAACCTAGATTGATTAGGTGGATCTTGCTTTTACAAGAATTTGATATTGAAATCAAAGATAAAGCAAGCATTGAAAATGTGGTCGCGGACCATTTGTCTAGGTTGGAGAGGGTAGATGAAAAGGATTTGCACATACCCATTACCGAGACATTTCCAGATGAACAAATTTTAAAAGTGAAATCGAAAGACCCTTGGTTTTCTTACATTGTCAACTATATTGCCTGCAAAATTATCCTGGATGATTGGACGTACCAAGAGAAGAAGAAATTTTTCCATTCTTTACGTTATTATTTTTGGGATGACCCTATTCTTTTGAAGCAGTGCAGGGATGGTGTCTTATGTAGGTGTGTACCGGAGGTGGAATACGAAAGTGTTCTTCATCATTGTCATACACTACCGACGAGGGGACACCATGCTAATTCTCGCACTGCAGCCAAAGTACTTGAAATTGGCCTATACTGGCCTACTTTGTTTAGGGATGCTTACGATTTTGTGTGGCAATGTGATTCCTGCCAAAGGGCGGGTAACATCTCGAAAAGACAAGAGATGCCCCTCAATGTATTTCAAGAGGTTGAGGTGTTCGACTTGTGGGGTATAGATTTTATGGGACCCTTCGTGTCCTCAAATTCTAATTTGTACATTCTTTTAGCTGTTGATTATGTGTCAAAGTGGGTAGAGGCAATACCCACAAGGACTAATGATGTCGCTGTAGTGTGCAGGTTTGTCAAAGAATATATTTTTTGCAGGTTTGGTGTACAAAGAATAATCATTAGTGATGGTGGTACGCATTTCCAGAATCAAAAATTCGCGAAACTATTGAGAATGTACGGGGTAAAGCACAACATTGGTACCCCGTACCACCCACAGATACAGGGACAAGTGGACGTCTCCAATCGGGAGATTAAGAAGATCTTGGAGCGCATTGTGGCTTCCACGAGAAAGAATTGGAGTACCCTACTACCAAATGCTTTTTGGGCATACAGGACGGCATATAAGACACCTATAGGCACTACGCCTTTTAGGTTGGCTTATGGTCAGTCTTGCAATTTGTCGGTGGAATTGGAACATAAAGCACATTGGGCGCTGAGGAAATTAAATTTGAGCTATGATGAAGCGGGAAAGAAAAGAATGCTTGAACTCAATGAACTAGATGAGCTACAGATGAATGCATATGAAAGCTCACAGATCTACAAGGAGCGAACAAAGTTGATTCATGATCGCCATATTCAGATGTGCGTCTTCAAGAAAGGAGATTGTGTACTTTTGTTCAACTCCAGGCTAGAGATGCATCCCGAGAAATTGAAATCCCGATGGAGTGGACCGTTCACCGTAGATGAGGTCCGGCCACATGGCGCAATCATGGTGTGTGATGGAGAGACAACATTCCTGGTCAACGGATAACGATTGAAATGGTACTTTGGTGAAGAGTACACAAGGAAAGTGAATGAGGTCAAACTCATTGCACTTCCAGATGCATGAGGAGCTTAATGTCGTATAGCCTAAGATGCTAAATAAGGGCACTTATTGGGAGGCAACCCAGCCATCGGTAGTTTAGTTTAGTTTCGTTCACATTTGTACTTTGATTTGATTTGAGTTCATTTTTAGTGTAAAAAAGGTACCGTGATCGTTTTCTTTATGTGCAGGACTGCGGCAGAGTCGATACCATCAACCCTTGTATCGATGGTATCGAGTTGGGTACAGGTTGGCAACTGCAGAAATCGCTCTGCGTCGATACCATCGACGGCCTCATCGATGCTATCGACACACCAACAGGTTGATCGCAAAGTCAAGGTCGATAGTATCGACATCCAAGTCGATACCATCGAGATCTCTGAAGATTTTCAGAATAAATCGTCTCAGTGATGTCGATACCATCGATGGTCCTGTCGATGGTATCGACCTAGTTATAGGCAGAAAGTAGCGGTCAGGCCTCGCGAGGGTGTTGCCCTAACCAGAAGTCGATACTATCGATGTGTGTTGATAGTATCGACATGTCATCGATCCTGGCCCCCACATCAAGCCATCAACGACCTTCGATACCAGCGGCGGACGGATTGTGCTACATGAGTCGATACCATCGACTCATGTCGATGGTATCGACGAGCATACAGCAGCGCCGACCACAGTTATTTAAGTGATGGATTGTCGTCATATGACGTCACAACTTCAGAGCAATCCTTCTTCACTTGTGTTGTGCATCTTTGTGAGCAATCGGATCCTAGCTACGAGCATCAACGACGCACATTCTTCACCGAGCCTTCTTCAAGCAGAGATTGTCTTCTCCGACCTTCTCCGTCCTTCTCCGAGCTCCTTTTCACAGCCCCACAGTACCCGCCTCTCCTAGAAGAGTGATCGGTATCTCTGTTCCAACCTTTAAGATTGTTTTTGACTATGAAGCCATAGTCGATTTCAAGCTTACGGGGGGAGTTGGAACATCTCCATCTTTTATTTTCTCAGTTTTTAGTTTTATTGTTTTTGTTCTTGTCATTTAGTTTTTGCAATCTTAGTTTGTTCATAGGATCCGCACTCTATCTAGTGTAATTGTGGATGTCTTAAGTCATGTGTCATCTCATTTTCTTGTACATGGGAATTAAGGGAAAACTTAAAAATTTTTAGTGCTTTCCAAGCTTGTGTTGTTCAATTTTGAGCACATAACTTAAGAAGATGATTGGGTTTGTCAACTCTAAAATAGGAAATCACAACTGTATATTCCTATGATTCATGAAAAGTGGACGAAATTGGTTGTTTGAGCCTAAACTGACCAAGTGATAATGAGACCTTAATTTGAAGTAAGAGAGAGACACCTCTTAATTGTTACACAGGTCAATAAGGAGGGACATATAATAATTTTCAAAGGTTCAGTCAATTAGTCTTGTGATCTAGCCACCTCCTTGTTTTCCATACTCCACAAGAATTGGAAGTAAATTATGGTTTTAATCTCCTTGATTGCATTTCATGTAGATAGGACTTGTTTTGTAACTATTTGCACATTTTTTGCATGAAAAAAAACAAGTCATTTAGATGCATCATGTATCATTTTATAGTTGCATTCATTTTTTTATGCATTTAGATCACATCATGTATCTTATTTCTTTTGAAATACTAAAGGCGATAAACTTGTTCCATACCTTCCGAATTCTACAAGTATACAGTTATGCAACAAGAAGTGAGCCCGACAAATAATTCATTGTCATCTATGAAAATAAGGGCTTAAAAAAATTGAAGAAAAATTGAAAAAAAAAGAAGAAAAAAGAATTGAGAAGTAATAAAGAAGAAGAGGGAGAAAGGAACATGTTCTCACCTGATAACTAAGAAGTATAAGCACATGGTGTAGTTTTCTTAGATATTCCATCTCATCTTGAGACGGAATGAAAGCACATGCATCATTCCACCCAAATGTAGGCATTAGGGCAATTACACTTGCATAAGCATCATTCAGGTCATTTTTGTTTTGTGCATGTTGAAACCTTATAATTCTTCCATTTCTTCCATGTGCCACCCATTTCATCCATCCGTTTCTCAAATTGGTAGGCCACCGTGATTTTCTCCTCACATGTGAATATCAGGAGAGATGCTTCCATGCAGATGGTAGTTAGGGCGAGCAACGTAGAATAGGAGATCACAAGATGCACCGAGTCTGAACCGGCGAATTTTATTATGTTAACTACCTTATATGATAGTGTTCATCAATTTTGAGGTAGATATCTTTTATGGATGATTATTGTCGCCTTTAGGGTAATTATCATTCCGTGGTTAGTAAGGGCCGGTTTGTGAATGTCCGGTGGAAATCATGTGGTGATGTTTGTTGTGGTGATCTGTTCTTTAGTTGACCCTCGCAATTCTATTCTAAGGTTTTGTTGCTCGAGGGCGAGCAATGTTCAAGCTTAGGGGAGTTTGATGCGATGATTTTGAGTCGCATTTATAGACATATTTTACTTGTGTTTTATGCAGTTATTGGTCATTTTGGTGGTTAATATTGCATGATTCATTTACGTTGGTCTATGATCCTTCTCTATGTCAAATCTCCCTTATTTTAGTGTTTTGAGCATAAATGATTACAATAATATGTTTTATTTCGGATTATGTGGTTTTGTGTTGTAATTTCAGGAAAAACGAGTATTTGCTACTGTCGATACTATCGACAGTGGTCGATACCATCGATACAAGCACAGGATGTCAGCCGCAAGGAGCAGCACAAAGTCGATACCATCGACACGGAAGTCTATGGTAGCGACGAACGATCAGGTTGCTGGTGAGAAGACAGTCGATACCATCGACATTGAAGTCGATACTATCGACACCAGAGCTTCAGCGACGGAAAAAGATAGAAGCGATGCCTAAGAGAGTCGATACCATCAACCCTCGTCAATGGTATCGAGTTAGCATCAGTCGCGACAAAGAAAAGAAAAGAAGACCAACTGATACTGCGGAAGGTCGATACTATCGACTCACGTCGATAGTATCGACACCGTCAGATACAAGTTTGCTTCAGATCAATCTAAATCGGACGGCTGTGATATTTTGATGACCTAACTCGGTGATTATACCTAATGACGGCGGCCAAGAGAAATCTATCATGTCATTAGCCACTGCACACGTCCCGAGGAGGTGTGGAGAGAAGGACAGAGCCCAGAAGCACACCCCAGTCATTGCAGACGCCGAAGAAGACATTTTCCACCACCAAAAGGCCGAAGATCCCGTGTTCTACGCCAAGGACCGCTTGGATCTTCTCCGTTCAGGGGTTTCACCACTCAATCACGTTGTTCTCCATGTTTCCCCTTTTCTCTACCATGTTTTGCTCTGAGATGAACATGCGGGGCTAATCCCCTTTATCTTTAGGACCGGGTGTAGCCCGGAGAAGCATTGTATTACATTTTTATCATAGTAATTCATCATTTATCTCTTAAATCCGTGGTATAATTTCGTTTTCTTAATTATATTTTTATGCTTGATCACCATAATAATAATCTAATTCCCTTAATTACTTTGAAAGAAGAATTAACGGTTGAAAGAGATGAAATTCACATTAATTGACAAATCCCTTGAACAAGGTGGTGTAAGGTTAATGGTGGATACCCACAGGTCGATATTAATGCACCTAGTTTAGGGTATAGGTTACTACGACGGTGGAACCGGCCTAGACATAGGTAGTGAATTGTACCACGACACTGGGCAATTCTGACTACAGGCCACTACCCGGATTGAGAGATAAATATGAGTTGCTATATAGAAATTCATACAATGATAACCCGCGGTGAAACTACAAATCCTAAAGATTTCCACTTGAATTGATTAAACTAAACCTTTAATTGATTGTTTTGTTTTGTTTTATTTCATTTTCTTTAAATTTTACAACAACTTCCAACTTTATAATCGGTCTAGCTGATTGCGAGTAATTAGTAGTAGTCTCTGATAATTCAGTGTCCCTGAGTTCGACTCGGGCCTCACAAAGGGCTATATTATATTGACGCGTACACTTGCATTTTACGCACGGAAATGTCGTGTCAATGATCATTCCTCCTGAGATGATGTGTTCGAGAAACATGAATTGGTCTATCCAAAATTGACATTTCAAGAACTTTTCGTAAAACTTCTGCATTCTCAGGATATCAAGGACTCTACCCAGATGGTCGCGGTGTTGGGATAGGTCATCGGAGTACACCAAGATGTTGTCTATGAACACTATTACAAAGGAATCAAGGAAAGGTTGGAACACACTGTTCATAAGGTTCATAAAGATGCTAGGTGCATTGGACAACCCAAACGGCATGACCACAAACTCATAATGACCATATCGGGTTCGGAAAGTCATTTTCTGTATATCCTCACTTCTCACTCTCACCTGATGGTATCCTGACCTCAAATCAATCTTAGAAAAGACTCGAGCTGATTTGAGTTGGTCAAATAGGTCATCTATCCTGGGTAAAGGGTACCTGTTCTTAATGGTCACCTGGTTGATCATCCGATAATCAATACACATCTGAAGTGATCCATCCTTCTTCTTCACAAAGAGGACTGGTGCTCCCCATGGTGATGTACTGGGTCGGATAAAACCTTTATCTAATAACTCCTACAACTGGGTTTTCAACTCGAGTAACTCAGTAGGGGCCATTCTATAGGGTGCCTTAGATATAGGGTTTGTTCTGGGAGCCAACTCAATGGAGAAATCCACCTCTCTCAGGGGGGTCCCTGGTAGATCATCTGGAAACACGTCTGCATACTCCCGAACCACCTATATCTCCTCTAAGGGTTGCACCCTGGTCTCAAGTTCGGTAACTATGGCTAGGTAAGCTCGACAACCTTTGGATATCATCTGCTCAGCCTTCAAGGCTGACACATAAAGTCTGGTAGTTGCATCTCTCCTTCCTCGAATGGTGAAGTGTTGATGGATAGGCTTCCTAATAAGAATATTCTTCTCCCTACAGTCAATCTGGGCTCTATAGGTGTAAAGCCAATCCATACCAATGATTACACCAAAATCATTCATATCGAGGAGAATGAAGTCAGTGGGAAGTTCATGGTTCAGATACTTAACTGGAAAGACATGGGTTTTTAAAATAGATGTATATATGTGACCACTCGGGGTTGTGACATCCAAAACATAACCTAAATCCTTGATGTCCAAACAAAGCATAGTTTCCAGGTTTCTCAAAATAAAAGTATTAGTAGAACCAGAGTCAAAAAGAGCTTTTACATTTTGTCCCATGACTTCAAGCATGCCTACATAGTTCATACAATATCAGATAGCCATTACATGATCTACTAAATTTAAAGGAAAACTCTATGGGTTATTACCCTTGATCAACCTATTAGCATTCGCCTGGGCTTCTTCATTGTCGATGGTAAATACTCTAGCTTGCCTTCTCTCTCCAATAGGGGGACCTCCATCTGGTGCTCCTCCTCCCGTTGGGGGTGCTGCTGCCACTAGCTGTGCTGCCAATGGACCTCTCAGATCAGACTGAGGATAGTTGGAGATGAAGTGTCCCTCTTGTTGGCAACGGTAGCATACCCTCTTCTCGAAGCGACACTTGCTAGTATGTGACTATCCACAAGTACGATACTTTAGAAAGTGATTCTCACCACGTGGCTTTCCTTTGTGTCCATGCTTTCGCTTGTTGTGATTATGCCCTTGTCCTTTCTTGTGGTCATTCTTCTTCCCCTGAGTTCCTTCATTGAAACCCAGATATACTTTGGAGGGGTTTTGAGCAGGCCTCACAGTCCTCTCCACGTCCAAGGCAGTGTTGTAGGCTTCAACAATGGTTTTTGGTTTACTTTCCATCACATGGGGCTTGATGGTAGGATGAAGACACTCTATGAAATGGTCCACCCTTCTTTCCTCATCCATCATGTGTCCAAAGCATTCCAGGATGCGGAACTTGTGACCAACGTCTGCAATAGATGAGTTACCCTGGGTCATGTTGGTGAACTTTGTCTCCTTCTCCTTCTTAGCTGAGACGGGGATGAATCTAGAAGTGAAGATAGTCTTGAAGTCGATCCACGCCATCAGTTCTTCACTTAAATCTTGTCCCATGATATGGTATTCCCACCATATCTTGGCTGCTCCTTCCAAGAGGTGAGTAGCAAAAAGAACCTTCTTGTTTGGTTGTACCTCAAGCATGCAGAACCCATTCTCAAATGCCATCAACCAAGCCTCCACTTTTTGACCACTTCTATCTTTTCCTCTCCCTAAATCTCTCGAAGTTCATCTTGAAGAAGTCCAAAATGATGACTCTAAGTTGAGGACGAATGGGCAGCAGTTCACCATTCTTGTCTCTAGCTATGTCCCTGAGGGCCAGAGCGATGATGGCCTCAGTCAGCCTCTTCTGTTGTTCCATGCATAAGGCGTCAGGGGTGTGAACCACCATTGTCAGTTTTGGACCTCCAGATTGGTCCTCTTCCACTTTGGCCTCATCCTTGAACATAGGTTCCTCTTCTTGTTCCATCTTGATGTTGTCAACGGGTATCAGTTTAGGATCGGGGACTTCACCTACAACTCCCTCAGGTCTCTTCCTCTTCTTTGAGGATTCACCACCATGGTTCCTTTTCCTCTTCTCAAAAGACCCCTTTTCCTTGCGGTAAGGCCCACCACCATTTGTGGGCTCAGGGATATCAATGGTCTTCACTCGAGCCATCTACATAAGCATACAAACAAACCTTTAGTCTACGTTTAAACTAATTATACATATGCCGATGACATCTTATTTATGTGTCTTTTATTAATTTGATGGAGGATTTCTTAAACCTTTTCAAACTTACCCAGACCTTAGGAAGGTAAGGAAGAGAGAGAAAACCCTAAATCTTAGAATCCTTAATTGAATTAGGGATGAGAGGAGACAAAAAAGATGAGAGAGTCCTAAAGGTATCTTATTTTGAGTCAAAACCTAAGACATTGGCCAGGAAGTCACATTGCATCCGAGAGTCCTCATGACTGACTATCTGGGAGGAGGAAAATATTGCCATCCCCCGGACCATGACCCTTTTCTAGAAAACTCTGTCTTTCAGAAAATCCTCTAATAACTCCCTCAGTTCTACAAAGTTTGTAAAATTTAATGATTATTAAGGATTAAATGAGAAACCTATGCTTTGATACCAAATGTAACGACCCCACCTCCCGATAACCCCCAATTAAGGGAGACCAAAAGGTCAGAGCCATTATCCCAATTTTCTAGATCAATGGTTTGAAAAATAATCAATAATAATTAATAAATTATACAAAAAATATACTGAAAAGCTGGAATTAAACAAAACTTTGCATACCTTTTTAAAATCTTGGATTTCTAAACTTCTATCCACAACTAGAGTCTATTCTAACAAATCCTCCTTGTTCTTTAATTCATATATTCACAATGTGTCATTTTACTATTTGTCCTCCTCATATTGTACCTAAAACGCCAACAAACAAAACGTCGGTCAACATAAATGAATATTCCGGTATGTGGGGACAACCAAAATTTCACAAATATTGCTAACAACCTAAATATCATAATTAAGTTATTTAACAATCCAAATTAAGTTTTCAATGTGACATTCTCCACCTCTTTTACCCTAACCCTAGAATACCCTCTCTAGGGTTTTTCCTTTGCACTAAACATAAGGCCACCTTCTCCATCCTCAGCTTGGTGTCGAGCGTCACCTCTCATGGTTCCTAATAGTCATGTAAGAAACATAAGGACATCTTCTCCATCCTGAGCTTGGTGCATGGGGTCACCATTCATAGTGCCCAATGGTCTTCCCTCTTGGGCTTGACCTAATTGACCTTTCCTCTAGGGCTTGGTAACACATCATACGTCAGGGTGGCATGTAGGTGTGAGAATTCACATTTATAATTAATTGTGATAATCATAGTGACTTTAAAGATTTGCATAAATGAGCATCCAACAATTAGGTTGCATCCAATTCGATCAATCATTTGAGAAAACTCAGTGAAACTAAATCGGTTACATATAAATAACCACATACATGTACTGCTAATTTTTGAGATAGAATCAACCAATTAGGTAAATCCAATCAATCAAGCAATTACAAGAATCTTGAAATAAACATACAATTTCCTTTTATCAAGATCTATCCAAACCAACTTGTTTCTTAGGATTTCTAATCCTTTTTAAGGTTTCTACCCCTTTTTAGGGTTTCACTTGCAAATAGGGTTTTGCCTTCACTTTTAGTACCACAAACCCTGATTAGACAAAACTACTTATAAACCCTAAGTTTCTCATCCCATCTCTTCTAACAGGCTTAGGATCATCATTTAACAACATATTTCCATATTTTTGAATTAAATATGATCTTCTCTTCTTTTACCCTAAATTAGGGTTTCTAGATGCATTATCATTCATACTTGGTTTAAAACCCTAAAACATGCAATTATTCATCAAATAAGGTTCAATCCTATCATTAACAGTCAACATGTTAATATTACTCGAATTAACCTATTAAGCTTCATAGATTCATCCATTGATCGCAATTAGGGTTTCTAACCAAATTTTAATACATTTTCCACCAACATAACATACTTTTGTGAATATAAAGAAAATTAGGTTCTCAAACCATTTTTATCTTGTTCCTCGTATTTTTTTGATCAACTTTCATATATTAAGTTTTTCCATTAGAGTTTCCTAATAATTTCTACGAATTTTACAAGGAAAACATACTTTTTGGTTTATTTGAGTAGAGAGGGTGATTTACGAAAAATTTGGGGCCGTTTGATCGATGGTCTGCTGGTCCGTCCTTTGGATTTGACGATCTGCATCTTGTGCCTCCACTCACGAGGTAACTTAGCCGGCCAAGCCTGGGACCGTTAGATCTCTTTGCGAGACCACGGTGGACCTCGATTAGACGTCATCTGCTCCTCGTCTTCTTAATTCCCTGATGCTTGAGTCGCGGCGGCATCGAGGCGGAGTCCTCACCAGATAGGGATCTATCGAGGGGTAGAGAGTGAGCTTGGGTGTGGGAAGCAACTATCTGGGTTTGCGAGGATGTGAGGGATCGAGAGGGGTGTCTATTTATAAGATTTGGGCTCCATTAGGGTTCCCCAACTCTCTCTGCCACCTGTTCCTCAGCCTAGTTTGGGTGTATCCTGTAGAAACCTTGAAACACCCTAAAAATAGGGTCAGTTGTGTGTGGAACCGCCTCCCAGAGACCCTCGCGGTCTTGCGTTCGTGGCAGGTGGGAAGAAATGTGAGGAAATCACATTGGGAAATCTCAGTTTCGCTCTCCCTTTCCTTCTCTGACTCTAGGTGGGTGATGGACAACCGTCGTTGGATCCATGATCCTCTAGATCACATGGGGCATCCAACGGTTGTCATCGCTCCCTTATTTCTAATTTCTTAAAAATGAGGGAAAAAAGGTATTAAACAATGAAATATTGTGAAAATCATATCTCTCTCCTCGTTTATTATTTTTCACTCAAAAGTTTGAGGAAACTATGTCTTAGCATTATCTACTCGTATATTAAATTTGAAACCCAAATTCCAAAGGAAAAGGGTGTTTACTTCATATGCAAGTTATTCATTAATAAAACCAAATTAATTGATTTTCCTCTTTCTTTTGCCATTATCTTATCATGATGGATTCCTGGGACCTCAGGGAACCCTAAAGGCAAAAAGTACAATCTTGGGAAATATTCCTTTGCCTTTTTCCCTTATTCTTTTCTCTCTATCTTACTTATTCCTTTTATTAAATAAATTCCTTTTTCTTTTATCTTTCTTTTTCTTGTAATTGGTCTCAATAGACAATAAAGCCCACTAAGCAACCAAACAAGACTCTTCTAAATGAAATTCATCCAATACAAACAAATAAACCAACCTTTGATTTCATTTATCATTAAATGGAGATTTACAAATCTCATTACATGGTTTAGGAAAAATGAGGTTATAACACCATGTTTTCCATTGGAGCCTCTAAAGCACTTGGGCCAAACAACTTTAATCGACAGTTCTTCTAGGCATCTTGGCCTATCCTGAAAGATGATTTGCAGGGCTATTCGATGATTCTTAGTGGGTGGAGATATGGTGAAATAGGTGAATCACACATTCTTAAGGCTGACACCAAAGAAGAAGATGCTGGTCACTCTTGTAGATTATAGACTGACCGCTTGTTGTTCATTTCTATATAAGATTTTTGCTATATCCTGTGAGAAGGTTGAAGAGAGTCCGGCCAGATTTCATCTCCCCTAACCAATCAAATTTTGTCCAAAGCCAATCCATCTTGGATAGTGCTCTACTTGTAGGTGAATCCCTTCTCGACATTAATAATAATAACAAGTTGAAGAGAGCATGTGTGAAGTTAGATATAGCAAAGGAGTATGCTCATGTGTTGTGACAAACCTTTTGGGATATTATGAATTCCATGGGATTCTCCCCTCTATGGCTTAACATGATGAAGTAGTGTCTCAGTCTTCATCAACGGAGTCTGTAAAGGACTTTTCCATGCTTCAAACAAATCAAGGCAAGGGGATCCCCTCTCCCCCCCCTCCTTTTCATCATTATCATGGAGGCTTTGACCACATTGATTAATGGTGATCATGAGAATAAAAAGTTCAGAGTTTTAAAGTCGACGGGAATACCGGTTCTTCCCCACCTTATCTTTGATGATGATGTACTACTTTTGTTGTTGGCCATCATAGCCATCTCAGTAGATTGAGGCATATTCTTAGTTGATTTGGGAAACTCACTTGATTGTATATTAGTGACTCTAAATTCATAATATTTTTGTCCATATCATGTGTTTATAAAAGAGGAAAATTGAAAATGGTGGTGGCTTTAGAGGAGGTTGCTTTACCAACTAAGTACCTCAACATTCCCATCTTTGAAGGTAGAGGATCTAGTAGGGCGCATGCCTCAATTCTTGACAATCATCATGACATTATTGATAGGTGAATGGATTTCTCCTTGTCTCTTATAGGTAGAGCAGTTCTCATCAGATATGTCCTAGCAATGAAGATTTCTTTTTGTTATAGGGAAGTCAATTTGCCTCCCTTTATTCTCGATAAAGCCAGGTCGATCTACGACTACTACCTTTTGGGGGTGAAGGGCACATTGTGGCCTGGTTCATGGTTTCTAGATCGTTCCAGTTTGGTGGACTCAATTTGTCTGATCCACATAGGATTTCTCTACAGGCTACTAAGAAGAGGATCTATGAGTTCATTACTAAGCCTTCTTCACCTAGGGTCAGTTGGTTGAAGGTGAGATATGATGATTCTTTGAACTGTACCATAACTGGCTGCTGGAGGGTATACAAGGCAATGACTAGAAATTGGAGTAGTATGGAGCACCTCTAGTTGATGGTAGGTGACCGTAGAACCACACTCTCCACTAAACATTGGGTCATTCCTTTCCAGAGTTCCCAGGTTCCTTGGTTCCCATGTTTTGGAACTAGTTTCTCACCCCAAAGTGGGGTTGTTGTTTGTATAGGGGACTCCCGAGGAGAATGCGAACAATGAACAAAATGGGAGATTGAGGATTGGTAAATCATGTCCAATGCCTACTGCGTAAACAAGAGGTGGAATCTCACCTTCACCTAATGTGGTCATGTCCTTTTTCAAAATACATATGGTTCATGGCCTCACTGAATATGGGTTGGGGTGGCTCTCCCCTAGATAACTTGGATGATGGTATTCTATGGATGATGGAGAAAATGACTCCCAACCATACACTCAGACATTTCACCGGTGTGTGCTCGTATGTTATGATATTCCTTATTTGGAAGGAAAGGAATAGTAGAGTGCATACGTAATAGAGAGGGGATATTTAGACATCTTTCATAATCTTGTTAGTAGTGTGAAAGATGTTTGTAAGGCCAAACCTCATATCTATATGGGACTGGACCACATGTTGTTGGAACATTGGGATCTTTTGTAGAGTACTCCCCATTGTACAGTTGGTATACGAGGTTTTTGGGTAATGGCCACCCCTATACCTTTTCTTGGAGGATTATTTTAACTTATCCAAGAAAGTAGAATGAATGAATTAAATATGTTAAATGAGTAAAGGTGGATTTTCATGCATAATAATAAAATATAACCCTCTTTGTTACAATGTGATATTAATGGGACTCCAATTGAAGATTATCAACATATATGAAGATACATTGTTTAAAACCATAATGATGACATAACTCACAAAAGGAAACTTTGAAAGACAAACTCAATCATAAAAACATGTTCTTTGGGTCCGAATTAGATTGGGTGCCAAGTTTCACATTATTTGAACAATACTAAATATCCAAATTTTATTTAGAGAAGAAAATATGAGAAAAAGCTAACAGGTGTTAAATAAATTACTACATTTCTTCAAAAGTGAAAACTAACCCCAAATCCGAAAGCCACATACAATAAAGTTGATGTTGAATTTTCACTTGTATTGGTGATCCCATCTATCCTAGTTTAGTTTAGGAGAGAGAATATAACTTACAATCCAAAATATTAAATAGGACAATAAACATTTCCAAAAGGGAAAATTAATGTCAAAATCAGACTCCTCATGTTCTAGTTTTCTTTAGGCCAAATTTCACATCTTTTGAGTATTCCTAGATATCTTGAATTTATGAGGAAATAAAATAGATAATATAGTATAAAAGTGTTAAATAAAATTCTACATCAAAGTAAAAACTAAGGCCAAAATTGGAGTATACATGTATCAATAAGTCTATGGGTCAAATTTCATATTGATTGGACAATATTTGCACTCGGAAATAAATTAGGATAGGAAGATGGATTTTAAATACTCAATATTGAAGGTATTTAACTAATACACCAAGTTTCTATAATGTCCCCAAGTTAACATATATCATGCAGAGTTGCCCTTCTTGGATTCTTTAACAACCATTAGATGACCATTGTATCCTCTCCTACCTGTGTGTCTTTTTTTC
The DNA here is from genome assembly GCA_963693085.1 of Alisma plantago-aquatica. NCBI lineage: Eukaryota > Viridiplantae > Streptophyta > Magnoliopsida > Alismatales > Alismataceae > Alisma > Alisma plantago-aquatica. The sequence continues at coordinate 253,461,226 of OY856411.1, forward strand.
GCTCATGATCAGGGAAACCAGACTATTCTTTGATCTTCTTTCTTGAATACCTCACTTTCACCTCAATGTTTTCACATGATTTTTCCCCCTACCTTCCTAAACTATCTATCTAAATGGTGATCATATCTATATATTAGGATTTGGTCAGTTATTTCTCTCCCTCGCTACCCTTCACCCCTGTTTGTTCCATGTTTCTCCCCTTTCCTCCACTTCCTCACCAGTCTGGTGCTTTTAACAACTGGGAACTGGTTCCCTGACCTCTGATGCACCCCCTTACTTCATCTCCCTACGTTTCACATGTCTCATTTGAATAGGAGGGAGATACCCCTACTCCAACAATCAATGCTAAAATGGATATGTCCCTATCATCATACTGAAGCTTTTTAAATCCCTAATTCCATCTCTGAAGGTGTGTGTGGTTTTTCCCCCTTTGGAGTTCCTTCTTGTTGTGATTGATCACTACACATAAACTTGCATGTTGTTGATGCCCATATGAAATTGATGAGTTCTTTGGCTCCATTTGATCACTTTGAGTTGTTCTACAGTGTTTTTGTATGCCTGTTTCTATTTTGGTTTGTTTCCTATGTCCTTCCTCTTGAGCTAGCAACGGCAGAGGATCTTTCTCTATCACCCAGATGTCTCTGGGCCCAAATTTGAGTTCCCTAAGACATCTGGAAGAAGATGAAGGTGATGGATGCCTTTGCAACTTGTGCTAGAGTTATTTCATAGAATATCTTCTTCCGCAAGGGCTTTATGAAAGTTATTTGTGTTTTTCTATTCTCTCGTGTGAGTTTCAAAGACAATGGATGAATGCATTACACATATGCCCTTGTTTTGGTACTTTTTCTGATCTTGCCATGAGGCGTAAAATCAACTATTTGCATCTTTCTTTGACCTTTACTCATTAAGTTAATATGCCTCTGTGTCTGTTGTAGGCCTAGACCACATGGCTAGTACTGGTAGGGCCATCTTTGCCTAATCTATTATAGGATTTGATAATGTTATCCATTTGGCTTATTCATGTTTTCAAAAATGTTTGATATATAAAGTTCATAATAAATTATTTAAAGGATGGAAAAATAAAATAAAATGTATTTTGTAATCAATAAATTGTTCTCTAACCAATGATATTGGTTTCATTGCCTAAGTTTAATATTATTGATATGTGATTTTTGTGGATTTTATTCTATCAGGTTTAACTTTTAAAATCCATAACTACTTATCTTTAAGTCAGAAAAATAAAGTAAAATATGATATGAAGTAAAAAAAATATAATATATGAGATATCATGCTTTTGGTAACCTAATTCACTAATGATAAATGTGCAATTTTAGGGTTTATATTATTAATGTAAACCTAACCCTAATTTTACATATATGTTTAATAGGTTCTTTGGATACCTAGGTTTGGTCCTAGGACTAACTTTGGACTTATGTAGACTTCATATAAGGTATGTTGCATCTCTCATGTGTCATATTGAGAAATTATTTTCTTTGCTCTCTCTCTTGAGCCTCTTTGAGGTATTTCAGTGATAAATATTCTATTTCTTGACTTGATGGCCTATTTGGGTCTAATATTAATGACTATGAACTCTTGATCTATGTTAGACTTTTATATTATATGTTGCTTTGTGATGAAATCCTATTTGTTAAATTTAAACCATGTTGTTCCTTTATGGGAGATGGACCCCAATTTTCCCCACTTTTGTGGTGGATGCTTATATTGTCCATTTATATGATGGTAATCCCATTTATTTTATTTTTCTGACCATACTTTCACTTGCTTCTACATTACACATGTTTTGTGATTTGGTAGCCCTAGCGTATTGTAAGTAGCTTGGTTTTTGGGTGGTGTGCACAAGTTATATTTTTGGGATGGAGGTTGTGTGTCCTATAACTTGGTTGTGTGCCCACTCTTATATATGTTGCAGAGTTGGTTGTGTTCCATACTCTATCAGGTCTTAAGGTTGTAAGCCTTAGTTTTCATAGTTGTTTACATTATTCTAGTGCTATGTTTATCTCACATGCATGAAGGTTGATATTATTGTGCTGGGTTTTATGCCCTAAGTTTATGTTTGCTTGTATGGAACCATTTTTATGTTTTTTAATGGAAAGTTGTAATTCTTAGATATTATCTAGTAATATTCACATTCTTTTTATACCCTCTTGGTTGGTACTTTCCTCTTCTATTAGAACCCTTGTTATATTTGATATCCATTTTCCATATGTTGTTGAATCCATATTTAATATGCACATAACTGCATTTATGATGATATGTTCTACTTTTTCTCCTTTTATTGGGGTATTCTTCCAAAACCAGGTGTAGGACTTGGAAGAGTAGAATTGGCGATAGACACCTGGTAGGTGGATCTCTTAGGAGATAGACTTGAGATAGATGGATATACCTCTACTTAGATTATGAGGTAGTTCCTATCATGTAAACCCTAAATGGGAGAATATTTTGTAGTCATGTTTTTATTGAATATTGTCATGAGATTGTATTTCGCTTCTATACTTTGATCTTTTTGAATACTATTATTTGAGAAGCCAAAAATTTACACCCATTCAAGCATACATTTTTATTGTGTTTGGAATGGATTAATTTGTTCCTCAAATTGAGTAGGCAATGGATGCTCTTTTGAGTCGCACTCCTTATAAGATGGTATTAGAGATATAATGGTCAGATTTTTGGCTATTTCAGCATTGTCTCCTCCATTAGAACCCTTACCTTGCATAGTAACCCTCCAGTTGAAATGTTTACCCTATATTAAACCTATGTTATTCATGGGGTGATGAAAGGAAGAATTAGTATCATATGAGGTAGAAATTAGAATCATGATTAGCAAAACTCTTATATGATGATATTTTAGGTGATCTTACAATACCATATTGGATAATGATGACATATCTCTTTGTATGATAAGAATTAGATATATATTGTTTATTGACATTAGAATGAGGAATTAGTTGATAAGGAGATCATATATGGATAAAATAGTGACTTGGTTTCCACATTGATTTTGGGCCCTATCTTCAGTTTTACATCACAATGTTTTTTATAAAATTTCTGTTCTTTATACTACTATATGTACAAAAAAATAGTTTCTAGATTTTCTTGATGTTTTCCTGATCTAAGTCACAATGAAGATATATATGGCATTGGTAGAGAAACACAAGAATATTTTATGGTAGAAAACTAAAAGACTAAGTTCTGTGTACGAGGCTTGTGCTACAAGGTATAGTTGACCTACCCTTTGTATCCTATGACTTTCTGATAACTCTTGTAAACCTTAGGGTTGTTAGGTTAGTAAGACAAGGACCTAAAATTCAACCCTAGGTGGGTATGTCTTGTTAGTTGGATTTACAACCCATGCCATACAAATAGGGAACCCATCCAAGATGGCCTAATTGAGATTGTCCAACTAGACCAGGCTCACCAAAAATAGAGAGAAACATTCTACATGGAAATGAAATATTCTAAACGAGAAAATATGTTCTTACCCCTAACAGAAAACAGGACAAGAAAACCGAGTGAGGGATGAACTAGACAAATTATGACACATCATATTCCTCTTAGGTGTGTCCTTGACAGGATGATACAATTGCATTCAGCATTGAAGCAAAGCAAATATGAGTATCAATCTCACAAATTGTCAACAAAAATACCAAGGAAAATCTCCATCCATCTCACAAAGTATGGTCAATCATGAAGTGTGTGAGAAAAAGAGCTTGGATACTCCTGAAACGCCCAGGTTCTCTTCCTCCATAAATTGTATAGGGAAGCAATAACAAAGTAGAAGAAGTGAAACCAACCCACTACATAGATAATAACTTCTTGGGATCACATAGAATATGAGAAGCAGATACCAAGAAAAGAAGGTGAGATATACCTTGAAAGCATTGTTGTCCTTGTTAAAAAATTGAGATGTAGTGAGAAAAAATCGAAATAGCATATGCGTTGAATTGCACTATCTAGAAACCTATGGGATATAAAGAGGGGGATTGGTAGAAACTTACCACCAACTCTATCGGCTTGTGGTGGTCGAGGATGCTCAAGGGAAGACGTGATGGACTAGCAGAGTAGATGGGTTTTACGGAGCAATGTTTGTGGCTTCCAACAAAATTGAGTTTGGAGGAGATATTACGGAGGTCTGTAGGTGGTTTTTGGGTACTTATATAGGGTTATAATTGGTGTAGATGGGTCTGAGAACTCCAGATGTAAAGAGGGTTTAGTTCCTCTTTTAGGCATTTCCTGGCTTTGACGAGAAAGAAGTTGTACAGAGGCTTGTGAATTTGGAAAGTGATATGGATTCAATGGTGAAGAATGTTTGGAAAATCATCAAGAGACGAGGGAGAAAGGACTGTGACAAAAGTGTTGTGTGATCAAAGTATTATTCACGGGATATAAGTCTCAGACCTAGGATAGGAAACAAGCTAGCCAACATGCAATTAAGACTGAAGGGTCATCCTTAAAGCCAAAAACGTAACAGCTATCTGGCCCTTCACCACTTAAATAAGAGTGACATACATGAATGCAAGAAACATTGGGAAATCAAAAACATTAATTGTAATATTTTCCAAATTAGTCTTTAAATGTAAAAATATTTTTGGGGGTCCATTTAATGCTCAAATGAGATGAATTTTACATCTAGACCAAAGAAGATATGTAGATTCTGACATTAGCATTAGTTTTTACTTTTGTATACATCTAGTATTTTATTTAATATTTTTAAATTATATTTTTATTTTCTTAGTGAATTTGAAGCATCTCAGAATTCTCCAAAAATATGAGACTTAGCTTACAAGTAAAACTAAAGACGAGAAATATGATTTTCCTACTAATTTTCCCTCTTGTGGTTGTTTAACATATTATTTAATATTTTGGGCTTTAATCTACATTCTCTCTCCTAAACTATACTAGGATAGATAACTTTGTCCAATTAATTTGAAAGTTCACACATACAATAATTTCGATGTGTAAAATACAAAATATGGGTATATTTCCTCTTTGAAAGGCATTTAATAATTTATTTAACACTTATAGCATTTTCTCATATTTTCCTCTCTAAAAAAATTAGGGTCATTATTATAGTTCAAGTAATGTGAAACTTGGCACCCAAGCTAATTGAGACCCAAGAAACATATTTTTTTCCATTATATTTTATTTTTGAGATTTCTTTTTGTGAGTTATATGAGTATTATGGTTTTAAATAATTTATCTTCATATATATCAATAATATTCAACTTGAGTCCCATTAGTTTTACATTGTCAAAAAATAGTTATATTATATTATTATGCTCGAAAATCCACATTTTACTCATTTAACATATTTAATCCATAAATTCCACTTTCATTTTGATGATTGTACATGAAAATTCCAGGTGTTAATATAATACATGTTTTAATTACATTATTCCTCTTATTTAACCGTTATGTGAATATTAGATAATAGATAGAATGCATGTAACATATTTCATGAACTAATTTATGTATGGCATATAGTTAAGTTATTATGTAATTGTTTTTAGTTTTTATCATTGTTTCGTCAATCTAAGGAACCAACATCACTAGCCTTCTAATCAAGGAATAGGGCCAAACCCTAGGTTTTAGTTTGTTACACTATGGCCAACGATGGTGAATATACCTTTAATGGGTTCTCTAAAATATATCTTGATAATTTTTACATAATATATATATTTTTATACTTGATCAATCTCATAATTGCATTAGTGTATGTTGTTTGTAACTTTTTTGATGCATTGATACATCAATAATTATCCTAATTAATCAAGTGTAACATGCATCATATAGTTCCCAAAGACCATAGGAGCAATCCTAGTGTTTGGAAATTGGGATGAAAAAAACGAGTCTCTTTGTAGTGGTTGAATTGTGAGAAGTAACTCATAGTTGTATATTGTTCAATATATGTGAGTGGTTGGAGGTTGTTTATTCAACATGCAATATGGTTGTGAATAAGTATAGTCCAAGTCATAGCTCAATTGATATATCATAATTGGAAATTTGACTATAATTTGATATATAAGATCATAAGGATTTTATACCCTAATATATGTGTCAAGACCTGATTACATAGGTAGAACTAATGTTTTTAAGGCTACCCTTTGAACACTCCCCATGTAGTATGGAATTTGAACACACTACTCTTGTTATATTTGAGTAGACTGAGACATGTTGGAGTCTTCTGGAGTGTGGTAATCCTATAGAACGTAGATGTGGTGTCACTTTGGGATGGAGGTGGGAAGATACCCTCTATAAACGGATGGAGGTATGACTCTCCTGCATACCAGTGTATCTTCTCGGCGACCCCAAATGTCTTGGGTTTCAAGAAGGTGATGCCCAACCTTAGATGAAACTCACTAAGCCAGTGGTGGCAGCAATGGATAAATTCCATTGTTGGACAATCACAATCCAAATCATCGGTCAGATTTGACATATCCCTCAACTTTATGGGTGGATGCTTCACTCCTGGAGGCCCAAAGGGGAGGTTCATATTTCACTTATCAAAGGAGGCATGTTTCTAGTGCATTTTGCTTTTGAGGAAGATATGAAGTGTTCACTTGAAGCAGGACCATGGTTCTTTGATAATTAGTTGGTCATCATGAGACGATGGACACCTAAAGAGGAAGTGAGAAAGACAACCCTTTCTTTTGCTCCTATATGGGTTACCCTTCTTGATGTAGGGGCGCACTAGACTAGACGTGCTAGGATGATCATTGGTTATGGTCTTGGTACACCCAAAGTTATTGATTTCCTTGACAAAGAGAGGAATGTTGGTGTTTCACACATTTATATGGAGTTGCTGGATGACAAAGCCCCACTATCGATAGTCATGGTTAAGTTCCCAAACATTAAGGAGCTTGAAATTTGTGTGGAGTATGATGCTTTCCCAGAGAGATGCCACACATGTATGTTTTTTGGTTATTTTCTTGGCCATTCCTTGGGTCCCAGGGAGGCAACTACTAAACCCCAAATGGTGTGTGGTAGATCCACCAACATAAGACCCTGTAGGAGTAGGAAGCACAATTATAGTAGATACATGCGTGAGTCTTTGTCGGGTGAGCAAAGCATCGAAGATGAGGGGACTCATTCAGAGATGCCTATTGAGAAAAGTTGAATGGATGAGACCATCAATGATTGAATGGTGTTGATGTTGTAGAGGATATTGGACCAATGCTAAGTGATGGTTTGCAGAATGGTGTTGCCATCATGGAGAAGGTGTTCATGTCCATTATTGAGGAGGCTACAATGGTTGAGGAAACCTCCATTCAAGGAAGGGGTACTCCCCTATAACAAGTAACCCATTTTCTTCTCTAAAGAACCTTGATGTCAATCCCTTGATTGAGGAGATCATTGGGTCCTCGATGCAGTCAGGTAAAATAAGAGATAGTGCGGTTAGAGGGAGGAGAACTTCCTCTAGATTATCCACCTCTGGCCGACGTGAACTATCCCAATCTACATGACCATTCTCATATGGAATGTGAGTGGAGCTTCTAGGCTAGAAAGGAAGAGGAGGCTAAGGAAGATTATCAATAAGCTTCAAGCCACTTGTGTTATCTATTTAGAGACCAGGTTCAAGCATACCTAATTTTTTTACTTACATACGGGATTGCATCTCTAATCTCTGGTAGGTCAAGGGTGGTAGGATTGTTGTTGGGTGGAACAAGGAGATTTGGGATGCACTGGGCATATTGGTGGCTGATTAATTGATGGTCTTTGTTTGCATAAATGCAGGTGGCTTCCATTGTGTCATTATGGCCATATATGGATTCAATAGCAAAGTCTACATGTGTTCCATCTAGGAGATGATTGTTAGCTCCATGTGGAAAGAGCTACCTCAGATTGTAGTTAGAGACTTCAACCATGTTCATTAAGCTTCTAAAAAGGTTGGAGGTAAATTGATACTGGATTTATTCCTTTGTAGATTAAATGCGACTATCACTGTTGTTCACTTGGTCAAATTTAATATGATCAAAGGTATTACAACATGGAATAAAAAATGGAGCCCAACATTCAAAATTGGTAGCAATCTTGATAGATGCCTAGATAATGGATGCTGGCTGAATGTGTTCCTTAAATCTAATGTGGTGCTTGGGGGCCACCCAAATTGCCACCACACACGGTTGACTCTAACATGACAAACCTAAAGCAAGCTAACATTCCTTTTCAGTTCTCAAATTTCTAGCTTGACTGACCAAGTTTCTATAAAGTTTTCAAGGAGGCTAGAGAGCCAGAGGTCATTGGGAATCCCATCTTTGTGGTGGCTGAGAAACTCAAAATGACCAAGATTGGACTGAAATCATGGTCCAAGGAGCTCTCTGATAATCCTAATCTATTAAAGAAGGCTACAATGGATTTTGATAAGGCTTCCTCGTCCCTAATATGTGACCCTCAATATTGTGATCCGATTGTGATTGAGAAGAATGCCGCTATGAGAGTGTTGCAGTTGGAGAAGGACAAGGAAGTCCTTTGTTGGCAGTGTAGCCGACTGGGTTGGAACAATAATGGGGATCACAACACCAAAGTGTGCCATAGGCTTGTCAAGAAGAATCATATGTGGGATTATATTCATACACTCCTTAAAGCGGATAGTTTGTTGACCCTGTAGAAGTGGATAAGGAGGATATGGAGTTCTTCAAACATCTTTATAATCAAAATATGAATACTAGGCCAGGAATAACTATATATCCCAAGGTCACAGATTCTATGAATAGTATCTTGTGTCGACCGACTAATAAAGAGGATATCGGGGATGCCACATTTTCCATTGGAGCCTGTAAAGCCCTTAGGCCAGACAAATTTAATGGGAAGTTCTTGTAGACATCCTGGACTCTCGTAAAAAATGACTTTTAGGGCTATTCGATGATTCTTGGTGGGTTGAGATATGGTGAAAAAGGTGAATCACACGTTCTTAAGGCTGATACCAAAGAAGAAGATGGTGGTCACCCTTGTAGATTATAAACCAACTACTTGTTGTTCATTTCTATATAAGATTTTTGCTATATCCTGTGAGAAGGTTGAAGAGAGTCCTTTCAGATTTCATCTATCCTAACCAATCAACTTTTGTCCCAAGCTGATACATCTCAGATAGTGCTCTACTTGTAGGTAAATCCCATCTCGACTTTAATAATAATAAAAAGTTGAACAGAGCATGTGTCAAGTTAGATCTAGCAAAGGAGTATCCTCATGTTTTTTGGCAATCCTTTTGGGATATTATGAATTCTATGCGCTTCTCCCCTCCGTGGGTTAACATGATAAAGTAGTGAGTGAAAACGCCTTCTGTCTCAGTGTTCATCAATGGAGTCCCTAAAGGACTTTTCCATTCTTCAAACCAATTAAGGAAAGGGGATCCCCTCTCCCCCTCCTTTTCATCATTATCATGGAGGATTTGTCAACTTTGATTAATGATGCTCATGATAATAACAAGTTTAGAGTTTCCATGTCCGCGGGCACACCAATTCTTCCCCACATTATCTTTGTTGATGATGTGGTGCTTTTCCTGTTGGCCATGATAGCCATTTCGGAAAATTGAGGCATATTATTAGTAGATTTGGGAACCTCACTAGATTGTATATTAGTGACACTAAATCTAGAGTATTTTTTCCATTTTTTGTGATTCTAAAATAGGAAAATTGAAAACGATGTATTTAGAGGAGGATGCCTTCCCAACCAAGTACCTCAACATTCCTATCTTTGGAGGAAGAGAATCTAGTAGGGCGTATGCCACAACTCTTAAGAATCTTCATGACACTACTGATTAGTGGATGGACCTCTTCTTTTCTCTTGCAAGTAGAGCAATTCTCGTCGGATATGTCCTATCAGTGAAGGTTTCTTTTTGTTACAGACAAGACAATTTTCCTCCCTTTATTCTTGATAAAGTCAGGTCAATCTATGACTGCTACCTTTTGGACAGTGAAGGGCATGTTGTGGCATGGTCCATGGTTGCTAGACTATTCCAGTTTGGTGGAATCAATTTGTCCGATCCACATAGGATTGCTCTATAAGATACTAACATGTGGATCCTTCTTCACTTGGGGTCAGTTGGTTGACGGAGAAATATGGTGATTTTTTGAAGAGTACCACAACTAGCTGCTTGTGAGTATAGAAGGCAATGAGCAAAAATTGGAGCAACATGGAGTACCTCTACTTGATGGTAGGTAACTGTGGAAATAGACTCACCACTAAACATATGGTCATTCCTTTCTAGAGTTCCCAGGTTCCGTGGTTCCCAATTTTTGGAACTAGTTTCACACCCCAAAGTGGAGTTGTTTCTTATATAGGGGACTCCTGGGGAGAATGCCAATGTTGGGAAAAATGAGAGATTGGGGACTGGTAAATCATGCCCAATGCCTACTGCATAAACAAGAGGAGGAATCTCACCTTTACCTAATGTGGTCTTGTCCTTTTTCTAATTACATATGGTATAGGTCCTATCTAAAGATGGGGTGGGGTGGCTCTCCCCTAGATAACTTGGTTGATGGTATTTTGTGGATCCTAGATAAAATGACTCCCAACCATACACTGAGACATTTCACCGGTATGTGCCTGGCTGTTATGATATTCCTTATTTGGAAGGAAAGGAATAGTAGAGTACATATCCCAAGAGAGAGAGCGGATATTTAGACATCTTTGATAATCTTGTTAGTAGTGTGAAAGATGTTTGTAAGGACAAACCTCATCTCTATAAGGGGTTGGACCACATTGTGTTGGAACATTGGGGACTTTTGTAGAGTATGCCACATTGTACAGTTTGTATACAAGGTTTTTGGGTAATGGACACCCCTATACCTTTGCTTGGAGGAATATTTTAACTTATACAAGAAAGAAAAGTGAATGGATTAAATATGCTAAATGAGTAAAAGATGGATTTTCATGCATAATAATAAAAAACAACTCTATTTGTTACAATGCGATATTAATGGGACTCTAATTGAAGATTATCAACATATATGAAGATAAATTGTTTACAACCATAATGGTGACATAACTCACAAAAGGAAACTTTAAAAGCCAAATTCAATGATAAAAACATGTTCTTTGGGTCACAATTAGTTTGGGTGCCAAGTTTCACTTTATTTGAACAATTATAACTATCTTAATTTTATTTAGAGAAGAAAATATGTGAAAAAGCTAACAAGTGTTAAATAAATTATTACATGTCTTCAAAAGTGGATACTATCCCCAAATTCGAAATCCACATACAAAAAAGTCTATGTTGAACTTTCACTTATATCGATGATCTCATCTATCCTAGTTTAGTTCAAGAGAGATAATATAACTTACATTCCAAAATATTAAATAGGGAAATAAACATTTCCAAAAGGGAAAATTCATGTCAAAATTAGACTCCTCATGTTCTAGTTTTCTTTAGGCTAAGTTTCACATCTTTTGAGTATTCCTACATACCTCAAATTCATGAGGACATAAGATATATGATATATTATAAAAGTACAAAATAAAATACTACATATCTTCAAAAGTAAAAACTAACGCCAAAATTGGAGTCTACATGTATTAATTAGTGTATGGGTTAAATTCGTATTAATTGGACAATATTTGCACTCTCAAATAAATTAGAAAAGGAAGATGGGTATTAAATACTAAATATTCAAGGTATTTAACTGATACACCATGTTTCTATAAAGACCCCAAATTAACATCTATCATGTGGTGTTGCCCTTCTCAAATTCTTTAACAACCATTGGATGACCATTGAATGACCATTGTATCCTCTACTACCTCAGTGTCTTTCTTTCTCTCACGATCAGGGAAACCAGGAAATTCTTCGATCTTATTTCTCGAATACCTCACTCGCCCCTCAACATTTTTACATGATTTTTTCTCCCCTACCTTCCTAAACAATCTCCGTACATGGTGATCCTATCTATATACTAGGGTTTGGTCAGTTATTTCTCTCCCTCTCTACCATTTTCCCCTGTTCATTCCATGTTTCTCCCCTCCACTTCCTCACCAGTATGGTGCTTCGAACCACTAGGAATTGGTTCCCAAACCTTTGATGCACCACCTTGCTTCATCTCCCTACGTTGGATCTATCTCATTTGAACAGGAGGGAGATACCCCTACTCCAACAAGCAATGCTAGAGGTTGTGGATTGGGGGTGAGGTTTCTGGATATATGAAAGCCTAGACAAGAAATGGATATCTCCCTCTCATCATACCAAAATGGTGAGATACCATACCTCTCATCATATTGAACATGGGGAGATACCCCTACTTCCATCTCTGAAGGTGTGTGGGGTTTTTCCCCCTTTTGAGTTCCTTCTTGTTGTGATTGATCACTACACTTAAACTCGCATCTTTTTGATGCCCTTACAAAATTGATGAGTTCTTTGGATCCATTTGGTCACTTTGAGTTGTTCTGTGGTCTTTTTGTGCATGCTCTCTATTCTAGTTTGTTTCCTATCTCCTTCCTCTTGAGCTAGCAATGGCAGATGATCTATGTCTGGTCCCTAATTTGGGTTCCCTCAAACTTCTGGTAGGTGAGGAAGGAGATGGATGCCTTCAAAACTTGTGCTGGAGTTATTTCATAGGATTTCTTCTTCGCCAAGGGCTTTATGAAAGTTATTTGACTTTTTCTATTCTCTCATGTGAGTTTGAAAGACAATGGAGGAACACGTTACACATATTCCCTAGTTTTGGTACTTTGTTTGATCTTGCCAAATGGGATAAAACCAACTATTTGGCATCTTTCTTTGACCTTTCCTCATTGAGTTGTACACCTCTGTGTCTGTTGTAGGCCTATACCACATGACTAGCCCTGGTAGGGCCGTCTCAGCCTAATTTATTAAAGGGTTGGATAATGTTGTCCATGTGGCTTATTCAGATTTTCAGAATAGTTTGATATATAAAGTTCATAGTAAATTATTTAAAGGATGGAAAAATAAAATAAAATAAATTATATAATTAGGAAATTGTTCACTAATCAATGGTATTGGTTATCATTGCCTAAGTATAATATTATGTATATGTCATTTTGTGGATTTTATTCTATCAGGTATAACTTCTAAAATCCATAACTACTTATCTTTAGGTCTAAAAAATTAAGTAAAATATGATATGAAGTTAGAAAATATAATCTATGAGATAACATGGTTTTGGTAACCTAATTCACTAATGATAACAATGTAATTTTTAGGGTTTATATAATTAATAGAAATCTAACCCTAATTCTACATATATGTTTAATATGTGCTTTGGAGACCTAGATTTGGACCTAGGACTGACTTTGGACTTATATAGACTTCATATAAGGTATGTTCCATCCCCCATGAGTCATATTGAGAAATTATTTTCTTTTCTCTCTCTCTTGAGCCTATTTGAGGTATTTTGGTGATAAATATTCTCTTTCTTGACTTGATGACCTATTTGGGTCTAATCTTAATGACTATCAACTCTTGACCTATGTTAGACTTTTAAATTATATGTTGCTTCATGATAAGAGCCTATTTGTGAAATTTAAACCACGTTGTTCCTTTTTGTGAGATGGACCCCAATTTTCCTGACTTTTGTGGTGGATGCTTATATCGTCCATTTATGTGATAGTAATCCCATTTATTCTATTTTTGTGAAAATACTTTCACTTGCCTCTACATTACACATGTTTTGTGATTCAGTAGCCCTAGAGTATTGTAAGTACTTTGGTTTTTGGGAGGTCTGCGCAAGTTATATTTTTGGGATGGAGGTTGTGTGTCCTATAACTAGGTTGTGTGCCCACTCTTATATATGTTGTGGAGTATATTGTGTGCCATACTCTATCAGGTCTTAAGGATGTAAGCCTCTGTGACAAAGTGGGTTTTCTAGCTTAATTCCGAGGATGGAATTTCTTTTAAGGTGTGTAGGATGTGATGGAGTGGACTTTTAGAATCCTAAAATGTCCAATTACACAAGTGAAGTAATATATGATTGAGTTGTTTTTAAAATCCCAAATGTTTTGGTAAAGTTGGGATGTTGATTGAGGTTTATATAATGATTAAGATCTCTCTTTTTATGCCTTCTCGAGGAATTTAATTGGATGGTCTAACAATTCAGTTTTGGCACCAAATTCAAGTATAAGGTACCTTGAGTAGTGAGGAAGCTATGGTTAAAATTTGGTGATAAGTGGAGTATCCTAGAGAGAGTTATGGATGTTTAAAATTGGGGAAATAATGTGTATATTGGATGATTTGTGGACCTAAGTGTTGACCTTTAATCAGTGTCACGCGCCCCTTTAGTTTGGGCCAGCTTCATGGTCAGATCAGGGCCATTCTTTTCCAATCCAATGGCCATGACACTTGACTTAAGTGAGCCACGGATCCCAGACGATGGGCGCTTCATCTCAGCCGCACATGAGGAAACTGCGGCTAGGATTGCGTCATCTTCCTTGCGGTTACAGCCGGACTGCTTTGGCGATCATGGGCACCATGATGCTCGCTGATCGTGGCTTCAGAGTGGTTTTCCTGCGGGAGAAGTTGTAGCCCTGTAAGATATATTCCAATAGACCCCTTATTCGAGGTATATGGAGCAGTGAAGAGAGGGAGTGAGCTGCCCCGTTCCATGGTCTCTCCGTCCTTTTCACAGCAGATGGTCGTAGATTGGAGATGGGGATAGAAGCCTGTTGGAGGAGGTTAAGTAGGAGAATGCGTAGCTGGGGAGCATAGGAGTTGATCCCTCATGCTTTTGGGTCCTTCATGAATGGGTACCATGCCTACCGAGGGGGACTCTGCCGGAATTACAGCTGGAGTAGTGAGCCTTATTCACGAAGTTATTGGTGAGAGTTAAGGATGCGTATGAGTTCAGGGAGGAAATCCGAAGCTGTTGGAAGCCCCAGATGTCAAAATGGAGGCGAGAAAATAGTTTCCCCCTTTCTTGGCGCCATGGCAGCTGCCATGGCCGAAGCTCCCACTGAGCCAAAGTTCCAGCGGAAAGCCACCGGAGTCGACTAGCCGTGGAGGCTTGCCCTGAGTCGCCGAAGCTGTTCGTGGCGTTGGAAGTGGTGGAGGATCCCTGCAACTCTGCTGCTTACTCGCCGGAGCCAAGCTGCGCGGCGGCGCACGCAGAGAACAGGGGATCCCGGTCGCGTGAGAAAGAGAGAAAGAAGAGAGCCGACGCCGAACCGGGTCCAGGAAACAAGAACCGACCGAGTCAACGCTAAACTACCCAAGAACCAGACAACAACTAAAGGGCCAAGCGCCCCATTAGAGGACACGTGCCGGCGGCCAATTGGCCACAAAAGGTAAAATATTTATAAATACTCATATCTTAGATAATTTGTAGAAAATAGTCTGATTATTAGAAAAATACAAACAAGGTACCAAAACGTTCAGAAAAATGTGTAGAACACAATAGAACCATCATATCAGTCTTTTGATGCACTAATCTTAGCAATATCATGTAAGATGTTATACAGTTGTTTTATGGATAATAAATATCAAATGATGACATAAAATTATGGAAAAATGTCAATAACTCCATAATAATGTTTATAATGCAATTGATGTCAATGATGGTCTTGATGATGTACGAAATCATATAATTTGCTTAATATGTCTAATTAGGGCAGATAACCCTAGTAAAATGCAATAA
Organism: Alisma plantago-aquatica; assembly: GCA_963693085.1. Classification (NCBI taxonomy): domain Eukaryota; kingdom Viridiplantae; phylum Streptophyta; class Magnoliopsida; order Alismatales; family Alismataceae; genus Alisma; species Alisma plantago-aquatica. The sequence goes on from OY856411.1 coordinate 253,476,825, forward strand.
ATACATACGTGCTCTATAAATGATGAAATTTACAGCGAAAGCTCATATCAGTATATTGAACTTCAGTTTTTATTATGAGATCATAATGATGAACAAAATCCATGTTATAAGAAGATGAATATTAATACATGTTATAAAACCCTAATCTAGGTTAATGATGTAACCTAGGGTTAATTAATGTGCACAAAAAGGACATGGAACCTAATGTCCAGATGATGAACTTTGATAATGAGATGTAATCTGGAAAATGACATCAGTGAGATAATTATAAGACAATAATGCAAATAATGATGAGAATATCTTAATGAGTTAAGTAAACCCTAATGAACATGAGTAGGGTTCAAATGAGATGTAAGATGATAAGAACCTGATGATAGTATATGGTCTTGTCTTGATCAGGGTTGACCAAAGATATAGTTGACATGAGGGATATGTGATTAGGATGTCTCTTTGGATGGTACGCCATTACCTCTTACTTGGCTTATTATACAATATGCTTGTGTTATATGCATAGTAAAATACATGGCATATGGTATTGGATGAAATAATTGTTCTTGTATGATATATTGCATTATTTTCTGTACTTACTGCTATGACCACATCAAACATGATATATATGTTCCATTATATGAAAGCACCAACTCTTTGGCAGTGTGCTTGGGAGTGACCGAACTCTTTGGTAGTGGTCACATTGTACATATGGAAGCACCAACTCTTTGGTAGTATGCTTGGACCCAACTCTTTGGTAGTGGTCACCTTGTACATATGATCCAACTCTTTGGTAGTGATCATAAAGGCCTTGGTATGAAATGGAAAATAAGCTTAAAATATGTGTTCTCTTTTGTTAATGAATATCCTTGTGCAAGTATATGATTTTCTTATATTCTTCTGTTACTGCCAAGTATATTAGTTTTATCTTATTGCCAAGATATGATGAGAGGTATATAAAAGGCACGTAGGCGTACTCAGTACAATTTTCATGAAATATTGTGCTGACGTGTACCGCATGTAATCTTTTATTTAGGTTGTGGCTTATGCTCTTGAAGATCCAAGATAGTGAGAGTTGTGTGACGAGCTGATGTACAGGTGGACCTGTTGTCTTAAGATCCTGTAGTTTAGTGGTAGTACATGTATATGTATATGTTTGCTGCTCAATATGTAATATCAAATGTTGTAACAATTCATGTTGTCATTATATGTTGAATGGTGAACATGTGTGTATGTTTTTATTATTGTTCATGTACATGTGCTACTGATTGTTTCCTTTTGACCTGATGATAGTATATGGTCTTGTCTTGATCAGGGTTGACCAAAGATATAGTTGACATGAGGGATATGTGATTAGGATGTCTCTTTGGAAGGTACGCCATTACCTCTTACTTGGCTTATTATACAATATGCTTGTGTTATATGCATAATAAAATACTTGGCATATGGTATTGGATGAAATGATTGTTCTTGTATGATATATTGTATGATTTTCTATACGTACTGCTATGAACACATCAAACATGATATATATGTTCCATTATATGAAAGCACCAACTCTTTGGCAGTGTGTTTGGGAGTGACCGAACTCTTTGGTAGTGGTCACATTGTACATATGGAAGCACCAACTCTTTGGTAGTGTGCTTGGACCCAACTCTTTGGTAGTTGTCACCTTGTACATATGATCCAACTCTTTGGTAGTGATCATAAAGGCCTTGGTATATAATGGAAAATAAGCTTAAAATATATGTTTTCTTTTGTTAATGAATATCCTTATACAAGTATATGCTTTTCTTATATTCTTATGTTATTTCCAAGTATATTAGTTTTGTCTTATTGCCAAGATATGATGAGAGGTATATAAAAGGCACGTAGGCGTACTCAGTACAATATTCATGAAATATTGTGTTGACGTGTACCACATGTAATCTTTTGTTTAGGTTGTGGCTTATGCTCTTGAAGATCCAAGATAGTGAGAGTTGTGTGGCGAGATGATGTACAGGTGGACCTGTTGTCTTAAGACCCTGTAGTTTAGTGGTAGTACATGTTTATGTATATGTTTGCTGCTCAATATGTAATATCAAATGTTGTAACAATTCATGTTGTAATTATATGTTGAATGGTGAACATGTGTATATGGTTTTATTATTGTTCATGTACATGTGCTACTGATTGTTTCCTTTTGACTTCCTCTGATTTTCTCTTTCTTAGCCTATTGTGGGATGTTTAAATTGGGATTCTCGCTGAGGTGAGGGTTTCAGTTTGGACGTCACACATCAGACTAAGTTTTAGAAAATCTGGGGACGTCACAGGTGGTATCAGAGCATGAACAATAGCAAAGCCTGACATTTGCTCATTATGCAACTCAAAACTAAAGAACCTTGAACCTTAATAATCTTTAGGGTTAGATTAGTCGTCTTTTAGAGACTAGATCTGACCTAGCCTCTAGGATTAGCACCTAGATGTCTGAGAACTAGGTCTAGATTGGTGCTTGTTGAGTAGCAAGTCCTTAGATGTCGTTCTTTCCTTGTAGTGCAGTGGTATGGGACATTGCACTATTTGGAAATGACGTGCATCAAGGGAAGTGAAACCCTAGACATATGGTGCTCGTTGTCTAGAGTCGCTACGCTAGTCTACACCATGTTCTCACCCTTTTCACTAGTTTTCATGACAATGCACTCTCTATTATGTGTGGGACACTCGTTTCTGGTTTTGGTTTTTGATTCCAAACAGATCGAACCTCGATAGTTTTCTCTGACGCTTGTTTTATCAGAGAAAAACTATATAATATTTTATTATGTATATGTATTACAAAAATGTGTCACCACACATGTACAAGTAGGAGGTGGTCATGCAACCTAAGTGAAAGTGAATGACATCAGTCTAGAAGAGAGAGTAGTTCTAGATTAGATGTCAAGAGCCTTGTTAGGTTATATGATAGATAGAATAGATGATATAAGTTTTGATTATATGATGTGAGTCTTATAGAGATGATATAAGATGGTTCATGATGATCTGTGTTTGTCTTTGAGGACTTAAGTTTAGTTTTGAGGATGCAAGATAAGTTTTGATGCTGCAAGTAACTAGGCTTTTATGAGATAAGATATGTCTTAAGCTAAGACAAGGTTGTGAGTCATCATGAGCCTCAATCTCTTTTACAAAGGAGGACCTCTAGTGTTAGGACGAGTTTCGGGGTTAGCTCAAGAGAGAGCGAGACTCACAAGGAGAAGGTCAGAGAACCTAGACTCCACGATATGAGAAATATGAGATATGTGATATGTCCTAAACTAGACTACTGCTAAGTGATTGAGTTGAGTTGCTTTATGTATGATTCCTATAGTTTTGTTGAACCCTAGATGTCCTTGGGAGGACCAAACCCTAGAGATAGAGAGAGGCTGGTTATATGTACATATGTGAACATCAATATGAGTGCCTTCCATCTGGGTGAGGGAGAGAGCCCAAGACCCTGGAGGAGGTAGCTATGTTAGTTTCTGTGAAGCCTCATGCTCGGGTTGGTGGTTTCCCACATAGGAATCTAGTGGTTGCATGTATAAGAAGTTTTGGGTAAGATGTTTCATGGGTAGAAGACCTATGAATCGTATGTGGTAGCATGTTTTGGTTTGTGCTTATGTTGCTAGATCCTGTGATGTTAATCAACTAGTGCCAATGAGGTAGACTTGGTAACCCTAGATGAAAGAGGAGAGATAAAGTTTTATTTATGAGATACTCAAAGAGTTGAGTTATCTCAGAGAGACTGAGCATGAAACAACCCTCGTGGTATGATTTAGAGGAACCTCTTTTGGCCTAAGTAAAGTTTTGATATATGAGCCACTTACATAAGTTTGTTTAGAAAAACCATGATATAATATATGTAAGGATGTGATCTAATCTTGAGATCTTATACATGAAGGAAATCTAGAGATGGTTTAATACATATCAATGCATAAATGGTTAACCATGCATATGAATAATGATGATAATGTGATGTTGTTGGTTAATCTTGTGATGAAATCACTAATAAATGTATCAAATTAGTATGAATAATGAAATGAGATCATATGGATGAAACATGTTGCACAATGTGTTTATCTTAGTGCTTAATAAAGATGAAGAATATGTTTAACGATTAACACAACATAATGATGATGGCACCTTAATATGATCCAGATGGATAAAGTGGGTTAACTTTAGTTAATTCCCTCCTAAAAGGCATATGTTAATGTTGAACATGTTCTAACAAATCATCTCAATAAAATGTCGATGAAACCTTGATGTATGAGTTTGTCTTAGTTAACTCTTTTATAACATGGTAATATGATATGGGAACCCCGATGCATAGCTAAAGATAAGGAAGCAAATTTAACATATGAGATATGTAATGACATAACCTAAGCTTCTAAACCCTTGTTTGAGCCTTCTATGGAGTGTTTGTGCACCAGGATGGCTGTAGAAACCCCTAATAGTGCCTTGGATACATGGTTCTAGGTAACTTTTGCGGATATGTTACACCTAGAATAGTTCCTACATGAAGATGAAGGAAAGATAAGGTTTTCGGAAGTATGAGTATGGCTTACTTTCGAGGACGAATGTTCTTTTAAGATGTATATGATGTGACAAAGTGGGTTTTCTAGCTTAATTCCGAGGATGGAATTTCTTTTAAGTTGTGTAGGATGTGATGGAGTGGACTTTTAGAATCCTAAAATGTCCAATTACACAAGTGAAGTAATATATGTTGAGTTGTTTTTAAAATCCCAAATGTTTTGGTAAAGTTGAGATGTTGATTGAGATTTATATAATGATTAAGATCTCTCTTTTTATGCCTTCTCGAGGAATTTAATTGGATGTTCTAACAATTTAGTTTTGGCACCAAATTCAAGTATAAGGTACCTTGAGTAGTGAGGAAGCTATGGTTAAAATTTGGTGATAAGTGGAGTATCCTAGAGAGAGTTATGGAGGTTTAAAATTGTGGAAATAATGTGTATATTGGATGATTTGTGGACCTAAGTGTTGACCTTTAATCAGTGTCACGCGCCCCTTTAGTTTGGGCCAGCTTCATGGTCAGATCAGGGTCATTCTTTTCCAATCCAATGGCCATGACACTTGACTTAAGTGAGCCACGGATCCCAGACGATGGGCGCTTCATCTCAGCCACACATGAGGAACCTGCGGCTAGGATTGCGTCATCTTCCTTGCGGTTACAGCTGGACTGCTTTGGCGATCATGGGCACCATGATGCTCGCTAATCGTGGCTTCAGAGTGGTTTTCGTGCGAGAGAAGTTGTAGCCCTCTAAGAGATGTTCCAACAGACCCCTTATTCGAGGTATATGGAGGTGTGGAGAGAGGGAGCGAGCTGCCCCGTTCCATGGTCTCTCCGTCCTTTTCACAGCAGATGGTCATAGATTGGAGATGGGGATAGAAGCCTGTTGGAGGAGGTTAAGTAGGAGAATGCATAGCTGGGGAGCATAGGAGTTGATCCCTCATGCTTTTGGGTCCTTCTTGAATGGGTACCATGGCTACCGGGGGGGGACTCTGCCAGAATTACAGCTGGAGTAGTGAGCCTTGTTCACAAAGTTCTTGGTTAGAGTTAAGGATGCGTATGAGTTCAGGGAGGAAATCCGAAGCTGTTGGAAGCCCCAGATGTCAAAATGGAGGCGGGAAACTAGTTTCCCCCTTTCTTGGCGCCATGGCAGCTGCCATGGCCAGAGCTCCCACTGATCCAAAGTTCCAAAGGAAAGCCACCGGAGTCGACTAGCCGTGGAGGCTTGCCCTGAGTCGCCGAAGATGTTCGTGGTGTTGGAAGTGGTGGAGGATCCCTGCAACTCTGCTACTTACTCGTCGGAGCCAAGCTGCGCGGCGGCGCACGCAGAGAACAGGGGATCTCGGTCGCGTGAGAAAGAGAGAAAGAAGAGAGGCGACGCCGAACCGGGTCCAGGAAACAAGAACCGACCGAGTCAACGCGAAACTGCCCGAGAACCAGGCAGCAACTAAAGGGCCAAGCACCCCATTAGAGGACACGTGCCGGCGGCCAATTGGCCACAAAAGGTAAAAGATTTATAAATACTCAGATCTTAGATAATTCGTAGAAAATAGTCTGATTATCAGAAAAATACAAACAAGGTACCAAAACGTTCAGAAAATTGTGTAGAACACAATAGAACCATCATATCAGTCTTTTGATGCACTAATCTTAGCAATATCATGTAAGATGTTATACAATTGTTTTATGGATAATAAATATCAAATGATGACATCAAATTATGGAAAAATGTCAGTAACTCCATAATAATGTTTATAATGCACCTGATGTCAATGATGGTCTTGATGATGTACGCAATCATATAATTTGCTTAATATGTCTAATTAGGGCTGATAACCCTAGTAAAATGCAATAAATACATACATGCTCTATAAATGATGAAATTTAGAGAGAAATCTCATATCAGTATATTGAACTTCATTTTTAATTATGAGATCATAATGATGAACAAAATCCATGTTATATGAAGATGAATATTAATACATGTTATAAAACCCTAATCTAGGTTAATGATGTAACCTAGGGTTAATTAATGTGCACAAAAAGGACATGGAACCTAATGTCCACATGATGAACTTTGATAATGAGATGTAATCTGGAAAATGACATCAGTGAGATAATTATAAGACAATAATGCAAATAATGATGAGAATATCTTAATGAGTTAAGTAAACCCTAATGAACATGAGTAGGGTTCAGATGAGATGTAAGATGATAAGAACCTGATGGTAGTATATGGTCTTGTCTTGATCAGGGTTGACCAAAGATATAGTTGACATGAGGGATATGTGATTAGGATGTCTCTTTGGAAGGTACGCCATTACCTCTTACTTGGCTTATTATACAATATGCTTGTGTTATATGCATAGTAAAATACATGGCATATGGTATTGGATGAAATGATTGTTCTTGTATGATATATTGCATGATTTTCTATACTTACTGCTATGAACACATCAAACATGATATATATGTTCCATTATATGAAAGCACCAACTCTTTGGCAGTGTGCTTGGGAGTGACCAAACTCTTTGGTAGTGGTCACATTGTACATATGGAAGCACCAACTCTTTGGTAGTGTGCTTGGACCCAACTCTTTGGTAGTGGTCACCTTGTACATATGATCCAACTCTTTGGTAGTGATCATAAAGGCCTTGGTATATAATGGAAAATAAGCTTAAAATATGTGTTCGCTTTTGTTAATGAATATCCTTGTGCAAGTATATGCTTTTCTTATATTCTTCTGTTACTTCCAAGTATATTAGTTTTATCTTATTGCCAAGATATGATGAGAGGTATATAAAAGGCACGTAGGCGTACTCAGTACAATATTCATGAAATATTGTGCTGAAGTGTACCGCATGTAATCTTTTGTTTAGGTTGTGGCTTATGCTCTTGAAGATCCAAGATAATGAGAGTTGTGTGGCGAGCTGATGTACAGGTGGACCTGTTGTCTTAAGATCTTGTAGTGTAGTGGTAGTACATGTATATGTATATGTTTGCTGCTCAATATGTAATATCAAATGTTGTAACAATTCATGTTGTAATTATATGTTGAATGGTGAACATGTGTGTATGGTTTTATTATTGTTCATGTACATGTGCTACTGATTGTTTCCTTTTGACTTCCTCTGATTTTCTCTTTCTTAGCCTATTGTGGGATGTTTAAATTGGGATTCTGGCTGAGGTGAGGGTTTCAGTTTAGACATCGCACATCAGACTAAGTTTTAGAAAATTCGGGGACGTCACAGCCTCAGTTGTCATTGTTGCTTATATTTTTCTAGTGCTATGTTTATCTCACATGCATGAGGTTCATATTATTGTGTTGGGTTTTGTGCCCTAAGTTTATTTTTGCTTGTGTGGCACCATTTTTATGTTTTCTTAATGCTAAGTTGTAATTATTAGATATTATCTTTTAATATTCATATTCTTTTGATACCCACTTGGGTGATACTTTCCTCTTACATTGGAAGCCATGTTATATTTGATGTCCTTCTTCCATAAGTTGTTGAATCCATATTTAATATGCACATACCTACCTTTATGCTGATATGTTCTACTTTTTCTCCTTTTATTGGGGTATGCTTCCAAACCCAGGTGTATGACTTGGAAGACTAGACTTGATGACATGGACATGGTAGGTGGATCTCTTGGGAGATAAACTTGAGATAGCTGGATATCCCACTACTTAGACCCTAAGGTAGTTTCTATCATGTAAATCCTAAATGGGAGAAAATTTTGTAGTCATGTTTAAATTGAATATTGTCATAATTTTTTTTTCTTCTATACTTTGGTATTTTTGAATACTATTATTTGAGAAGCAAAACATTTACACCCATTCAAACATGCATTTTTAGTGTGTTTGGAATGGATGAATTTGTTCCTCAAATTAAGTAGGCAGTGGATGCTCTTTTGGGTCCCACTCCTTACAAGATGGTATCAGAGACATAATGGTCAGATTTCTGGCTATTTCAGCATTGTCTCCTTAATTAGAACCCTTACCTTGCATAGTCACCCTCTAGTTGAAATTGTTACCCAATATTTAACCTATGTTACTCATGTGATGATGAAAGGATGAATTAGAATCATATGTGGTACACATTAGAATCATGATTAACAAAACTCTTATATGATGATGTTTTAGAATCATGATTAACAAAACTCTTATATTGTGTGAGTGAACTAGTTTCTACTAGCTTAGTGATTGGGTGGCAAGTTTGTATTGATTATCAATAATCAAATATCGCCACCTTGAAAGACCATTTTCCACTAGAATTCATTGATAAAATCATTGAGAGGCTCTCTGACGTTCACACTTTTACTGCAAGATGGTTATTCCATCTTCAATCATATTTCCATCGAACAACATGATCAAGAGAAGTCAATCTTCATTAATTCCTATGGTACTTTTTGTTACCATCATATGCCTTTGTCTTTTTTATGATTTTTAGACATTTCAACAATTTATGGTGGTTATTTTTTATATTTGGTAGAGCGATGTTTTGAAATGTTTATGAATGATTTTTTGATGTATGGAGAGATGTTTTTGGATAGCCTTGCCATTCTTGACAAAGTTTTACAGAGATGTGAGGACACTAACCCAATTTTGAATTTGGAGTAGTTCCATATGATGGTGAGTGAAATTGTACTATGAGTTAAGGTGCCAAAAAGGGGATGGAAGATGATTATGTGAAAATAATGGTGATCTATAAGCTACCTCCACAATATTTAGGGAATGGAGTTCCAACTGTTATAGGACATGTCAGTTTTTATCGATGTTTCATAAAAGAGTTTTTGAAGATTGTCAAGCCACTTTCTAGTTAGTTAGAGAGGATGTCAAATTTAAGTTTGATGATCATTTTTTGTAAGACTTTAAGATTTTCAAGGAGAGATTGATCTTTGTAGCCGTGGTGGTGGCTCCAGATTGGAGCCAACCTTTTGAACTAATGTGTGACACATTGGATTATGTAGTTAAAGTTGTTTTGAGCCAATGCAAAGATTACTCTTTTTTCATTTACAATGTGTCAAGAACTTTTAATGATGCTCAACTAAATTATACCACCACAAAAAAAAAAACTTTTAGTCATTTTCTTTGCTTTTAATAAAGGTATACAATATTTAATAGGAGCAATGGTGATTGTCTGGACTGGCCATGTGGCTATTAAGTACCTATCACAGAAGAAAGATGAAAAACCAATATTGTTATGATTTTCTTGTTACTATAGGAGTTTTACATAGAAGTCAAGGATAACGATGGAGTGAAGAATGTGGTAGTAGATCATTTGTGTCAGTTACAGAGGGTAAATGAGTCAGGGTAAGTTATATCAATTGGTCTTATTACTATAGGAGTTTGGCATAGAAGTCAAGGATAAAGATGGAGTGGAGAATGTGGTAGCAGATCATTTGTATCAGATAGAGAGAATGACTGAGTAGGGGAAAGAGATACCAATTGTTGATAATTTTCCTGATGAGAAAGTGTTGTGTATTAATGACTACAATCCTTTGTTTTCAAACATAGTGAATTTCTTGGCTTGTGGAGAACTACCAGGAGATTTGATCAGGAGAAGAAGAGATTTTTCTATTCCTTGAGGTTTTATGTTGGGAAAGACCCTATTATTATTAAATAGTGTAGACATGAAATTTTAAGGAAGTGTGTTCCCAAATGTATGTTTGAGAGCATACTTGCTCATTGCCACTCTACACATCCGGGGACACCATGCTAGGTCAAGGACAACAACCAACATTTCGTAGGTTGGATTTTGTTGTCCATCCTTGTTTAAGGATACACTTGACTTTGTGAGGAGGTGTGACACATGTAAAAAATGGTCAGGAAATGTCTCTAGAAGACATGAAATGCCCCTACTTACATTTCAGGAAGTTGAGGTTTTTGATCTTTGAGGCATAGATTTCCAGAGGCTTTATGTGTCTTCTAAGTCTTACCTCTATATTTTTTTTGCAGTTGATTATGTGTTAAAATGGGTGGAAGCAATTCCAACACGGTCTAATAATGCACAGGTCGCATGTCATTTTGTGAAGGATCATATTTTTGGGATACCTAGAATGATCATAAGTGATGGAGGTTCTCACTTCACAAATAGGAAGTTTTTTGTTTTGTTAGTAAATATGAAGGGAACCATAGTGTAAGAACCCCATTCCACCCCCATACTTAAGGACAAGTGGATGTGTCTAATAGGGAGATAAAGATGATATTGGAAAAGATTGTCTATAGTAGTATAATAGTTTGGAGCATGCAATTAAAAAATTCCCTTTAGGTTTATAGGATGGATTTTCAAACACCCATTGTGACAACCCCATATAGTCTAGTCTATCATTGGGCATGTCAATTTCCCATAGAGATGGAACATAAAGCCAAGTGGTCCTTGAGGAAGTTGAATTTGTATTTGACTTTGCATGGAGGAAACAAAGGTTAGAGCTTAATGAATTGGATGAGATTAAGCTAGATGCTTATCATAATTGAAGATTTACAAGGATAGGACAAAGAAGATCCATGGCTTCCATATTCAACATATGACATTCCTGCCAGGAAAATGGGTGTTATTATTCATTCTAGGATCAAGTTAAATTAAGGAAGTTGATATCTTAATAGGGAGGACATGTGGTGGTTATAGATTTCCCTCATGGAGAAATAGAAAATTTTGATCAATTGACAACATCACAAACATTATTTGGTGGAAAAGTGATCCATGAGGAGGAAGAGTTGAATCTCATTCATCTTCCTTGAGGATTTAGATAATTTTCAAGCCTATGACATTAAATAAGGGTTCTAATGGGAGAAAACCCACTAGAGTTTATGTGATTTACTTTTTGTCTAATTCATCTCTTTTGTTACAATTCATACTTTTTGCAATAGTTATTTAGTTTAAAGAAATGGAAAAAGGGTGGCTTGATGTGTTTTGTGTTTTGTGTTGTGCGTAGAATTTCACGTGGTCTGTACAAACAACAAAACCATCAGTAACACCAACAAATCATCCAAGACTCACAGGGTATTGTAGAAATTTTGGTACCACCAATAGGCGAGTTAGTGACACTGACTCCTTACTAGTTGGAGACTATGCGAGAGAAATTAAGCTTGGTAGAAATGATACCATTACCAGTAGCACCAACATATTTCAATAAGAAATCATAGAGCTACAAGAAAAGATCATTGATGCCACTAAGAGGCTGCTTGGTGGTACTGACTCATCAAGCTCACATAAGACAAAAGGACGAAACATTTCAATACCACTGATGCACATGTCAATGGAACCAACATTTTCAGTTGAAGCCCCAGATACTATAGGAAATCAAGTCTCGATACTACTAAAAAAATGGACTTAGTGGCACCAATAAAGAGATTAGAGGTGACCCAAGTTCAACTCGGTACCAGCGACACTCATGTCTATAGTACCAACCTAGAAGACCAAATCTATGGCACTAACACCAACAATCATGGGTTTTCACATCTAATAATCAATGGCACTGACCTAGGCATAACAATTGAAGAGTTGTACCACTGGCGGCTATTGGTACTACCGACAACAATCAATATCACCAACATAGATTGATTTACATGTTTGTACATCGACGCTTGAAGCCAATGGTATCAATGGATGGCACTGAGATGACCACAAATTCCAATAAGTTGGTACCTCCAACACTGCACAGGGAGAGCCACCTTTGACTATAAAAGGAATGCAAGAGGTGATAAAATACCATACTCAAGCATTTTCCCCTCATTCATAAGGTGTAGGTAGACCACATAAGATATCAAAGGCATTCCAACGCTGAGAATCATCATTAAGTTCTTTTCTTCTTTACAATCTTCTCTTCTCCAAGATATGGAAGCGTGAGTAAAGATACTTCCACCTCCTTTATACTAGATTAGTTGGTACCCAAGACATCATGGGTGTCCTTCCCTGACGAGGCACAAAAGAGTGTGACATTGTGTTGTAGAAGAGAGAGCTCATACAAACTCGGTATGGGGTCTGAGTCTTCCTTTCCAAAGTAGGCTTCATCGAAAACCTCCAATGCATGTGCACTGGGTAGGGAATGGTGGGCGATCACCCATTATTTGGTTACTAGCCCACCTACCTCGAGATTTTGTGGGAGTTCCTTTCCACATTGGAGATGCGTTGCACTACTGAGAATGGGGAAAGATGGGAAGCCAATTGGATGAATTTCCAACTATACAACACCTAGCATCTCCTCACCTTGTAGGATTGAAACTCTATCTATGGCTGGTTCATGGCTAAGGTGTGGTTCACACCCACTGACTTTGATTTTAGTTTGGAATGGAGATATATGACATAATTACCTCAAGGGTACTTCATCAAATAGCATCAATCTTCCGTCATGGAAACAGAGCACCCCTTTTCCCACACTCTTCAGAGTTACCTGACGGACAACATCTTCACCATGAAGACCCAAGGGAAAGGTGATGTCTAGTAGGCAAACATGTATGTGCTCTGGTCATTCTTGACCTTATGAAGGGAGATAATCAATCTTGGCCCATTCTTCTTCTTCACATGCTGGCCATGAAGAAATAGATTTAGAGGAACCCAATCACTCTAGGGGCATTCTTACACCATTGACCATGCATATCTTCCTCGACCACTCTAAGTCCAATGCCCACAAGATGTCCTCCTATTTGGATTTCAAGCACTTCAAGAGGGCTTATGCCATAGCCAAGTACCAAGGCAGGGTGTATGTTTGATGCACCATAGACGACCAACTAAAGGAGTGGGTTCTCCCATACCCTATCTTCCATCTATGGGGAGTGCACCATCTTAGGTGGCTAATAGAGGATACAAAGGTTGTTCTAAAGGGGGAGGATGTCAACCCACTATCTGAGGATAAATAAGAATAAGATGAAGATTAAGAAGAGGAATCATCCTTGCTTTACAGACGGCGTCTGTACTTGCACCAAATCCCATGCAACCTCAAGCTCAACATCTCAATTACCTCCACTACCAAGAGGTTCATTCTCCATGAAGGGTATGTATGGGATGTTGTAGTGTATCCAATAAGGGAAGCAAGAACAATCAACCACCCAAATATATATTTAGGGTGTGATGCAGGGGTTTTGAATCACTTTTATAGGCTAGTTTTACACTTGTTTTATGTGCTTATTGGTCATATTTGTGGTTAATATTTCATTATTCAACTCCTTTTGCCTATTATCCTTGCCTACATCAAATTCATCTTGTTTTACATTGTTTTCTATAGAGTATCATATTTCTCGGATTTGATTTGTGTTTTTCTCTCATTTTCAGGCAATTCACAATTTTGGACTCGTCGATACCATCAAAGGTCTGTCGATAGCATCGATAGAGCAACAGTAACAAAGCTGGAGAGGAAGTAGATAGTCTGATACCATCGATACTTTGTCGATGGTCTCAAAAGTCCAACAGCGACCCAAATATCACCCCGTCGATACCATCGACAGGAACGTTCAATGGTATCGAGAAGGCTTCAGGCGGCTTCCAGAAATTGATGAAAGCATTGGTACCCTAAGGTGTCGATACCATCGACACCCCGTCGATGGTATCGATGCCATCATATCAGAATTTTGTCCAGCACGACTTCAATCCGATGACTACGTTCTTTTGGCGGTCGTAAGTGGTACCTATACCTAGGAAAAGATGGCCCAAAGCCACAATTCAAGTTATATTCCTTTGCACAAGTCTCGAAGGAGGAGAGAGCAAAGAACAGAGCTGAGAGATATGGCCCGAGAGATTCCTGAGATGCAAATGGAGTTTTCCACCGTCAAAAGGTTGTAGAACGCTCATCCCGTGCCAAGGATCACTCGGTTCTTCTCCGTTCAAGGGTTACACCATCTCCATCCATGTTTTCTCCTTCCTTCATGGTGTTTTGCATTGAGATGAACATGCGGGGCTAATCTCCTTTGTCTCTAGGACTGGGAGTAGCCCAAGCAATCATTGTATGACTCTTCTTACATAGTTTATCATAATTTATCCCTCAAATCCATGGTATGATATCGTTTCCTCCATTGATATCATTGTACTTGATCACCATAATGGTAATCTAATATCTTTAATTGATTTTGACAAAGAATTCATGTTTGAAAAGAGGCGATAATCACATTAACTAATAAATCCTTTGGAAAAGGTGATGTACGGTTAATGGTGGGAACCCAGAGACATGTTCTTCATGCACCTAGTATAGGGTATAGGTTACTACTATCGTGGAACAGACTTAGATTAAGGTAGTGAATTATATCACAGAAGCGAGCAATTTGGGCTACATGCCACTATCCAGAAAGGGAGACTAGTTGTGATAATTGTGAAGAAATTAGTACAACGAGAACCCACGGTGAAACCGCAATCCTAGAGATTTCTTTTGAATTGATTAAACCAACCTTTTAATTGATTGCTTTGTTTTCTTTTGTTTTTATTTTTCTTTTTCAAAACAACTTCCAAACTTTTACAATCAGTTTAGTTGATCACGAGTAGTTAGTAGTAGTCTACCAAAAATCATGTTTCCCTGTGTTCGACTCGGGCCTCACAAGGCCTATATTACATTGACGCATACACATGCGTTATACACACAGTAAAGTCGTGTCAAGTTTTTGGCGTCGTTGCTGGGGATACAACAATTTTCAGCACTACGGGTGCTACAAGCGGCCACTCTAGGCCACTTTTAGTAATTTTAATAATTGAGAGTAAATTGTCTATCTTTCAACTTCTTTTTTTGTCTAGCACTGTACTTAATCAATTTTTCACATTTCTGGTACTAGTGCATGGTGAAGACATGTAGTACGAACTACACATAGTTGACACCTGAGATTCCTCCTTAGGGATCGGGTGACAAGGAGGAGCATATCCACAATCAACCGGAAGACATAGACACATATTCTGAACCTAAAATAATGGTTGAGGAATAGAAATTTTTTACAGAAGATCAAGGTTTCTTCCTCATCCACGTCTAAGGGGTCGATCAAAAAGCAGGCGATCAACATTCCTACATACAAGATTGATCCGACACTGATAAACTTGGTCAAGTCTAATGCATTTCATGGGCTGAACAATGAAGATCCAGTGGCCCACATCAACACATTTGTGGAAAACTGTGATATGATAAAGATTGATAGGTTCCCACAAGAAGCACTCTACTTAAAGATTTTTCCCAGTTCTTTAGCAGGAAATGCACATGAATGGATACACAATCTCGATGACGAGCACATCGAGTCCTAGGACCAGATGGTAGAGGTCTTCAAGAGAGATTCTTCCGCCTGAGAAGATGAATGACCTCATGAGAAAGATCCATAACTTCTGTCAAAAGGCCAGTGAGACTTATTGAGAGACATGGGAGCACTTTCAGATCATGCAAAGGAAGTGCCCACATCATGGGATGGACAAGGACAAGCAAGTTAAATTTTTTTACTTTACTCTCAATGAGCATGATAGAAGCAACATAGATTCAGCGGGCTCATGCTTCTTCTTGAACAACACATGCACAAGGTGTTGGGAGATCTTAAAGAACATGGACAAGAAGCAGTCATAGGGTAATAGAGATGCACCAGAACAAGTTAGAGTTGCAGAGGAATCAAAGGCAATTAAAGAGATAAATGAGAAGATGGACTTGATAGCAAAGAGATTGCTAGCAAAAGAGGATGAAGGATATGATGATGAGGCACATATCAAATTTATGCACCAACAACAAGGGTACATGAATAATGATTACTCTTGGAGGAAGGATAATAAGTTCTCATGGAAGGAACCTAATAACTTTCTACATGATCCGGATGTCAAACCATAACCAACTACAGAGGAGAAGAGTAATGAGTTGCTCAATAAAATTGTGAAACAAAACCAAGAACTCATGAGCACTTTCCACAAGCAGCTACAAACTCAAGGGGAATTTATGAATCAATTTGGACAAACACTACAAAGCCACGGTGCACAAATGAGGACACTTGAGACATCTTTAGCACAGATGACACTAGAGATTGCGAGTCTAAAGAAGCCCACAATGCAAGGTTTCCCGGGGAATACTGATGTTCCCAGAAAAAACCATCAAGCTAAGGCCATTCTATTGAGGAGTGGAAAGAAACTTTTAAACTCAAAGGTCGATGAACCGAGCACACCACAATGAGAATACATAGGTGAGGCCACAGAGGATGTTGTAGTTATAAAGACAGTGGAGGATGATCCAGAGATGGCCACAAAAGAGCCCATTGCAGAGAAAGAGGTTGAGAAGAAGAGGATGCCTTATGTGCCACCACATCAGAGGGAACAGACCGTCCCAGTTCCTTATCCAAATAGTCTGAAGGCAAAGAAAATTGATGCATAGTTCAAAAAGTTCCTAGAAAGTTTTAGGAAACTTTCGTTCAATATTCCCTTACTATAGGCTATTGAGCAGATACCCTCCTATGGTAAGTTCTTGAAGGAAATAATTACCAAGAAGAGGAAGATTCCAGACACTGAGGTGGTAGTGCATAACGAACAAGTCAGCACTTTTATTCTGGGAAAATTGCCACCAAAGCGACAAGTTCTGGGTTGTTTCCATATTTCATGCTATATTGGAAAGGTGAAATTTGGTGAAGCATTGTGTGATTTTGGGGAAAGTATCAACTTGATGCCCCTCTGTACATTCAAAAAGCTTTGTCTTAAAGAATCGCGACAAAGCAACATGATAATTCAACTTTCAGACAATTCTGTGGTACAACTGTATGGTATTTGTGAGGATGTCTTAGTCAAAGTTGATAGGTTCATGTTTCCAGCTGATTTTGTTATCATGGAGATGCAAGCTGAGAAAGGGAATGAGCTGCTCTTAGGAAGACCTTTCCAAGCCACTTCCAATATGATATTGGAGATGGGTAGAGGTCGGTTGACAATGGGTATAGTTGATGATAGATTCAAGATATTCATGCCACCAAATTCAAATCAGTCACAAGTGAATGACCAATGTCACAAAGTGAAGCACTTTGATCATAACATCTCTCTTTTCATAGGGAAGCCGTTTCTTGATATTGCTCATGTCATGATGAAGGTAGATAAGGGAACAATTGTTGTGGACATCATGGAACATACAAAAGTGGTTTCTCTTGTTAAAGTTGTGGGTTATCCCAATGATGAGGAAGATGAAGTCTCACTATCTACTGAGGATGAAGCTATAGCAGTCTCCATGCTTGACACATACCCACAATTACCTCTTGAAGCTTGTTTGTTCAACATAATTAATGATTGGATGAGAAGTATGTCATTACAAGAATGTGTTAAGATGCTTCAAGTGCTTCCATGCTACTATGCCAAGCACTATGAAGAGATAGGACTGCTGCCACCATTGCTTCAATCTTCTTTGGTCATCCCGCTGGAGTTAGAGCCTAAGCCACTGCCCCCTCACTTGAAATATGCATTATAAGCGCTTGATGCAAAGCTACCGGTGATAATTTCGACATATTTGAGAGTCACTGAGGAAGAACAGTTGATGATAGTGTTGAAGAACCACTGTGGTGCATTTGGGTGGTCAATTTATGACATCAAGGGAAACTCGCCTACTCTTTGACAACAAAAGATTCGACTCGTTGAAGGAGCCAAACTTGTGATTCATCCACAACATCGCCTCAACCCCGTCATGATGGAGGTCGTCAAAAAGGAGGTGATCAAGCTTATCTCCGCGAGCATCATCTATGCTATTTCAGACACTACATGGGTGAGCCCAACACAGGTAGTCCCTAAAAAGGGCGGAATCACGGTAACTCAAAATCTTTTGAATGAACCTGTCACCACTCAATTCGTAACTGGGTGGCATGTTTCCATTGATTATCATCGGTTGAATTCTGCCACTTTAAAAGATCATTTTCCTCTCCCATTCATTGATCAGATTTTAGAGTGGCTAGCTAGCCGCTCTCACTTTTGCTTTTTAGATGGCTATTTTAGTTATAATCAGATTTCCATAGATCCTAAGGACCAAGAGAAGTCTGCGTTCACTTGTCCTTATGGGACTTTCGCATATCACCGGATGTCATTCAGTTTGTGCAACACACCACCTACTTTTCAGTGTTGCATGCTTGCAATCTTTTCAGATATGGTGGAGCGCTGTCTAGAGGTTTTTATGGATGACTTTTCGATCTACAATGCATATTTTGATGATTCCATGTATAATCTAGACAAGGTGCTACAAAGATGTGAGGACACACATTTAGTCCTCAATTGGGAAAAATGACATATGATGGTTAGCGAAGGCATAGTGCTTGGACACAAGGTGTCTAGCAAGGGATTGGAGGTAGATCCAATGAAGATTGAGGTTATTTCCAAACTACCTCCACCGAATTTGGTTAAAGGGGTGTGGAGTTTCCTTGGTCATGCACAGTTTTATCGCCGATTTATCAAGGATTTTTATAAAATCGCTAAGCCATTATCAGAACTGCTTGATAAGGATGTTGTTTTTTACTTAAATGATAAATGTATGCATGCCTTTGAAGTTCTCAAGCAAAAGTTGATTTCTGTGCTGATTGCTCAAACACCGGATTGGACTAAGCCCTTTGAGCTTATGTGTGATGCGTCAGATTTTACCGTCGGGGCCGTTCTTGGGCAACACCTTGAGAACAAACCCACAATTATTTTCTATGCGTCTAAGACTTTGAATGATGCCCAACTCAATTACACCACCACTAATAAAGAATTGCTTGTCGTGGTTTTTGCATTTGAAAATTTTAGGCAATATTTGGTGGGATCTAAAGTTGTGATATGGATGAACCATGCCACCATAAAATACTTAATGGAAAAGAAAGATGTCAAGCCTAGACTCATTAGGTGGATCTTACTCTTGTAAGAATTTGACATTGAAATTAAGGACAAGGCGATCATTGAGAATGCGGTTGCAGACCACTTGTCTCAATTAGAGCGTGTAGATGAGAGAGATACCAACATACCCATTACTGAGACCTTTTCAGATGAGCAAATCCTTTCCATTCAATCTAATGACCCTTGGTTTTCACATATCATGAATTATCACACATGTAAAGAAATTATGGATGATTGGACTTATCAAGAGCGAAAGAGGTTTTTCCATTCTTTGAGATATTATTTTTGGGATGACCCTATTTTGTTGAGACATTGCATGGATGGAATTTTGTGCAAGTTTGTACCTGAGAGTGAATATGATAGTGTTCTTAGTCACTGTCATACATTTCCCATTGGCAGTCATCATGCAAGTACGAGGACTGCGGCGAAGGTATTAGAGAGTGGCCTTTATTGGCCTACACTTTTCCGGGATGCCTATTAATATGTGAGGAGGTGTGATTCATGTCAAAGGGCAGGTAACATCTCAAAACGGCAAGAGATGCCCCTCAATGTATTTCAAGAAGTTGAGGTATTTGATTTGTGGGGCATTTATTTCATGCATGGGACCTTTGTGTCCTCTAATTCCAATTTGTATATTTTGCTTGCTATTGATTATATGTCGAAGTGGGTAGAGGCAGTACCCACCAGGACTAATGACATTGCGGTAGTGTACATGTTCATTAAGGAGCATATTTGTTGTAGGTTTGGTGTGCCACAGATAATCATTAGCGATGGAGGCACCCATTTCACGAACAGGAAATTTTCTACACTATTGAGCAAATATGGGGTCAAGCATAATGTAGTTACCCCATATCACCCGTAGATGCAGGACCAAGTGGAGGTGTCCAATAGGGAGATTAAGAAGATATTGGAGCGCATGGTGGCCTCTTCAAGGAAGAATTGGAGTGCATTACTACCAGACACACTATGGGCATATAGACCCACATTCAAGACACCTATAGGCACCACACCTTTTAGGTTGGATTACAGGCGGGCTTGTCACTTGCTGGTGGAATTAGAGCACAAGGCGCACGGGGTGCTAAGGAAGTTGAACTTGAGTATGGATGATGCAGGGAGAAAGCAAATGTTAGAGCTCAATTAGTTGGATGAGCTAAGAAGGAATGCATACGAGAACTCAAGGGTCTACAAGGAGCAGACAAAGCAAATACACGATCGCCACATTCAATTGCGAGTGTTCAAGAAGGGTGAGAGTGTCTTGTTGTTCAATTTGAGGTTAAAATTACATCCCGAGAAATTGAAATCCCGATGGAATGGACCTTTTGTTATAGAGGAGGTGCGACCCCATGGTGCCATCATGGTGAGAGATGGTGAAAGAATATTCTTAGTGAATGGTCAAAGGTTGAAGCACTATTATGCGGAAGACTACATAAGCAAAGTGTATGAGCTCAAATTCATGGCATTAAATAAGGAATGAGGAGCATTCATGTGTCTGGCCCAAGACGTTAAATGAGGTGCTTGTTGGGAGGCAACCCAACCTTCATAGTGTACATGTTTATTTCTTTAATTTTTTGCATTCCTAGGTAGTTTTCATTAATTTAGCACTTCGTCTCTAAAACTGATACCCTGATGTGTTTGTTGAGTGTGTAGGTTGAGGAACAGTCGATACCATCGACATCTGGGTCGATGGTATTGAATTTGGAACAGAAGATAATTCTATTGAAATTTCATTCCATCGATACCATCGACGGCCTCATCGATGGTGTCGAAATGGGAACATGCAAAAATAGGATCGACAATCGATTGTATCGACTCATCGTCGATGGACACACTGGTTGATGGCATCGACATGTCTACAGTTACATTGAATTGGTCAGACCTCACAAGGTTCGAAGGAACATACAGGTGTAAATACTATCGACATGTGGGTTGATAGTATCTATGACGTCCACGGATTTTCTAAAACATAATCTAATGTGTAACGTCCAAATTGAAACCTCACCTCAGCGAGAATCCCAATTTAAACATCCCACACTAGGCTAAGAAGAAGAAAATCAAGGAAGTGAAAAGGAAACACAATAGCACATGAACACGAACAATAATAAAACCATACAACACTTGTTCACTATTCAACATATAATTACAAGATGAATTGTTACAAAATTTGGTAATACATATTGAACAACAAACTTTAACATATACATGTACTACATCTAAACAACATGATCTTAAGACAACATGTCCACCTATACATCAGCTCGCCACACAACTCTCACTATCATGGATCTTCAAGATCATAACCACAACCTAAACAGAAGCTTACATGTGGTACATGTCAGCACAATATTCAAGAATATTGTACTGAGTATGCCTATGTGTCTTTTATATACCTCTCACCATATCTTGGCAATAAGATAAAACTAATACTTGGCAGTAACAAAAGAAATATAAGAAAATCATATACTTGTACAAAGATTTTCATTAACAAAAGCGAACACATATTTTAAGCACATTTCCATTATATCATCCATGCATTGACCGCCAAAGGTTGAATACATCAAGGCCTTTATGATCACTACTAAAGAGTTGGATCATATGTACAATGTGACCACAACCAAAGAGTTGGGTCTAAGCACACTACCAAAGAGTTGGTGCTTCCATGTGTACAATGTGACCACTACCAAAGAGTGCGGTCACTTCCAAGCACATTGCCATAGAGTTGGTGCTTTCATATAATGCAACATATATATTATGTTTGATGTGTTCATAGAAATACGTATGGAAATTCAAGAAACATATTATACAAGACAATCATTTCAATCAATACCATATGCCAAGTCCTTAATACCATATAACACAAGCATAATGTATAATAAGATAGGTAAGAGGTAATGACATACCTTAATCAAGACAAACCTAATCATCACACATCTCTGATATCAACTATATCCTTGGTCAAACCTTTTGTGGCCAAACACGCGCTGCCACATGGCCACCATGGTGGGCACAGCTCTTGCCTTACTGGCTTGGATGAGCCAGCTGGTTCAGTAGTCTGGACCCACCTAGTTTGGCTTGGAGGGCCGGTCTTCCCTTTATTTCCTTGCGTCCACACGTTGGGCCATTTTGAGAACGCGATCTGGGTTTCTCACCTACGCACGCACTCCTCCATTCTTGAGATGCCAACATGTCGCCGCTGGCTGGTCTCCAGTTCTCAACATGCAATCGTGCACCTCTAGGTCTGCCCTCTCACCTCTGTTGCATCGACGTGGCTCAAAAATGAGCATTAGTGATGGATTACAGGTGATCAATCCTCAAAAGCCTCTCCTTGAAACCTCCTGGGTTGCTGCAGATATTCCAAATCTCTGTCCCCCCACTTTCAAGCTCACCACCGCCCGTAGTGGTGATAACTGGAGACCATCCCCTTCTGCTGCTGCAAAGTCGATGCCACCGCTAGGCCGCATTGCTGGTGAGAGATCCTCTATGGCTCCTCACTTGACAGTGACTCCAGGCTCTGGCGCTCGTGAGCTCGCCTCCAACAACAATGTCGTGGTGGAGTGCAAGTGGGATCCTCTCCCTTAACGTCATATATGGAAGCGAAGACCTCTGTGAGGAGTTTGTCAGTAGGAGGAATTCAAGAATGCCTTTTGTCTCCCTTCTCTACTCATGGCTACCACCTGCATGTGGCTATGGAGAGATAGTGGAAAAAGGGTGGCTCATTCTCCTTCAATCTTTCACCAAATGCCACGAGTGAACATATAGGGTACTCCTTATGGCGATTCAAGCTTAACTACTCGGTAACTTCCTCTATTCGGTACACATTTTGAGATCATGGTGGCATGGATGTTTGCACATCTTACCTCTCCATGACTCCTCCAGACCCAGAGCTTGGAGATGACCTCACTGTCACCCAAAGTGCATCCAGCGGCTGTGAAAGAACCCACATAACCAGGGATCCGTGGCTCACTAACGTAGGCAGTCCCAGCCACTGGATTAGTCATGAATGACCAAGATCTAGCCACCCATTCCACCCTCAATGAAAGGGCACGTGAAACCCTATTTAATCAACTACTTAGGCTAATATAACAATCACCTTAGTCCAAAAATACCTCTATATATGCATAATATTTCACCAATTCAAACCTTCATAACATCTTCTAGGAACATCCAAATGCCACCAAATTTTGACCATAGCTTAATTACCTCTAAAGATATCTTCTAATCAAATTTGGTGACAAAAAAATTAGCTATTAGATCATCTGAATAAATACTTAAAAAAGACATAATGTTTGGGGACCTTAATCATTATATCCACCTCAACCAACACTTAGACTTTACCAAAACACTTGGGATTCTCAAAACTACTCAACATGTACGAATTCAATCATACTGTTGGACATTTAAGGATTTTAAAAGTCCACTCCATCACATCCTACACACCTTAAAAGAAATTTCTTTCTCGGAATTAATCCAAAAACCACTTTGTCACATCATATACATCTTAAAAGAAAATTTTGTCCTCAAAATTATAACCATCCTCTTACTTTGAAGAGAAACCAAAAGGTATGTGTCCATATGTTGGACACTACTCTATGTGCAACATATCCAAAAACAAAGCCCCATAGTCATATCTAAACCACTATTAGGAGGTTTCAAAAGCATCTAGGGTGAAACCTCACTTTATAGAAGGTTCAAATAAGGGTTTAGAAGCTTAGGTTATGTCATTACATATCTCATCTATTAGGGTTGCTTCCTTATTGTAACCCATGTAGTATTAGGGTTTCGTCATCATATTACCATGTTCTAAAGGAGTTAACTAAAGATTAACTCATACATCAAGGTGTCATAATCGTTATGTTGTGCTAATTATCAAACTATATTTTTCATCTTTATTAAGCGCTAAGATTAACACCTCATGTAACATGTTCCATTCATATAATCTCATTTCATTTCTCATAATAAATTTCAACATTTACTAGTGAATTCATTACAAGGTTAACCAACAATATCACATTATCATCATTATTCATGTATATGGTTAACCATTTATGCATTGATATCTATTAAACCAACTCTAGGTTTCCATCATATCATGTCTATATATATCATATCTCAAGATTAGATCACATCCTTACATATATTATATCATGGTTGTGCTAAACAACTTATGTGAGTGGCTAATCAAACACATATATCAAAAGTTTATCTTGTCCATCTGAGGTTCTCCTAACCATTATCCTGAGGGTGGTGTCATGCTCAATCTCTTTGAGCTCACTCATTTCTATGAGCATCTCATAACAAAAACTTTATCTTCCCTCCTTTAGTCTAGGGTTCTCATATTACCTCATTGGCACTAGTGATAACTTTACAAGCTCTAGCAACATAAGCACAAACCAAAACATGTTATGATATACTCTTCATAGCTTTCTACCCATGCATCATCCTTACCCAAACTCTCTTATATACACCACTAGATTCCTATGTGGGAAACCTCCAACCCGAGCATGAGGCTTCACATAAACTAACATAGCTACCTCCGCTAGGGTCTTAGGCTCTCTCCCTCACCCAGATGGCAGGCACCCATTTTCATGTTCACATATGCATATGTAACCAGCCTCTCTCTGACACTAGGGATTGGTCCTCCCAAGGACATCTAGGGTTCAACAAGACTATAGTAATCTTGCATTAAGCAACACAACTCATTCACTCAGGAGTATTCTAGTTTAGGACATATCATATCACATATTTCTCATATCATGGAGTCTAGGTTCTCTGATCTTCTCCCTGTGGGTCTTGGTCTCTCTTGAGCTAACCCCAAAACTGGTCCTAACACTAGAGATCCTCCTTTGTAAAAGAGATTGAGGCTCATGATGACTCATAACATTATCTTAACTTAGCTTATCTTATCTCATAAATGCCTATTTACTTGCACCATCAAAACTTATCTCAAATCCTTAAAACTGAACTTACATCCTCAAAGACAAACATAGATCATCATAAACATCTTATGTCTTCTATATAAGACTTACATCATATCATCAAAACTTATATCATCTATTCCATCTATCATATATTTCAACAAGGCTCAAGACATCTAATCTAGAACTACTCTCTCTTATAGACTGATGTAATTCACTTTCACTTAGGTTACATGACCACCTCCTACTCGTACATGTGTGGGGACACATTTTTGTAATACATATACATAATAAAATATTATATAGTTTTTCTCTGATAAAACATGCGTCAAAGAAAACTACCAAGGTTCGATCCGATTGGAATCAAAAACCAAATTCTGAAAATGAGTGTCCCACACATAGTAGAGAGTACACTGTCATGAAAACCAGTGAAAATGGTGAGAACAAGGGGTAGGCTAGTGTAGCTACTCTAGACAACATGCAAAATATATCTAGGGTTTCTCTTCCCTTGATGCACATCATTTCCAAATAGTACAACGTCCCATACCGCTGCACTACAAGGAAAGAACGACATCTAAGGACTTGCAACTCAACAAGCACCAGTCTAGACCTAGTTCTCAGACATCTAGGTGCTAACCTAGAGGCTAGGTTAGATCTAGTCTCTAAAAGATGACTAATCTAACGCTAAAGATTATTAAGTTGAAGGTTCATTAGTTTTGAGTTCCATAATGTGCAAATGTCAAGATTTGCTCTTGTTCATGCTCTGATACCACCTGTGATGTCCCTAGATTTTCTAAAACTTAATCTAATGTGTAACGTCCAAATTGAAACCTCACCTCAGCAAGAATCCCAATTTAAACATCCTACAGTAGGCTAAGAAGAAGAAAATCAAGGGAGTCAAAAGGAAACACAGTAGCACATGTACATGAACAATAATAAAACCATACAACACTTGTTCACTATTCAACATATAATTACAACATGAATTGTTACAACATTTGGTATTACATATTGAACAACAAACTTTAACATATACATGTACTACATATAAACAACAGGATCTTAAAACAACATGTCCACCTGTACATCAGCTCGACACACAACTCTCACTATCCTGGATCTTCAAGATCATAACCACAACCTAAACAAAAGATTACATGTGGTACACGTCAGCACAATATTCAAGAATATTGTACTGAGTTCACCTACATGTCTTTTATATACCTCTCATCATATCTTGGCAATAAGATGAAACTAATACTTGGAAGTAACAAAAGAAATATAAGAAAATCATATACTCGCATAAAGATTTTCATTAACAAAAGAGAACACATATTTTAAGCACATTTCCATTATATCATCCATGCATTGACCGTCGAAGGTTGAATGCATCAAGGCCTTTATGATCACTACCAAAGAGTTGGATCATATGTACAATGTGACCACTACCAAAGAGTTGGGTCTAAGCACACTACCAAAGAGTTGGTGCTTCCATATATACAACGTGACCACTACCAAAGAGTTTGGTCACTTCCAAGCACACTACCATAGAGTTGGTGCTTTCATATAATGGAACAGATATATTATGTTTGATGTGTTCATAGCAATACGTATGAAAATTCAAGCAACATATCATACAAGACAGTCATTTCAATCAATACCATATGCCAAGTCTTTACTACCATATAACACAAGCATAATGTATAATAAGCCAAGTAAGAGTTAACGACGTACCTTAATCAAGACAAACCTAATCATCACATATCTCTGATATCAACTATATCCTTTGTCAAACCTTTTGTGCCACATGCTGCCATGTGGCCACCATGGTGGGCACAACTCTTGCCTTACTGGCTTGGATGAGCTGGCTGGTTCAGTAGTCTGGACCCGCCTGGTTTGGCTAGGAGGGTCGTTCTGTCCTTTATTTCCTTGTGTCCACACATTGGGCCATTTTGAGAATGTGATTTGGGTTTCTCGCCTACGCACGCGCTCCTCGATTCCTGAGACGTCGACACGCCGCCATTGGCTGGTCTCCTATTCTTAGCAATAAATCAGCCACCTCCAGGTCCACCCCCTTACCTCTGTTGCATCAGTGAGGCTCGACAATGAGCACTAGTGATGGATTGCAGGTGATCAGTCCTCAAAAGCCTCTCCTTGAAACCTCCTGGATCGCTGTAGAGATTCCATATCTCTCTCCCCCCACCTTCAAGCTCACTGTCGCCCGCAGTGGTAATAACTGGAGATGATCCCGTTCTGCTGTTGTGAAGTCAATGCCACTGCTAGGCCGGAGTGTTGGTGAGTGATCCTCTAGGGCCTCCTCGCTTGACAGTAGCTCCAGGCTCTGGCACCCGCGAGCTCGGCTCCAGCAGCAATGTCGCGGTGAAGTGCAAGGGGGATCCTCTCCCTTCACGTCGTATCTGGAAGCGAAGACCTCTGTGAGGAGTTTGTCAATAGGAGGAACTCAAGAATGCCTTTTGTCTCCCTTCTCTACTCATGGCTAGCACATGCTTGCGGCTATGGAGAGATAGTTGAAACAGGGTGGCTCATTCTCCTTCTATCTTTCACCAAATGCCACGAGTGAACAAATACGGTACTCCTTATGGAGATTCAAGCTTAACTGCTCGGTCACTTCCTCTATTCGGTACACATTTTGAGATCGTGGTGGCATGGATGTTTGCATGTCTTACCACTCCATGACTCCTCCAGACCCCGATCTTGGAGATGACCTCACTGTCACCCAAAGTGCATCCAACAGCTGTGAAAGAACCCACATAACCAGGGATCTGTGGCTCACTAACGTAGGCAGTCCCAGCCACTGGATTAGTCATGAATGACCAAGATCTGGCCACCCATCCCACCCTCAATGAAAGGGCACGTGACACCCTATTTGATCAACTACTTATGCTAATATAACAATAACCTTCGTCCAAAAATACCTCAATATATGCATAATATTTCACAAATTCAAACCTTCATAACATCTTCTAGGAACATCCAAATGCCACCAAATTTTGACAATAGCTTTATTACCTCTAAATATATCTTCCAATCAAATTTGGTGACAAAAAAATCAGCTATTAGATCATCCAAATAAATACTTCAAAAAGACATAAAGTTTGGGACCTTAATCGTTATATCCACCTCAACCAACACTTAGACTTTTCCAAAACACTTGGGATTCTCAAAACTACTCAACATGTACGAATTCAATCATATTGTTGGACATTTAAGGATTTGAAAAGTCCACTCCTTCATAGTATCAATGACACGTCAACGATCCGAGGTCTTCATCGAGCGGTCCACAATGCCTATTTGTGGACTGTATCAATGGTATCGACACCTTGTCACTACCATTGACACGAGGTCGATCTGGATCCCCACATCGAGCTATCAACAACTGTCAATTGCAGTGAGGGGAGGATTCCAATATCCATCGATACCATCGATGGGACTGTCGATGGTATCGACGCACTGACAACAGACCTGACCGTCCCTTAGAAAACAGAGGGGAAATATTCATTCTAATCACACAATCTCATTGCCTACCCTCCACATCTGAGTCTTGGCGTCCCTAGGCATATAAGAGCAACCAAGATCACCATCGTTGATCGTCTCTGAGCATCTTCTTCAGCTTTGCGGATCCCAATCTTCTCTAAGTGCCACGATCATCTTCTCTGAGATCCTTTCTCTTTTCTTTTCCTCACTCATTTTCATGCAACCGTGGTGAGATCACGAGTGTCATCATCTAGGTCTGCACCTACCGTACCTGCCCTACAATAAGGACTAGTTCCTCGCCCGAGGCTAGTCCATCCATCTCCAGAGGTCAAAAAGGTGTATGATGAGCTATGTAAGCGCTCCATCGAGCCAACCCGGTATGTAGACCGAAAGTTGATCCAGGATCTAGGTTTTGAGGCCAATATGGCCTATGTGTTGTCGGGACAATTGGGTGAGTCCCCTGAGTTTTGTCATGACCACGCCGACTGTCATCCATTCTTCATCGGGTGGCCTACTTACAAGGAGATCATCATCGAGTTCATGGCCTCTCTGGATATTTATGTCATTCCCAATGAATTAGTATCGGCGCGTACAAAGTGGAAAGAGGGGCGTGTTTCTTTTTGCCTCTATAATAAGGACTATTTGATGACCCTTCACGAGTTCAACACAATTTATGGGTGGGCCCATAACGAACTCCGTCAGCCACCACAGAATGATGATTATGAACTGATGCATCCAAAGATGGTCACCATACCCGAGGGGTATTCTATCAGCTGGCACCATACTGTCGTAGTTGATTTTGAGCATCCATTTGTCAAGATTTTGCACCAGATTCTCTCCAACACCTTCTTTGCAAGATCAAAGCTATCTCAAAGAAAATTTTAGGAGACATACCTGTTCTTCCTCTATAGTCTGTTGGAGTGGGAACCTATCAATTTTAGAGCTTTCTTCCTCATGTGTGTAATGGTGGTTAAGAGGAATGTTTCTCGTAGGACTCCTAATTATTTTGGGGGTCTAACTACACAGATTGCAATGTACTTGGGCCTGGATTTGTCCGAGATACCCAAGCTGGAGTACAAGAACACGCTCAATTTGAGCCATTTTGTGACTGCAGGCCTCCTTGAAGTCTGACATGGCATCGCCTATGCCACATGTCATGTGCAAGGTGTGTGACGTCCTCAGATTTTCTAAAATTTTAGTCTGATGTGTGACGTCCAAATTGAAACCCTCACCTCAGTGAGAATCCCAATTTAAATGCCCCACACTAGGCTAAGAAGAAGAAAATCATAGGAAGTCAGAAGGAAACAATCAGTAGCACATGCACATGAACAATAATAAAACCACAACACATGTTCACCATTCAACATATAATTACCACATGAATTGTTACAACATTTGATTTACATATTGAACAACAAACTTATACATATACATGTACTACCACTAAATAAAAAGATCTGAAGACAACAGGTCCACCTGTACATTAGCTCTCCACACAACTCTACTATCTTCGATCTTCAAGAGCATAGCCACAAACTAAACAAAAGATTACATGTGGTACACGTCAGCACAATATTCAAGAATATTGTAATTATGCCTATGTGTCTTTTATATACCTCTCATCATATCTTGGAAATAAGATAAAACTAATACTTGGCAGTAACAAAAGAATATAAGAAAAGCATATACTTGCACAAAGATGTTCATTAACAAAAGAGAACACATATTTTAAGCATAATTTCCATTATATCATCCATGCATTTACTACCTGAGAGTTGAATGCAATAAGGCCCTTATGAACACTATCAAAGAGTTGCATCATATGTACAATGTGACCACTACCAAATAGTTGGGTCCAAGCACACTACCAAAGAGTTGGTGCTTCCATATGTACAACGTGACCACTACCAAAGAGTTCGGTCACTTCCAAGCACTCTGCCATAGAGTTGGTGCTTTCATATAATGGAATTGATATATTATGTTTGATGTATTCATAGCAGTAATTATAGAAAAATCAACCAAGATATCATACAAGAACAATCATTTCAACCAACACCATATGCCAAGTATTTACTACTACATAACACAAGCATATTGTATAATAAGCCAAGTAAGAGGTAATGGAGTACCTTCCAAAGAGACATCCTAATCACATATTCCTCATGACAACTCTAACCTTGGTCAGCCCTGATTAAGACGAGATTTCATATCACCATCAAGTTATCATCATCTTACATCTCATCTTAACCTTAATTATGTTCATTAGGGTCTAGCGTATCTCGTTAGGATATTCTCATCATTACTTGTATTCTTGTCTTATATTTATCTTACTGATGTCATATTCCAGATTATAGTTCATCAACTGGATATACTCATGTATCACATTATTATGTGAACATACTTAACATTATGTCACTTTCATTAACCGTATTAGCATTACATCACATATATTAAGTGTGCTCTTCGTATAACATGAATTCTATGCATATAACTAATATCAAAGTTCCACATTATCTTCAGTTACATATATGAGGGTATTCCATGAATTTTATCATTTATTGAGCATGTATGCATTTATTACATTTTATTTAGGTTTATTAGTCTGAGATAGCCATTCTAAGGAAATTACATAATTTCGTTCATCAACATCATGACTACTGACCTTATATGCACTAAAACATGATTTATGATTCACTGGTATTTTCTCATAATTTTAGGCCATCCTTTGATATTTATTATCCATTAAACAAGCATTACACATCTTACATGATATCACTATTATTAGTGCATCAAACACTGATATTATGTTTTCACATTATTCTACACATTTTTCTAAAAAAAAGGTACCTTGTTTGTAATTTTTTGATCAACATGCTATTTTCTACGAATTATATAAGATCTGGTCTAAATCTGGGGGTTTACCTTTTTTGGGCCAATGGGCATGTGCCACGTGGCTCGGGGCTGGCACTGGTCTTCTCCTGGATGGGACCTACCCGATCTAGATCTTTGGTTAGATCAGTGGGCCCAACGATCTGTTTGCCCAGTCGGTTGACTTTCTCTTTCTTTCTCAATTTCTCGCGACAACACGGCCTGACACCTGTGAGTGTGGGCTTGCTTCTTCCCAAAGGCCGCTGTGGAGCAGAGCTCCAGGGAGTGATAGGCTCCACCTATCCTCCTCCTCGGTCTGGGCAAGTGCCCCTGGCCAAGTTATTGGACCACGATAAGAAAGTCCTTCCAGAGGCTCTTCCTTCTCCCGCTCCAGGCTCGTGCGTGAGGGCTGGGTTCTCAGTTGTAACACTGCCGTCGTAGCCTAACGCCTGCAGCGTCATCTGTTTCTTATGTGAGGACGATAACAGAGCCTCCACCACTGGGATCTCAGTCGCCTCCTCCTCCCATTGGGAAACATCAGAGCGTGAGTGCTCGATCTTCTCCTCTCCATCCCTCCCGCTCGACCTGGGCACCGTCATGGCCAGGTCTGCTCCAGTGCTCCACCTTCATGAGGTCACTGCCACCCATCACCTCCGAAGGCCTCCATGCTCTTAAGCTCGTCGATGCTTCTCCGTCGATCACCACTTTGTTGTAGGGAACCCATGAGGGATCGACATCCCCCCTCCTTGCTTTAGCTTCAAATACTGTATGTGCCTCTACGAAGCCGCTGTCGCACTACTGGGAATGCTGGCTTCTGGAACCTGCCTCACCAGGTTCTTCCACAACCTATCGCCTTTCCACCTCTACTCTCTCTGGATAGCCACTTGAGCCTCTTCCTCATGACTTGCAATCTGCAAAGAGCTTCAACTACACCTCTGCCTCCTCCTTGTCTCACAATCTCCTCTTTGCGCTCGAAGCTCGACGCCGATGTGCTTCATCTCCTGGACAACGACCACCACTGTGGGACCTTATCCCCATTGTGAGTGCCGTCATGGCATCCTAAAGGTGTCTGGTATGGCTGGTTGTAGTGGGGGTAGAAGAGAGTACCTTCCTCCAAGAACTCCTCAACATCCCTTTATTGCACTCCAACTCTCTTCTTTCTTAGTCCCCTACCTTGCTCTCGCACCACCTGAAACCCAGTGGAAAGGGGCAAGTGACAATGGGGTGGGATCTCGGTCTCCCTCATATCTACAAAAACTGACTCAGAGCATGGGTCTTTCAACTCCCATATTTGAGATGAAAACAATTGCTGCCACACACTTCACTTTCATCCCACGTCCATAGATCGTGGTGAAGTGGATCCTTACATGCCACACGTCTTAAAGGCTCTAGTAGACCAATAACTTGAAGGTTATTGCATTGAAGGATGACCAAGGCCCTAAACCAAGCCAATATAAAATTCTACCATAGCCTAACACTACACAAGCTACACTCTACTAAAACTTGGTGTCACAACTCAATTATTTAATCAATCAACTTAAATACCGCAAAGAACATGAACTTAGGGACATTAATAATATATCAACATCAATTAATAATCAACTTTACCAAAATACTTAGAACTCTTATTATAACTCAATATTTGAATTATAATATGTTATTGGAGATTTAAGAATTCCAAAAATCCACTCTGTCACATCCTACACACCATAAAAGATATTTCATCCTCGAAATTAAGAAAAAATCTAGTTTTTCACATCTTTGATGTCCTCAGATTTTCTAAAACTTAATATGATGTGTGACATCCAAATTGAAACCCTCACCTCAGTGAGAATCCCAATTTAAATGCCCCACACTAGGCTAAGAATAAGGAAATCAGAGGAGGTAAGAAGGAAACAATTAGTAGCACATGCACATGAACAATAATAAAACCACAACACATGTTCACCATTCAACATATAATTACAACATGAATTTTCCAACATTTGATATTACATATTAAACAACAAACTTATACATATACATGTACTACCACTAAACAACGGGATCTTAAGACAAAAGGTCCACCTGTACATTAGCTCGCCACACAACTCTACTATCTTGGATCTTCAAGAGCATAACCACAACCTAAACAAAAGAGTACATGTGGTACACGTCAACACAATATTCAAGAATATTGCACTGAGTATGCCTACATGTCTTTTATATACCTCTCATCATATCTTGGCAATAAGATAAAACTAATACTTGGAAGTAATAGAAGAATATAAGAAAAGTGTATACTTGCACAAAGATGTCCATTAACAAAAGAGAACACATATTTTAAGCATAATTTCCATTATATCATCCATGCATTTACTACCTGAGAGTTGAATGCATTAAGGCCTTTATGATAACTATCAAAGAGTTGGATCATATGTATAACGTGACCACTACCAAAGAGTTGGTTCCAAGCACACTACCAAAGAGTTGGTGCTTCCATATGTACAACGTGACCACTACCAAAGAGTTTGGTCAATTCCAAGCACTCTGCCATATAGCTAGTTCTTTCATATAATGGAACATATATATTATGTTTGATGTGTTAATAGCAGTAAGTATAGAAAAATCAACCAACATATCATACAAGAACAATCATTTCAACCAATACCATATGCCAAGTATTTACTACTACATAAGACAAGCATATTGTATAATAAGCCAAGTAAGAGGTAATGGCATACCTTCCAAAGAGACATCCTAATCACATATTCCTCATGTCAACTCTAACCTTGGTCAACCCTGATTAAGACAAGATTACATATCACCATCAGGTTCTCATCATCTTAAATCTCATATTCACCTTAATTATGTTCATTAGGGTTTAGCTTATCTCATTAGGATATTCTCATCATTACTTGTATTCTTGTCTTATATTTATCTTACTGATTTCTCATTCTAGATTATAGTTCGTCAATTGGATATGCTCACGTATCACATTATTATGTGAAAATACTTAACATTATGTCACTTTCATTAACCATATTAGGGTTACATCACATGTATTAAGGGTTCTCTTCGTATAACATGAATTATATGCATATAACTAATATCAGAGTTCCACATTAGCTTCTATTACATATATCAGGGTATTCTGTGAATTTCATAATTTATTGAGCATGTATGCATTTATTACATTTTATTTTGGGTTATTAGTATGAGATAGCCATTCTAAGCAAATTACATAATTTCGTGCATCAACGTCATGATTACTGACCTTATATGGACTAAAACCATGATTTATGATTCACTGATATTTTCTCATAATTTTAGGCCATCGTTAGATATTTATTATCCATTAAATAAGCATTACACATCTTACATGATATCACTGTTATTAGTGCATCAAGGCCTGATATTATGTTTTCACATTGCTCTACACATTTTTCTAAGAAAAAAGGTACCTTGTTTGTAATTTTTTGATCAACATGCTATTTTCTACGAATTATATAGGATTTGGACTAAATATGGGGGTTTACATTTTTCGGGCCAATGGGCATGCGCAATGTGGCTCGAGGTTGGCGTTGGTCTTCTCCTAGCTGGGACCTGCCCGATTTGGATCTTTTGTTAGATATGCGGGCCCAGCGATCCGTTTGCCCGATCGGCTGGCTCGCTCTTTCTTTCTCACTTTCTCGCGACAACACGACCTGACACCCATGAGCATGGGCATGCTTCTGCCCAATGTCATCATGGAGAAGAGCTCCAGTGAGTGATATGATCCACCTATCCTCCTCCTCAGTCTGGGCAAGTGCCCCTGGCCAAGTTACTGGACCATGATAATGAAGTCCTGCCACATGCTCTTCCTTCTCCCGCTCCAGGCTCATGCGTGAGGTCTGGGTTGTCATCTGTAGTGCCACCACCGTAGCCTGACGCCTGCGGCATCATCCGTTTCTTATGTGAGGACCGTAACAAAGCCTCCACCACCGAGATCTCGGTCACCTCCTCCTCCTATTGGGAAACAGCAGAGTTAGAGTGCTCGATCTTCTCCTCTCCAACCCTCTTGCTCGACCTAGGTGCCATCGTGGCTAGGTCTGCTCCAGCGCTCCACCTTCGTGAGGTCATTGCCACCCATCGCCGCCGAAGGCCTCCATGCTCTTAAGCTTGCCGATGCATCTCTGTCGATCACCGCCATGTTGTAGGGAACCCATGAGGATCGACATCCCCCCTCCTTGCTTTAGCTTTGAATACCGTCTGTGCCTCTATGAGGCTGCCGCCACACTGCTGGGATTGGTGGCTTCCGGAACCTGCCTCTTCAGGTTCTTCCACAACCCATCGCCTTTCCACCTCCAGTCTCTCTGGATAGCCACAAGAGCCTCTTCCTCGTGATTTGCAATCTGTAAAGAGGTTTGACTACACCTCTGCATGCTCCTTGTCTCGCAATCTCCTCTCTGCGCTCAAATCTCGATACCGATGTGCTTTGTCTCCTGGACAACGGCCACCACTATGGGACCTTTTCCCCATTGTGAGCGTCTTCATGGCATCCTAAAGGTGTCGGGTTTGGCTGGTTGTGGTGGGGGTAGAAGAGAGTACCTTCCTCCAAGCACTCCTCGACATCCCTCTACTGCACTACAACTCTCTTCTTTCTTAGTCCCCTACCTTGCACTCGCACCACCTGAAACCCAGTGGAAAGGGTCAAGAAGCAATGGGGTGGGATCTCAGTCTCCCTCGTATCTACAACAACTGACTCGGAGCATGGGTCTATGAACTCCCATATTTGAGATGAAAAAAACTGCTGCCACACACTTCACTATCATCCCACGTCCATAGATCGTGGTGAAGTGGATCCTTACATGCCACACGGCTTAAAGGATCCAATAGACCAAGAACTTGAAGGTTATTTCACAGAAGGATGACCAAGGCCCCGCACCAAGCCAATATAAAATTCTACCATAGCCTAACATGACACAAGCTACACTGTGATGACCTCGATTTTAGGATTTTCATACCCAATATAGTTTTTGAAGTTCATGATTACTCTGATTGGTTAATTCTAAGATGGGATGATATTTCTTCAAGCATGACTACAAGGCCATTAGAGTATAATGTACATATATATATGGTTAACATGAGTGTTTGTCCAATGATGATTAATTATGAAGTGAAGTGTCCAACTAAGTATACATTGATTCAAATTATTACATGATGAACTTCAAGGTGTGATGTGGTCAAATGATGTAAGTTAGACTTATTTGATGAAAAGTAGATGGTTATTCAAATTTCATCCAAGGTTTATAAACATGTATAAATGGTGTTGAGTTTGAACTTTAGTCGTTTGGTTTTTCTTTCTATTCAAATAGTTGTGACCTTTTGATGCCACACAGGCTTGCCTGTTACTTGGCACGACCCTTTGGCTTGATAATGCAACATGATATATTCCCTCAGTAGAGAGGATCTAACGACCAACAAGTCATCTTCCACCTCCGGGTAAAATAGAGAAAAATCATGACTTGGCTGCGATTCTTACTGGCCTTAAAGCATTGTACTCGCGGTTCTGTTGGATGGATTAGCAGAGAAAACAGATCTCATTCACTGCAGGCAGCATAATGACCGCCTGCTTGGAAGTTTTGGTGTAGATTAGTGAAGGAATAAGCCCTATTCATCGCAGCTCTCCCCAACGGCTGTAGAAGATGCAACCTTTCTCTCTCTCTCCCCTCTGCTGCCTATTCCAGATTTGTGCCTGAGATGAAGGAAAGGAGGAAAAGCAGAGGGAGGAGTTCAAAGAAGAAGCAGAGCTTAGGCTTTTCCCTTTCCCCCTTCCCTTGGTTGCATCAGGTCTGCCCAAATGGGGGTAAACCTGGAGGACCGTAGCCCTTCAATCTAAGAAACTAGATCCTTACAGCATCACACAGGAGTCAAGAACGACGGCGAAGATAGGGCCGCCGGGTGTAGCGGTGACTTGACCAACCGCCGCACTCCTGTTACCCACCTCGAAGGTGACGAAGCGCCTAGAGGAGGTTCAGGTCATCATTCACCTAGATCTATCCTCGCGGCGGCACCTCGTGTCTCACACACAGAGAATAAAATAAGATGGAACCTCCATCATCCAACCTTACATTGGCGGTCGCCAAACATAGGAGCTCCTTTGTGGCTCTGATCGCTCACCGAAGCTAGGCGTCGCGGCGGAGCACGCGGGGAGAGGTCCTTTGACGACTTTAAGGCTGAGGTTGGAGTCTCCGAGAACGGCTGCAAGTGCGGGGAGCCACCCAACGACTCAATCTGAGACCGCGAGCATCGCTGGGAGAAAAGGCCCCGATCAGGGGAGCCCAGCGGTGGCATCCCTAAGACAGAGGAAATGCAAGCCTTTGCGCTGCGTCGAGTAGGCGCCGACGGATCGTGGGAGAAGGAAAAGAGTAGAGGACCGCTCTAGTTGCCAATCCTTGAATCGGGCTGAACCTGAAAGAAACCCAGCCAAACCAAGAAAAGAGGGCCGCACCTCCTTAGGGACAGGTGGCAAGACGAGATTGGGCATGAAAAGGTAAATCTTCAATAATTCTCAAATCCTGTATAATTTGTAGTAAATATCTTATTGATCAGAAAAATACAAATAAGGTACCAAAATGTTCAGAAAAATGAGTAGAACACAATGAAAGCATAATCTCAGTCTTTTGTTGCACAAATAATAGTGATATCAGGTAAGATGTGTTATGCTTGTTTCATGGATAATAAATATCAAACGATGTTCAAAAATTATGATAACATGTCAGTAAGTCTATAATCATGTTTATAATGCCTATGATGTTAAATATGGTCATGTTGATGCACTAAAGTATATAATTGATTAATATGGCTAATTAGGGCTAATAACACTAAAGATAATGCAATTAATGCATACATGCTCAATAAATGATGAAATTCACAGAACATTCTCATATCTGTAATTTAAAGATAATATGTAAATATGAGACCAGTTTTGTACACGGAATTCATGTTATATGAAGATGACCCTTAATACATGGGTTGTAACCCTAAATTGAATAATGTATATAAACTAGGGTTAATATGTGCACAAAAAGGATATGGAACCTAATGTTCAGATAATGAACCATAATCTAGAAAATGACATCATTAAGATAATTCTAAGACAAGAATGCAAGTAATGATGAGAATATCCTAATGAGATAATATAAACCCTAATGAACACGACTAGGGTTAAGATGATGAGAATCTGATGATAGTATGTGGTCTTGTCTTAACCAGGTGATGACCAGATATCTAGATGAGCAAGAATGATTAGAAATCTCTGAACTCAGGTACGTGGGATTTATTAAGTATAAGACTAGTTTTCTGGTTGCATATGATATGTAATATCTTGAATGCTCATATTTGGATATGATTGCTTGGTTGAACTAGTATGAGTTATACTTCACCAAATTTAATAGATCATAAATGAGTATGATGGGTTGTAGCTACTAGAGCACATAGCCTGGTGTGGATGTATGTTGCCTAACATGGATGTATGATTCCTTGGCCCATGTTAGATGTATTATGATACTATATTTCCCACACTAGATGTAAGTCAAGTGCAAGTGTGTGTAGTACAACCGCATCAAAGTGAATGCAATAAAAGGAATGTTTACCTGATTATCATTTTAAACAATGTTTTCTTTTAATCTTTCTTTCTCAAGTTATTTCAATTATGCAAACATATTAGTATGTATCTTTCTACCCACGTACACAACACCTTGTGTGTTGATTCGTTGTTTCACGTATGTTTTAGGTTCAGAGCTAGCATGGGAGAAAAAGAAATGAAGTGAGCAGTTGTCCAGGTTGTACCTATTGTGTAGATCCTGAATTAGCATACATGTTCATAGACTTGTAAATCTTCTTTTAATATGTAACTGTAATTCACTTTGTAATATACATGTTGAATGCTGAGAAATGTTATGGTGTATGTTATAGTTGTATGTTCATGTATGCGTATTATGCTTCCGCATCGCTCTCTGATATGATTGGATGATGTTTTCCGATTCTAATATCTCATTCCCAATAGGGTTTGGAGAAATCAAAATCCAGGGACGTCACATACACTCTACTAAAACTTGGTGTCACAACTCAATTGTTTAATCAATCAACTTAAATACCTCAAAGAACATGACATTAGGGACATTAATCATTATATCAACCTCAATTAATACTCAACTTTACCAAAATACTTAGAACTCTCATTATAACTCAATATATGAATTCTAATATGTTATTGGAGATTTAAGGATTCCAAAAATCCACTCTGTCACACCCTACACACCTTGAAAGATATTTCATCCTCGATAAGAAAAAATCTAGTTTTCTACATCATATACATCTTAAAAGAAATTTTGTCTTCAAAATTAAGCCATTCTCGTACTCCATGAAAAAAACCAAAAGGTCTTCATACACAGTTAGGGCACTATTGTAGGTGTAACATTCCCATAATTATCATGTCCCCAAACATATATGTACCACTCCTAGGAGGCTATTAAAGCATCTAGGGTGAACTACCCCTTCAAAAGGGTTTAGAAACTCATGTCAAGTCATGACATATCTCATATGTTAGGGTTGCATCCTCATCTTTACCCATGCATTAGGGTTCCGACATCATATTACCATGTTATAAATGAGTTAACTAAAGTTAGCACGTTATATCAAGGTGTCATCAACATTTTATTGAGCTTATTGTGAGAACATGTTCAACATTAACATATGCCTTTTAGGAGGGAGTTAACTATAAATTAACCCACTTTATTCATTCAGCTCATATCAAGGTGTGATAATCGTTATGTTGTGCTAACTATCAGACTATATTTTTCTTCTTTATTAAGCACTAAGATTAACACCTCATGTAACATGTTTCATTTATATGATCTTATTTCATTGCTCCTAATAAATTGCAAGATTTACTGGTGATTTCATCAAAAGATTAACCAACAATATCACATTATCATCATTGCTCATGTACATGGTTAACCATTTATGCATTGATATCTATTAAACCATTTTTAAGTTTTCCATCATGTCATATCCACTATCATATGTCAAAGATTAGATCACATTCTTACATATATTACATCATGGTTGTGCTAAAGAAACTTATACAAGTGGCTTCTTAAAACATATATCATGAGGGTAGTGCCATGCTCAGTCTCTCTAAGCTCACTCAACTCTATGGGTATCTCATACGCATACACTTTATCTTTCTTCTCTTAGTCTAGGGTTCGCAGGTATACCTCATTGGCACTAGTGATCAACTTCACAAGCTTTAGACACATAAGCACAAACCAAAGCAAGCTATGACATTCTCTTCGTAGATCTAAATCCATGAGATACTATATCTCATGTCTCTCTTTTACATGTACAGCACTAGAGTCCTATATGGGAACTACCAACCCGAGCATGAGGCTTCATAGAAACCAAC
Organism: Alisma plantago-aquatica; assembly: GCA_963693085.1. NCBI lineage: Eukaryota > Viridiplantae > Streptophyta > Magnoliopsida > Alismatales > Alismataceae > Alisma > Alisma plantago-aquatica. The sequence goes on from OY856411.1 coordinate 253,517,823, forward strand.
ACAACTACCTCCTCCAGGGTCTTGGGCTCTCTCCCTCATCTAGATGGCAGACACTCAAATTCATATTCACATGCACATATATAATGAGCCTCGATCTATCTATAGGGTTTGGTCCTCCCAAGAACACATAGGGTTCATCAAGACTATAGGAATCACGCATAAAGCAACTCAACTCATTCACTTAGGAGTAGTCTAGTTTAGGACATATCATATCGCATATTTCTCTTATTTCTCAAAGCTTGGAGTTTAGGTTCTCTAACCTTATCTGATTCGGTCTCACTCTCTCTGGAGTTAGCCCTAAAACTGGTCCTAATACTAGAGATCCTCCTTTGTAAAAGAGATTGAGGCTCATGCTGACTCACAACCTTGTCTTAACTCAACATATCTTATCTCATAAAAGCCTATTTACTTGCATCATCAAAACTTATCTCAAAACCTCAAAACTAAACTTAAGTCCTCGAAGACAAACATAGATCATCATAACCATCTTATGTCATCTATGTAAGACCACTAATACAAAAAATGGTTTCTACAACAGTTCATTTTTCCATTTTACAATGGGTGTCAACTGTTGTATTACATTGTGTGGTCTTATGGGGGGGTTCTTTATACAACAGGTGTTGTGCATGTTGTAATATATGTATTTTATACAACGATTAATACATGTTGTAGTTCATTGAACACACCTATTGTAATAGAGGTTTTGTATATAACATGTTGAGATAAAAGGAAAATATATCTAGACATAAGGTTTTGAACTTTAGACCACATGAAAGTAAGGCACATCTCAAACCGCTGAACCAGTTTCATTTTATGTTGTACATATATTCTTTGTTGAACAAATACAACAAATGACGTGCAAACCTATTGTGTGATTGTGGTCTATTACAATGGGTAACTATTACAATAAGTGAAAGCCTATTGTGTAAGTATAGTATACTACAATGGGTTATAGTATGTTGTGTAATGATGGTCTATTACAACGGGTTAACATATGTGACTATTACAACGGGTAGACCATGTTGTGTAATTATGATCTTATATAACGGGTTAGAGTATGTTGTGTAGTGATGGTCTAATACAACGGGTTAACATACATCACTATTACAATGGGTTAGAGCATGTTGTGTAATTATGATCTTTTACAATGGTTTAGAGTATGTTGTGTAATGATGATCTATTACAACAAGTTAGCATACGTGACTATTACAACGGGTTAGAGCATGTTGTGTAATTATGGTCTTTTACAACGGGTTTGAGTATGTTGTGATATTACAGTCTATTACAACAATTTAGCAGCTGTTGTAGTATCACATATACTACAACGAGTTTGGCCCATTGTATATAACTTGTGTTGTATAAAATATATAATTCACAACACACAAATAAAGTTGTTGTAAAGGATATGCTAACTACAACACAACCAACAGAATTGTTGTATTTTTCTCATTGTAAAAAAGCATTTTTTTAGTAGTGGACTTACATCATATCGTCCAGGTATGACACTACTCTATCTAGAAGTCCAGTAGAAAAGTACGAGGAAGAAGTCGGTGGATGGTTTTCTTTAGTTCTTCAGAATCTGGACCGAATAGTCACCCCCTCTCGGGTTCTTGAGAATTTTTGTAGTAGCGGACTTACATCATATCATCAAAACTTATATCATCTATTCCATCTAACATATATATCAAAAAGGCTCTAGAAATATAATCTAGAACTACTCTCTCTTCTAGACTGATGTCATTCACATTCACTTAGGTTTCATGATCACCTCCTACTCATACATGCGTGGGGACACATTTTTGTAATACATATACATAATAAAATATTATATAGTTTCTCCGATAAAACAAGCATCAGAGAAAACTATCGAGGTTTGATCCATTTGGAATCAAAAACCAAATCCTGAAAATGAGTGTCCCACACATAGTAGAGAGTACAATGTCATGAAAACTAATGAAAAGGGTGAGAACAATGGGTAGACTAGTGTAGCTACTCTAGACAACGTGCGTTGTTACAACCCCAATTTTTGGGTGCATTTGGTGAGAAATGTAATTTCTCATAAGAAAGATAAATGAACAAATAATGATTGAATGCATGAATTTCATTTAAAATAGCCTTGTTGATTTATTTGTGTGCTTTATTGGCTATTGGGCCCAATAACAAGGAAAAGATGAAAGATATTCCATTATTAATAAGAAATGGAGAAAAGAAAAATGTAGAAACCTCTAGAAGACAATAGAGTGTAATCCAAAGGTGGATTTCGTGCCTCTTGGGTTCCTTGGGTCCTAAGGATTCCAAAATTTCAAAGATAAAGCAATAAGAAAAGAAAAGATCAATTAGATATTTCTTTATTAAGAAAGAAATTGAAAATAATGATTACATATGGAAAATAAGTATAATTGAGTTGTCCTTGATGAATTTTCATATCCAAAGGATTCCTAATGATAAAAGGGATGTAAATGAGGAAAATAAAAAGAAAGATAGAGAGAAATCCTTGGAAAGAGATATTTTACTAAAGAAATGAATAAGAAGATAGAGAAAATAGATAAAGGATAAGTAAAAGGCTAAGGAATATTCCCCAATATGGGAATTCATTCCTTTAGGATTTCTTGAGGTCCAAGGGACCACAATTAACAATATAATGGCATAGGGAAAAAAATTACTAATTAATTTTGAATTAATCAATAGATATCTTGGGAGAGAAGGAATCCTTCTCATCCATTGTATATTATTTCCCAAATTTTGTAAATAGCTAGATACTGTAAAGACAAACCTTCCCTTAAAATGTGTGTTAAAAAGGAGCAAGGGTTTAGGAGATACAAATTTCCCAAGTTATTGCCAAATTGGGATTTATTCTGATTTAGAAAAAATACTTTCCTTTGTGTTTGATCGCGAGCAATGGGATCGGCTGGATCCTGATCGAATGTGGGACGCTCATCGTCTAAGTCCCAATGGGACTGGGAGTCTGCGGTTTACAGAGGATCTTTCCTCTCATGATTTCTCACGATACAAGGAGTGTGCATGCTTGATGGTGATCCCTTTGGAATCAGGAGGGGAAACCGTTGAGGATCTTCCCTAATTTGACTAGGTTTGGTCGACATTTTAGGAAATGCCCAAATCTCACAAGCTTGCTTCCCACTCTATATATAGGGGATGGTGATAGAGGGTATCAACATCTCTTTTTTCTAGTCCAAATTCTATGGAAGAGCACAAGGATCACTCTGGTGCCTTCAATTGCCGATTTTACCTTGATCTGTACCCCGTTCCGTTGGCTAGCCCCATTGGAGTCTGGCGAGTAAGAAGGCATTATGACACGTTCTTCCCAAGAATTGAGCCTGCAGTTGACTTCGATGAAGGGAGGCAGAGCTCCTTGGCCATTTAGCATGTTCACAGGTGGCTGAGAGCCCAGAGTTAACTCCCAAGTTGACGACTGGATCTATTGTGCTCGGCGTAGGGTTGAAGACGAAGACCCCTTGGTCTTTTACACTCTTGCCCATCTGCACCCTCTAAGCAGGTAAGGGTGTTTCTGTCCTTTGACTCATGTTTGATCAAATAGGCACGTGCGTTCCTGGTCACTAGATCCTGAGTGGACCAGCGGACCATGGATCAGACAACCCGTGTTTTTCTAGAATTAGCAAATAAACTAGAAAAAGGAGTTTTCTTGTTAAAATCATACCTTTTGATAGAAAACTCGGATGAGGAAAATTAATACATGAAAAATGATCAAAAAAATACGAGGGATGCATTAATAATGGTTTGGAAGCCTAAATTAGTACACTTTTGCAAAAGTGTTTTATTTTGAGGAAAACTTAATAATTTGTGGTTAGAAACCCTAATTGTTGATAAAGAATAGATTTAATCTTGCAAGTGAATAAATTTGAGCACTATTAACTGTTTTAATGATATAGATGGATATTAACCTATTTTGAAAAGGGAATTACAAGAATTAGGGTTTTAAACCTATTAATGTAATTAGTACCCTTAGAAACCCTAAAGTGGGGAAAAAGGGAAGAAAAGATATAGTAATCCAAAAATTAGGGTTTTGTGGTCCAAACCTGAACTTAAGGATCTTAATGGAAAATAAGATAAGATAATTAGGGTTTGATGGATATTTTGATAAAAGTAAAATAAAAGTGGTAAAAAGGAAATGAAACCCTAATTATGGTAGAAACCTTAATAAGGGCTAGTAACCCTAGGGCACGATTAGGCCTACTAGACTTTGATAACAAGTTCCATGATAGAGAATATTGGATGTATATTTCAGGGCCAAATTGTGTCCTTACTTGCTTGATTTTGGATTACATGCTTGTTTGGATTAATTATGCATTCAAGATAGCTTAACATGTATGTGGTTAATTATGAGTAAAAGCATTAGTTTTCCTGAAGGTTTCCCAGATGGTTAATCGCATTGATTAAAACTAAATAGTTTGGATGTTCATACTGTAATTATAAAGTCACTATGGTTATGACAATTATAAATACATGTGTATTCTCACACCTACATGCCACCCTGATGGAAGATGCCATAAAGGTCAAGCCCAAGAGGGTAGACCAATGGGCAGCATGAGAGGTGACCCCAAACACCAAGCTAGAGAATGAGAAGGTGGTCTATGTTGCATGACTATGGGGCACCATGAGAGGTGACCCCCAGGAACCAAGCTTTGGATCGAGAAGGTGGCCTTAAGTTAATGGCAAAAGATAAACCCTAGAGGGGTATGCTAGGGTTAGGGCAAAAGCGGTGGAGAATGACACATTGAAAATGTAAATTGGCTTGTTATATAACTTGATTGTGATTACTAATTGTTAGCCATATCTGTGAAATTTTGGTTGTTCCCACATACCAGCATATTTCTATATGCTGACTGACGTTTTGTGTGTCGACATTTTAGGTACAACAATTGAAATAACAAATAGTAAAGTTACACATTGTGGAAATAAGAAATCAAGTGCAAGGAGGATTAGATAGATTGAATCCAGGATGTGGATAGAGTATCTTACCAAAGTTTGAAAAAGGTATGCAAGGTTTTATTTTATACCAATTTTCAGTTTAGTTGGTGAAATTTGACAATTGTTATTGATTATTTGTCAAACCTTTGATCCTATTAATTGGGATAATGGCTCTAACCTCTTGGTCTCCCTTAATTGGGGGTTACCGAGAGGCAGGGTCGTTATATGGGAAATATATCTAGGGTTTCTCTTCCTGTAATGTACATCATTTCCAAATAATGCAACGTCCAATCTGCTGCACTATAAGGAAAGAATGACATCTAAGGACTTGTTATACAACAAGAAATAGTCTATGCCTAGTTCTCAGACATCTAGGTGCTAACCTAGAGGCTAGATCAGATCTAGTCTCTAAAAGACAACTAATCTAACCCTAAAGATTTTAATGTTCAAGGTTCTTTGGTTTTGAGTTGTATAATGAGCGAATGTCAGGTTTTGCTATTGTTCATGCTCTGATACCACTTGTGATGTCCTCGAATTTTTTAAAACTTAATTTGATGTGTGAAGTCCAAATTGAAACCCTCACCTCAGTGAGAATCCCAATTTAAACACCCACACTAGGCTAAGAAGAAGAAAATCAGAGGAAGTCAGAAGGAAACAATCAATAGCACATGCACATGAACAATAATAAAACCACAACACATGTTTACCATTCAACTATAATTACAACATGAATTGTTACAACATTTGATAATACATATTGAACAACGAACCTGTACATATACATGTACTACCACTAAACAACATGATCTTAAGACAATAGGTCCACCTGTACATTAGCTCACCACACAACTCTACTATCCTGGATCTTCAAGAGCATAACCACAACCTAAACAAAAGATTACATGTGGTACACGTCAACAAAGTATTCAAGAATATTGTACTGAGTATGCCTACGTGTCATTTATATACCTCTCATCATATTCTGGCAATAAGATAAAACTAATACTTGGCAGTAACATAAGAATATAAGAAAAGCGTATACTTGCATAAAGATATTCATTAACAAAAGAGAACACATATTTTAAGCATAATTTCCATTATATCATCCATGCATTTACTAACTGAGAGTTGAATGCATTAAGGTCTTTATGATCACTATCAAAGAGTTGGATCATATGTAGAATGTGACCACTACCAAAGAGTTGGGTCCAAGCACGCTACCAAAGAGTTGGTGCTTCCATATGTACAACGTGACCACGACCAAAGAGTTCGGTCACTTCCAAGCACTTTGCCATAGAGTTGGTGTTTTCATATAATGGAACATATATATTATGTTTGATGTGTTCATAGTAGTAAGTATAGAAAAATCAACGAACATATCATACAAGAATAATCATTTCAACCAATACCATATGCCAAGTATTTATGTAACAACCAGGCGCACTGCCCATGGCTCTAGTAGAGTTTCAGGAATGACGAATGGGCCCACGAACCACCACTAGCCTTAACTGTGCACTTTGTCCACACTGACATGCAATCCAGGATCAACTTCCCGACTGGTCACCCATCCTTGTACTACTCCAAGTCGAGCATGCTTAACTATGGAGTTCTTTAGTGATGGGCTCCCAGAAAAGGAGGTGCACCTTGGTGATATGGGTAGTCCAATCATTCCTTTTAAGAGTGTTTTATCTGAGGCCTCAAATCTTGGGATGTTACAATCTCCCCAATTTAGACTTTTTACGTCCTCGTCAAGGATCAACTATTAGGCCTCATAATTTCTTCCCCATTTCAGTGCAAACCCACAATGGCCCATGGACACCCAACACCCAATCACAGAATACCAGCACAAGGGTGGCTACATCAACCATGGACAACCCTTTCCTACATGCCTAGACCGCACTGCTCAAGACTGGCATGCCATGTCCATGTGGGCCCTACCTACTGGAGGGGAATTGGCTCTGATACCATTTATAACAACTGGGCCCACTGCCCATGGCTCTAGTAGAGTTTAGGAATGATGAATGGCCCCACGAACCACCACTAGCCGTAACTACGCAGTTTGTCCACACTAACACGCAAGCCAGGATCAACTTCCCGACTGGTCACCTATCCTAGTACTACTCCAAGTCGAGCACGCTTAACTATGGAGTTCTTTAGTGATGGGCTCCCGGAAAAAGAGGTGCACCTTTGTGATATGGGTAGTCCAATCATTCCTTTTAAGAGTGTTTTATCTGAGGCCTCAAATCATGGGATATTACAATTTACTACTACATAACACAAGCATATTGTATAATAAGCCAAGTAAGATGTAATGGTGTACCTTCCTAAGAGACATCCTAATCACATATTCCTCATGTCAACTCTAACCTTGGTCAACCCTGATTAAGACAAGATTACATATCACCATCAGGTTCTCATCATCTTACATTTCATCTTAACCTTAATTATGTTCATTAGGGTTTAACTAATCTCATTAGGATATTCTCATCATTACTTGTATTCATGTCTTATATTTATCTTACTAATGTCATATTCCAGATTATAATTCATCAACTGGATATACTCATGTATCACATTATTAGGTGAACATACTTAACATTATGTCACTTTTATTAACCATATTAGGGTTACATCACATGTATTAAGGGTGCTCTTTGTATAACATGAATTCTATGCATATAAGTGATATCAGAGTTCCACATTAGCTTCCGATTACATATATGAGGGTATTCCGTGAATTTCATCATTTATTGAGCATGTATGCATTTATTACATTTTATTTAGGGTTATTAGTCTGAGATATCCATTCTAAGCAAATTACATAATTTTGTGCATCAACATCATGATTACTGACCTTATATGGACTAAAAACATGATTTATGATTCACTGGTATTTTCTCATAATTTTAGGCCATCATTTGATATTTATTATCCATTAAACAAGCATTACACATCTTACATGATATCACTGTTATTAGTGCATCAAAGCCTGATATTATGTTTTCACATTGTTCTACACATTTTTCTAAGAAAAAAGGTACCTTGTTTGTAATTTTCTGATCAAAATGCTATTTTCTACGAATTATATAAGATCTGGACTAAATCTGGGGGTTTACCTTTTTCGGGTCAATGGGCATGCGTCGCATGGCTCGGGGCTGACGCTGGTCTTCTCTTGGCTGGGACCTGCCCGATTTGGATCTTTGGTCAGATCTGCGGGCCCAGTGATCCATTTCCCCAGTCGGCTGGCTCTCTGTTTCTTTCTCACTTTCTCACGACAGCACTGCCTGACACCCGCCAGCGTGGGCTTGCTTCTGCCCAACGCCGCAGTGGAGCAGAGCTCCAACGAGTGATAGGAACCACCTATCCTCCTCCTCCTTGGTCTGGGCAAGTGCCCCTGGCCAAGTTACTATACCACGATAAGGAAGTCCCGCCAGAGGCTCTTCCTTCTCCTGCTCCATGCTCGTGCACGAGGGCTGGGTTCTCATTGTAGCGCAGCCGCCGTAGCCTGACGCCTGCGGCGTCATCCTTTTCTTGCGTGAGGACCGTAATAGAGCCTCCACCCCCAGGATCTCGGTCGCCTCCTCCTCCTATTAGGAAACAACAGAGCCAGAGTGCTCGATCTTATCCTCTCCAGCCCTCCCGGTCGACCTAGGCGCCGTTGTGGCCAGGTCTGCTCCAGCGCTCCTCCTTCGTGAGGTCATTGCCACCCATCGCCGTCGAAGGCCTCCATGCTCTTAAGCTCGTTGATGCTTCTCTGTCGATCACCTCCATCTTGTAGGGAACCCATGAGGGATTGACATCCCCCTCCTTAGTTTAGCTTCAAATACCGTCTGCGCCTCTACGAAGTCGTCGCCGCACTGCTGGGATTGGTGGCTTTTGGAACCTACCTCGCCAGGTTCTTCCACAACCCATTGCCTTTCCACCTCTGATCTCTCTGGATTGCTACCAGAGCGTCTTCCTCGTGACTTGCAATCTGCAAAGAGCTTCAGCTACACCTCTGCCTGCTCCTTATCTCGCAATCTCCTCTCTACACTCGAAGCTCAACGCTGATGTGCTTCGTCTCCTGGACAACGACCACCACTGTGGGGCCTTTTCCCCATTGTGAGAGCCATCATGGCATCCTAAAGGTGTCTGGTCTGGCTGGTTTCTATAGGGGTACAAGAGAGTACCGTCCTCCAAGCACTCCTCAACATCCCTCTACTGCACTCCAACTCTCTTCTTTCTTAGTCCCCTACCTTGCACTCGCACCACCTAAACCCAGTGGAAAGGGACAAGCGACAATGGGGTGGGATCTTAGTCTCCCTCATATCTACAACAATTGACACAGAGCATGGGTCTTTCAACTCCCATATTTGAGATGAAAACAACTGCTTCCACACACTTCACTATCATCCCACATCCATAGATCGTGGTGAAGTGGATCCTTACATGCCACACGGCTTAAAGGCTCCAATAGACCAAGAACATGAAGGTTATTGCACCGAAGGATGACCAGGGCCCCACACCAAGCCAATATAAAATTCTACCATAGCCTAACACGACACAAGCTACACTCTACTAAAACTTGGTGTCACAACTCAATTGTTTAATCAATCAACTTAAATACCTCAAAGAACATCAACTTAGGGACATTAATCATTATATCAACCTCAATTAATACTCAACTTTACCAAAATACTTATAACTCTCATTATAACTCAATGTATGAATTCTAATATGTTATTGGAGATTCAAGGATTCCAAAAATCCACTCTGTCACAAGGTGTGTTCCAAAGAGTGCAATTGGTCGACCCTGCCTTCAACATCAGACAAGGCCAAAGCTACAGGTGGCCGATCATTGATGTTGATGATGACGAAGAAGAAGCAACTCAAGAGGCGGCGACTCCAAAAGGCAACGGTGATGAAGAAGGTGAGGAGGAAGCCACTATTCCTCTTCAACAACAAGTTGCTCTGAGAAAGCATCCACGAAACTATGGAGCATCCTCTTCTTCCCACCCATAGCCACCACAACCCTCCCATGATGGAGATGACCCCTATTCTATGTAGGGGATGTATACCATGCTCCAGTCAATCCAGGAGTCCCAACAGACAATGCTGCAGTCACATCAGACAGCTTTTGCAGGGATCCAGGATACACAGAATAGGCTCTATGAAAATCAACAAGAGATCTTTGAGAACTAGCGCCAGCTCTTCGCCAACCAGCAGTAGGTCTATGACAGGTTGGGCAGGATCGAGCAACAACAACATCCTTTCTATGATAATTACTGGAGCAAAGACTACTTTGGGGGATATCCATAGCCACCGCCCATGCCACCCTATGATCCCAACTTTCAGGGGCACTATCCAAAGTGGAACTCCCACACCCACCAATATCTACCACACCCACCACCTCAGTAGTAGTAGGGTATCACTGTTCCAACTTCTGAGTTTGTTCTTGACTATGAGGCGATAGTCAAATTCAAGCTTGGGGGGGAGATGGAATAGTTTCTATCTTAGTTTTATTTTATTTTCTTTTGTTTGAGCATTCTTCTTAGCTTTTTGCATTTTTTCTTCTAGTTTTGTAATTTTTTATTTATTTATGGTCTTTTAGGACTCACTTAATATCTAGTGTAATCTGTGGGTGTCTAATGTAAGTGTGTCATCTCAACGTTTTTCATATGGGGCTGATGTGTGAACTGTTTGAAATTAAGCCCATAACTTATGAAAATAATTGGGTAGGTCAACTTTAAAACATATGATCATAACTGTATATCCTTATGGTTCAAGAAATGGGGATGGATATGGATGTTGAGCTTTAACTGACCAAACGTTAACAAGACTTTAATTTGAAGTGAGAAAGAGAAACCTCTTTGTTACCCTGTGTACATGTCAGTAAGGAGAGACATAATCTTTTCCAATGGTTTTGTAATTTAGTCTTGTGATCTATCCCCCTTACTTCATTCACACTCCACCAAAAAGAACTGGGAGCACACTACATTTTTTCATCTCTTGATTGCATTTCATTTAGATAGGATTTCATTGTAGCTAGATTTTGCATAAAAAAAATGAAAAATATAAATTTTTGTAGATCAGTTATGCATGCACACATTCTAAAGTGCATGCCATTGTAGTTGCAGAATTACTTTCATGTAGTTGCACTTTGCATAATTTTGAGCATATAGTATATTATGTTCCTAATTTCTTCTGAAAAATAAGAAAAGAGGGTAACTTGTTCTATACTCTCTGAAAAGTAGATTGTAATGCATTAATTGTAGCAGTTATGTGAAAATAAGCCCGAAAAAAAACCATGTTTTGTACATATTTTCGTAGTCAATTGAGAAAATTAGGGCTTGAAAAAAAATTGAAAAAAAGAAGAAAAGAAAAAATAAGTAGAGATCAGAGGGTTGAAGGAACTTGTTTCACCTGCATAATAGGAAGAACATGCACATGATGTTGTTTTGTATACATTCTATCTCACATTCAGATGGAATAGTAGAGCATGCATCATTCCACCTAAAATGTAGGCATTAGGTCATTTTCATATGCATATGCATCATTTAGGTCATTTCTATTGTTTTTGCATGTTAAACTATTTTTTGTTTTTTGTTCTTTCACAGCCACCCATTCCGTCCACTTGTTGCTCAAAATGGTAGGCCACCCATGATTATCTCCTCATTCTTATATAGCAAGAGATCTTCTTCCATTGTAGATGCTAGTTAGGATGTGAGCAACATAGATAGGATATCACAAGATGCACCATGCATGAACCAGAGGAATTTATTATATTATCTGCTTTATTTGATTGTGTTCATTGATTACGGGGTGGACATTTCTCATGGATGATCATTGACACCTTTAGGGTAGTTATCGTTCCGTGGTTAGTGAGAGCTGGTATGCGCCTTGCAGGTGGGAATCATACTGTGATGTCTTTTATGTGATTATGTTCTTTAGTTGACCCTCACAATTTTATTCTATAGTTTGGTTGCTGGAGGATGAGCAAAGTTCAAGCTTGGGGGAGTTTGATGCAGGGGTTTTGAGTCACTTTTATAGGCTATTTTTACACTCTTTTTATGTGCTTATTGGTCATATTTGTGGTTAATATCACATTATTCAACTCCTTTAGCCTATTATCCTTTCCTGCATCAAATTCATATTGTTTTACATTGTTTTGTATAGAGTATCATATTTCTCGGATTTGATTTGTCTTTTTCTCTCATTTTTAGGCAATTCACAATTCTGGACCCGTTGATACCATCGACGGTCTATCGATAGCATCGATAGAGCAACAATGACAGAGTCGGAGAGGAAGTAGATAGTATGATACCATTGACACTTTTTTGATGGTTTTAAAAGGCCAACAATGAACCAAATATCACATCGTCGATACCATTGACAGGAACGGTCGATGGTATCGAGAAGGATTCAGGCAGCTTTTAGAAATTGAAGAAAGCATTGGTACCCTAAGGTGTCAATACCATCGACACCCCATCGATGATATAGACGCCGTCAGATCAGAGTTTTGTCCAACATGACTTCAATCGGACGACTGCATTCTTTTGGTGGCCGTAAGTGGTACCTATACCTAGGAAAATATGTCCCAAACCCATAATTCACGTCCTATTCCATTGTACAAGTCTTGAAGGAGGAGAGAGCAAAGAACGGAGCTGAGAGCTACACCCTGGGAGATTCCTAAGACGCAGATGGAGTTTTCCACCACTGGAAGGCTGCAGAACGCTCATCCCGCGTCAAGGATCACCCGGTTCTTCTCTGTTTAGGGGTTACACCATCTACATCCACATTTTCTCCATGTTTTCTCCTTCCTTCATGGTGTTTTGCATTTAGATGAACATGCAGGGCTAATCCCCTTTGTCTCTAGGACTGGGAGTAGCCCGGGCAATCGTTGTATGACTCTTCTTACATAGTTTATCATAATTTATCCCTTAAATCCTTGGTATGATAACGTTTCCTCCATTGTTATCATTGTGCTTGATCACCATAATGGTAATCTAATACCATTAATTGCTTTTGACGAAGAATTAATGGTTGAAAAGAGGCGATAATAACATTAACTAATAAATCCTTTGGAAAAGGTGATGTACGGTTAATGGTGGGAACCTAGAGACATGTTTTACATGCACCTAGTCTAGGGCATATGTTAATACTGGCATGGAACTGACTTAGATTAAGGTAGTGAATTGTATCACGGTAGCGAGTAATTCTGGCTACAAGCCACTATCTGGAAAGGGAGATGAGTTGTGATAATTGTGAAGGAATTAGTACAACGAGAACCCAAAGTGAAAACGCAATCCTAGATATTTCTTTTGAACTGATTAAACCAACCATTTAATCGATTGCTTTGTTTTCTTTTGTTTTTATTTTTTCTTTTTCAAAACAACTTCCAAACTTTTACAATCGGTTTAGCTGATTGTGAGTAGTTAGTAGTAGTCTACCAAAAATCACATTTCCATGTGTTTGACTCGGGCCTCACAAGGCCTATATTACATTGACGTGTACACTTCCATTATACACATGATAAAGTCATGTTAGGGTGTTGAGGAGTAGTTTCTTCAAAAATAGTAGGCCATATACAACACCAAGAATCTTCTCTTGGTCAACTAGTAGAACATCCTTAGTCCCCTATAGCGCATCGAGTACCATCAACATTCACTAGATGACCACTACTGGAGTCAGGGGAACTTTTCTAGATACCATCATCCACCTGACATGCCAGAAAACCCTCCTTATGTCCATTAGCACATTCTTCCCACCTTATCCACAAATGTCATTAGAACATACCACCAACCACCACAATTTTGAGTATCGCGTGCCATTGTTCCACCTCTTAGTTTGATTTTGACAATAAGGACATAGTCAGCTTCAATCTTAGGGGGTTGATGGAACGTTTTATTTTGCATTATTTTCTATCTTATTAGTTTTTCTTGTTTTCAAGTAGTAAGATCAACAATATATCTAGTGTACTCATGGAGTATTGTTTATCATGATTGCATCATATCAGTAAAAATAATGTGCTTCACGCTCTTGCAAAAAATCTATAAATTTTTCTAACTAAAAAAGATTTTTTTTGCTTGAATGTTCTATATTTTTAGCTTACTTGAGAAGCTAATACAAAACCAACTCAAGGAAGTGTTTGGCTTAGTGATATTGAGGACATTTTATACAAATTAAAATCTTAACATACATATGTCATGTATATGATGGGATGTTTGAGCCCAAACCATCCAGACAGTAACAAGATCTTAAATGTGAATTTTAGAAATAAACTCTAAGGTCTGTGTACACACATGTTCATAAGAGAGGGATACATCATAGTTAAGAACGAAATTATCTCTTAGACATGTGATTCCATCCACCTTGCATGTAATTTCGTTCACCTCCATAGGATGATCAAGTAGATCCAAATTGTTTTCCTATTAAATTCATTGCATATCATAGTTAGGTAGAACGTTAGTTAGTTTCTTGCCAAGTGAATTAGAAAACAAAATGTGCATGTTATTTATTTTAGTTCAGAAATTATAGTTGCATAACAATTTACATAGATTGCATTTTTTTGCATCATTTTGAATAACTTGTAACATGTATATATTTACCTTTCTCCATAAACAAAGAGTGAAAAGGAGCTAAATATGTATTCCTAAAATGGAAAAATGATGGATAATGGAAAGGAAGCTCGAGTATGAGTCATCAGTCATGCTTAATATAAGAGGGAAGTAAACAATTTTGATAATAAAATTGCATTGAAAACAAAAAAAGTAAGAAACAAAGGGATGCCATGCACTCGTTCTGAATTTCTTTAGGACAATGTGAAATAACTTACATGTACACATCATTCCACCCATACTCATCAACTAGATGAGACATTTAGTGCATTCATCATTCTACCACAATAATAAGAAATAGAGGACATTCATTTTCATTCCATCCATTTTGTAGGTGCATCATATTTTATTTATGCATAAATAATTTTTATTTTTCTTGAGAGTCATGTTTCATAGTCTCCTATATGTTACACCCAATGATCTACATGGTAGGCCACTCATATGATTATTCCCCTCGTTCATGTGTTTGTGGGAAACTACATCTGACATAGTTGTGTAGGTAGATTAGAGCAATGTAGATAGAGGAATCACATGGTGCATCAAATGCATGCCCTATTGATTATAATTTTAACTGCTCCATATTAATAGTGTTTTTGATCCTATTGTCGACATCTTTAATGAACATTTTTATCACTTTAGAGTAGCAACATGTAGATAGGTTTGTAAGGGCCAACTCATGACCGTCAGGTGGGGGTGATTGAGAAAAGTATATCATAAGATTTGTCCTTTTGCTGACTCTTTCAAACAAATGTAGAAGTAGCATTGATCGAGTTTGAGAAACATTAAAACTTAGGGGATTTTGATGAATAGGTTTCCAATTACTTTTCATAGGCTATTTTTTGATCTTATTTAGCATATCTATTAACTTTGAGACATGTTTATGCATCATTTTCTATCATTATCTTGTGAATCATTATTGTTACAAGTACTTCACATTTTTAACAAATCATGCTAATTTATCATCTATATTTTGGACTTATATAATTTTTCCCGTTTTAGGTGATTTGAGCATTGAATGCAAACTCCATGTTACATACCCATGCATCAATGGTATCAACAATCACGAATCTAAAATAGGAAAGAGTGAAAATTCATTGCTTCCAAGATGGTACTTGGTGCTATTGAGAGAAGCATCAATGCTACCAAAGCTATTAGTTGGTGCTACCGACTTACAATATAGTGAGAATGAGAACTCAAAATTAATGCTCTGACTGCCACCATGACATCTATCATCTGCACAGTTATGAAACCGTTTCACCCCTATCTGAATCCCATTGCCAAGACAATGGCAGAGGGATTTAAGAGCCTAATCCCTTATTTTTCTAATGAATATCACACAATCATATACATAAAATTATAATAACATCTCTTACTATTGAAAATGAACCACAAAAGGTTTTAAATGGCATGTGGGAAACAAGATGGAAACATAAAAGGAGAGAGAAACTAATTAAAACAAAAATTGGTACAACCTGATCACATATTGGGATTCCATGTTTGTAGATTTATTGGTGTAGCTTCAAACATGAGTAGAGTCACATTCTTTTCCTAAATCTAAAACTATGACCTAATGCCAATGAAAAACATGGAGTATAGTTATGAAGACCAGTAAACAACATAAGTATATTCAAAAGGAAAAGACCACTTGGCGTATTTATAAAATATGAATATTAAAAAAAGATAACTTTCAATTTCTTAACAAGTGAAATTTCCAAAATTTTTCTAATATATGAAAAGAAAGAGTCAATCATCTCACATGTATGAGAGTGGTAGAGAGACTAAGAAGATGCCACTTAACCCTAAGGGAAAGGCCATGGTCCCCCTTAAACCCTAAGGGAAAGGAAAAGATGTCCACTTGAACCCTAATCATGATATGGGGAAAGGCTTAAATGGTCGATAACAAGGAAAAGAGGGGAATGTATTGTAAATACATTCATTAAATAAATGAACAAACAATCAACATATAGAAATTTGAAACACTATTTTGTAGGGAATGTTATATCCCATGTTAGTAATATAACCAAGTGTCATAGTCATACATATGTATACATACATTACATCACATTAATCATGATCAAGAGGATATAGTACATGTACCTTTCCAAAATATCTTCAATTGCAAATTTCCAAGGAAAGAGATCAGGGAGTAAGGTCAAGACCTTGTCAAAGGATCATGGTCAGGATATTATATTTGAGAATTTTAGCATGCACATGAATAATATCTAGGGTACGTGTTCCACATGACCAAAATAACTATTATGATTTCACATCCTTTCAACAAGATCAAATATCCAACATAATCATGTGTCTAAATGATCAAATAGGTCATTCGAACATTAAGAGACCCATAATACATATCAACTTTCAATACATACTATAAAGTTTGATATTATGATTCTAACAACAATTTTGATACTAATTCCATTAGATTTTCTGATAAAATGGTTAAGGTTAGATGAAATTATAATCTTTGTTTGAAAGTCACCATTATAATCCATTAGTAAAGAAAATTTAAGAAAGCATCTAGATTTTAACATTGAAAGTATTTCCATAGAATTAGGCTCGCTCCTGTGGTTGAAATCGACTATAGGTTTGACCATTTTCAATATCATATAAAGAAGATATGATAGTAGCAAGAATCTAGAGAGAGAAAAAGGTCGTGTTACTATAGCAATGTGGCTACTTGGGGTGGAGGGCAAAAGGCTGAGAGCAAGAGGCCAGGAGGGTGAAATATGAGGGTCTGGATATGTTTGTGGGAGAAAGACGAAGTCAACAAGAGTCTACTTATAGTAAGAGGGTTTCTAGGGTTAAGGTATTATGAAGCCAAATCTTCATGGTGGTTGCCAACTTTGGGGCCTAGAAGCTTCACAAAGCTGTGTGATTGGGGGAAAAATAGGTGGATAAGATTAAGGATCCATATATGAACTATAGGGACAAAAATCTTACAAAAATGTTGTTGAATTGAAATAGAGCCACCCTTACCATCACCTATATAACAAAATATTCTCCCACAATGGAAGAACCTTCTAATATGAAGAGAAAGTTCACTCCCCTGGGAACATCTCTTAGCTTGATCCCTCTAGGTATCAAACACCTATTAAAGTTCAATGTGATTAGGGAACCTCGATATACCTTGTCAAAGAGTTACAACACCAACACCTTTTGTGACTTCCATTGACCCAAGGCGACCATGATAGATTCTTGCCACACATTTCACAACGCATTACAAGACTTGATCAAATATGGAAAGGTCAACATACTCACACCATATGAGATGCCTTCATCATCAAACGCAGTAGCCCTAATTTCATCGCTAGAATATCTAGCCCAAGGGCTTATCATTTCTGTGGATCAAGCCATCAAGAACATGTATAAAAGTGCATGGATAGTTGCCTCTACCCAAGAGAGCAATATACTAGTCCCCATGAGCACTAGGAGGCCAATCAATAAACCAAGATCTCACTAGATGATGAAAAGGCAATAAATGGGGGTCCCTAAGGTACCATGCTTGAGAAAGGCGCAATGGAACGTGGTCCCTCATCCCATGATGATAGTACACACTACAATATCTAAGCCAACAAAAACACAAGAGACATACTGGAATAATGTCTTAACAAAAGTACCTTTATCCTTTGAAAAGGGCAAGGAGAAGGTAACCACATATTAGGGGTCCCTCCCACTACACCTGAGAGATAGGCAAGCATGGTTTCCATCCCCGCAATTAACACTAATAAAGTGCCTCCCACTCCAAACTCTATAATGAAACTAATACATAAGACTCAAAACATTATCCATTCCTAGAAGAACCCAAAGGGAAAGTATCATTATCTGAAGTGATGCAATGATCCCCGTTAAAGTGATGCAAAGCCCCCACACACACTACGAAAAAATTACAAAGGAACTTGAAGGGACTTATGTTTCAAGGAAATAAGACCACAAGTTATTACTTCTATCATTAGGTTAATCACTACGCTACACCTAATCTCATATTTTGAAGATGAGATATCCACTAGGGGAGCCACAACAAGCCTTTACTAACAATGAGAATCTATGAGGGCCTCCATATTCATTCTTTCTTCATGGAGAATGGAGCATGCCTATTCGTATGCCTCCTTTATATGATTAATAGCCTAGGGAGAGATCCATATGAATAAAACTAACAAAAATTAAATGAAACTCCTTCGAGGGGTAATCAAAGACATCCTTAGGGAAATCACCCTCAAGATAAAAATTGGACCATAGAGTTTCACTATATTATTTTTGGACATATTTAATTAACAAATGTAGAAGTAGCATTGCTCGCAGTTGAGAAACATTAAAACTTAAGAAATTTTGATGAATAGGTTTTCAATCACTTTTCATAGGCTATTTTTGATCTTATTTAGCATATGTGTTAGCTTTGACACATGTTTATTGTAACATCCCTGACCTGGGTTATGCCTTAACCCTAGAAGTTTTGCTTAAGAAAGTTAATTAGATCCTTAATTTTATCTTTTAAAAAGTAGTTAAGTCTCAAGGGGAACTTATATTTCAATTTTGGTCCTGTCTGAATAATGTTGAAGCAATGTTTGCTTATTTTGGACTAAAGTGCAAATTACCCAAGTTAAAGGGTTAACTTGCATATGTTACATGATAATATGTTCCTCATGTGTTGAAGCATCATGATAATAGAAATGATGCAGTGGTATGGCTTGAAAAAGCCTGAATACCAAGAAAGCAATGTTTGTGCATTAAAACCTAGTTTTGGAGTAAAGTGCAAATAACCCAAAATCAAGGGTTCAATATGCAAATTACCACTTCAATACGGTCCCTTATTTTTGTTGGCATCATGTAGAGCAAATAAAATGAGAGGGACGAATCATTTGAATTAATTTGGAGGAGAGAGAATCTTGATATTAAAATAATCAAGATTTATGTATAATTGAAACCCTAATTTAATTTAATGCAAAAAGAAATATATTAATTAAAGAGCCCTTCAACCAATAGTTGAGGGATGAATTTTCAAAGAGTTTGGGCGATCTTTTGCATTGAAAAGGAACGAAAATATCCAAAGGAAGTGGATAATTCACACACATTATTATAAGAAAAAGAAATATCCACTCACTTATGTATATTAGTATAATATGATATAAGGTGCTTATTTTGTTTGTCTTTAAATTGAGGATAATTGAGAGGAATAAGAGGCAAATGGGATGGCCTCGTATCCTAGGTATCGAGTGGGAAGAGGCGGAACTCATTTTGGAATTAAATGATTTTTATAAGACACTTTCTCTCTCATTGAATTTCTTATAAAAACACCCTTTACAAGCCAAATCAAAGGCTTTTTCGAATCCCTTTCTTCTCCTTGCTTGGAAAACGACCAAGGGATCTTTGGAGGACTAGGAGGATGACTCCCAACCTATTGGTAAGCTTCTTGACCTTGGTTCACCTTGATTCCATGGTGGAAATCGAAAATAAATCATTGATTTCATCTTTTCTTCACTCCATCTTCAACCCTAGCCAATCTTTTCACCCAAAAGCTTGCGGACGAGCCTAGGGGGAGTTGCAAAATATTCATCCACTATTTTTGACGTGAATCTCCAAACTTCGAAGCTCAATTGGAGGCAGGTTTTATAACTGGAACCCTTATTATTGTTATTGCATTCAATTCCATATCAATTGATGATCTTTTCTTCATTTCCGAAATTTATTTTGGTTTATTGATGCAATCACCATGGAAATCATAGCAAGTTTCATGGGTTTAGATCTTGATGATGATGACATCATCCTAAGAATACACCTCCACAAATATCTTGTGCAAACAATTTCAAAAAATGGGTCCAATCGGTTTCACCAAACCGTTTGGTGACCAAACGGTTTGCAAACCGTTTGGAGTTTTGGTCCTCCAAACCATTTAGAGGAGTTGACCATTTGGATGGGTTGACCGTTTGAGGTCAGAACCCTATAACTTGTTGTATGATGATCCATTTGATTTAATTTATTAAGTAAATATATAGACAATCCTCCAAGTGGAAACCCTAATTGGCTAAATGCTGAATTTGCAATTAATTAAGTTGATGTTTTGGGTTGATTAGCCCAAACGGTTTTAAAATCATTTGGAGGTCACCCCAAATGATATCAAGACAGTTTGGAGGTCAACCAAGACCGTTTGGAGGTCTAGGGTTGAATATGGTTTAGTAATTGAAGAGATAGAGATATTAAATCAAAGTGCAATCAATAACTATATTGATGATCAATCCAATGACCTAAACCCTAATTGTATTTCATCAAATTTTAATGATTTATGAGGCAAGAAGTCTCAAGACCGTTTGGGGGTCATCCAAACAACCTCAGGACCATTTGAGGTCAGGTCATATCATAAGTTGATCATGGTTCATTGTTTTCAATTGGTTTGGTTCCACAATGATAACCATTGATGGTTCCTCGATTCTAAAACCCTAATTGAAGGAGTCTTGATTATAAACCCTAGTTTAATTGGGTTTAAAACCCTAATTGATGGTCTAATTGAGGGGTGATTCTATGGTTCAATTGATGAATGAATCAAGTATTCAATTGAAAGGCAGTTCATGGATTGAAACCTTGAAATGATTAAGTATTGAAACACCTTTTTTTGGTCCATTTGGTTTTGAGAGGGTTTGGACCAAACGATCTCAAGACCATTTGGGACCAAATGATCCCAAACCGTTTGGCGACCCAATCCCATTCGGTTACTAGTGCAATATGCCCAAACGGTTTCAAACTGTTTAAAGATCAAAAGCTGTCAAGATCATTTGGTGATTTAGAGTGATGAAATCAATTGATAACTTAATGAGATGAAGGATCAATTGACCGTATATTTGTTACTAATTTATCTTAAAGAAAATTTCCAAGTTTGTACCTTTAGGGTACCAAGTGATTGGTAATATTAGATGAGTTAATCCTTGAAGCATAGATAAACAATACTTCAATATGCTATGTCAACCCTAATTGAATAAACTTAATTGAAGGGTTGAATGACCTAATCTAACCAAGTTTGACATAGTCAATATTCTAAGAAAGGATGAGAAAGAGAGAATTCCATACATGTAGAATAATCATGTAATGGAAAAGCCTCAATGCTTTCAATATAAATAAACTATTAATTTTAGGGAATGATCCATGATAAATAGATCATGAAACCCTAATCATGAAGATTGATGAACCTTAACCCTAATTAGGGCAATGCTAAGTATAATCCTGATCTATGGTAAGTATGTAACCCTAATTGAGGGTAATTCCATAAGACACCCAAATTGAGGGTAATTCCATAAGAAACCCTAATTGAGGGTAATTCCATAAGAAACCCTAATTGAGGGTAATTCCATAAGAAACCTTAATTTAGGGTGATTCCATGACAAACCCTAATTGAGGGTGATTCCATGAGAAACCCTAATTGAGGGAGATGCCATGAGAGAAACTTAATTGGAATGAATAGTAAACTCTAATTATGGGCAATGTGATATGAAACCCTAATGTAGGGTGATGCTATATACAATCCTAACCCTAAGGAAGGATGATATTGTGTAAAACCCTAATCTAGGGTAATGCATATGAAACCCTAAATAAGAACGATATTATGTGGAACCCTGAATAATGATGTGATATGAGACTCAAATCTAGGGTGATACCATGTATTGGTATATGAAACCCTAGTGATAGTATATTGGTCAATACACTAAAGAAGGGTGTGGCTAATATAATCAAGTAAGATGAGAATGTTACTCCCATGATGGGTAAAATTGATAATCCATATGAATGGTGATATTGATACTCTAATGAGTAAGGGTATAAGGGACAAGATAATGCCTAGATCAATATATGTCCAACTTTATACATGTGTAACAACCCTATACACCTTACAAAGATGAGGACATCAAACTCTTAGGAATGATGTATGTAACATTAATTTATGATGTGGATAACATTCTAAAAGTTGAAATACCTTAAATAGTTGATAATGGGTTATTCTATATCAACAATGCTTAACCATTAGATAAGTCCATATCATTAAAGAAAGATGGACAACTCTAATTTGTAACCTATGCACTATATAATGAAAGTGATAGGTGAGTGGTTAAAAGTATTAAGAGGGAAAATACCTTAATACAAGGTCAGTTGATTACCTTAAGTACGATGGAATGAGGAGAAAAGTGATACATGAAGACATGATAGATATCATGTTTAGCATTTCAGGGTTGATATACCTTGATGCATCTTAATCCAACATACTTGGATAAGAAATACAAGAAGTGTGTATTATGTAAATTATTACAATGAATATGTAATGAATTCAATGCACTTTGATAAGTGTTGGCTAAACACTATCAGAAAGGGGTTAAGCCAAGATAATGGGTATGATATAAACATACCATGGTAAGTTTGAGAGATGAACTCATACCTTGAATTGATATTCATAAATGATATATGATGAAAGTAATGATCATTAGTAAATACTATGATAGTATTGAATGCTCCTAGAGGGGTGGAGCAATATATTAGGGTTGAAATAATGATGTAAACATGAAACCCTAATGATGGAGCTAGGACTTACACCAAAAGATTTTCAGTCTTCCAATGGGAGTCCCAGGATTCTATCACCAAAAACCCTAGAGAGGATTGATGTCTTCCCTAGGTTTACCTAGAACTGGTGCTTAGATAATAACTCCAACCCCATAAGAGTATGGAAGCCTTATCATAGTACAAATTTAGGATCGAACCCAAAAGACAACGGTCTTGTTGCAAGCAACAAGATGGAAAACGTACATCACTTCACTTAGTTACTTTACTAATTGGCACTTATATCAAAAGGTTGGATTTTGATTAGTTTTTAGACTAAAGCATGAAAAGTAAATAAAGCAAGTAAAACTAAGATTTAACAAATGATGATGAATCACTGGGGTTAAGCAGGTATTCACCACCGCTACACATGCATTGTTTATGTACTAAGCGAGCAAGACTTATAAGCTAGATGCATGGATGTTCCACAAGACCGATGCCTTATAAGACAAGAGCGATGCATTGCATCCAAGGATGTTCCACAAGACCGATGCCCATATAAGACAAGAGCGATGCATTGCATCCTTCGATGTTCCACAAGACCGATGCCCATATAAGACAAGAGCAATGCATCGCATCCTTCAAGGTCTAAGTAGCTCTCATTCGGTACATTTCTACGCGTCACTGAAGATATGTACTCTTCCAAAGAGAGAATCTTACTCAACCTCATGAAACGTGCATCTAAAACTAACAAGCGAGCGATAATTATCAAATCGAATAGCGTCTTTGTAGGCCTAGTCTCCTATTCAGATAACCTAGCTACGAGAAGTGCGGGAATGTTGCAACGCCAGCCATTCCCGATCAAATGGTCACATGCTTTACATCATTCCCCTCGCAAAGCGTGTTCCTCGACTTACCAAGGTTACTTCCATACAGATAGAAGTGCAACGGATGGTAGT